>JAPKLW010000643.1:308327-409493 GCA_026898455.1 Plectranthus barbatus | reverse complement strand
ATACATTAGATATTATATATATATTTGTCCAAATAAAAGATTTAATCTAAATTAAATCTTACAATCTCCCACTTAGACAATATATATATCCTGATAAATGTATAACTTTATGAGCTCCAAACTTGCTATTATACTGTATGTATTTCCGTAACAATCTCGTCCATCAACTATGCTCGTATGGGATCAAAGAAGCTTTCGTCAAACTATTTATGACTAGACTCATCAGTGGTCACAAATACAAACATAGCCAAATGACATAGATCAACTGTATTGGTAATTATATGCAACATTAAACCAGACATGCATAATACCAATTGGTCCTCCTTAAACTTAGTGAGGTCAGAGGCAGAGTCATAAACTGAATACTTTATTCTGATCAGAAAAACCAAATACTGAAGGGTCTGAACATAAACACAAATATAAAGCATTTACAAACTCCCACTAAACCACAATATCATCAAACACAACAATACCCATATGAGCGACATGCTCATGAAAGACCATGGGTGGTAAAACTTTAGTAAACGGATCCGCGATCATGGAGTTTGTCCCAATGTGTTCTATGGACATTTGTCCACTCTGCACTCTTTCTTTCACAACCAGGAACTTTATATCAATATGTTTTGACTTGGAAGAACTCCTGTTGTTATTTGAATATAGTACTGCTGATTTATTGTCGCAAAACAACTTCAGTGGTCTTTCCAAAATTCATAAATACGCAGCCCAGTGACAATTTCGCAACTATATTCCCTGATTTGTGTCTCATAGCAACCTACAAATTCTGCTGCCATAGTGGAAGAAACTACAAGTGTTTGTACAACTCTTTTCCATAATATAGCTCATCCAGCTAACCTGATAGATATATTTTGAAGTAGACTTTATTCTATTTTGACACCAAACAAAATCAGAGTCCGAATACCTTATGACCTCCAAAAATATCTGATTTCTCATAAGTGAGCATGTAATCTTTTGTTCTCTGAACATACCTTATAACCCTTTGGCTGCTATTAAATGATCCATATAAGGGTTGCTTAAGTGTCTGCCTAACATCCCAACAATGTACACCATATCCAGATGCATACATACTTGAGCATACATCAGATTCCCAACAGTAGAAGAATAGAGAATCTTTTGTATTTCCTTAATTACAACAATAGTTTTCGGGCATTTGCTTAATACTGAATTTGTCACCTTTAGCGACAGGGGTGTCACTTATTTGAACAAAAAACTTACTCCCACAGACCTTTTGATACACACAATCATCCACAATATTCATCTCAAAACCAAACGAGATAATAACTTAATGAGATTTGTGGTTCAACTGACGAGAGGCTTGCTCGAGTCCGCATATGGATTTCTTTAATTTGCAAACCATATTCTTTGACTCTCCTAATTCAAAGTTTTCTGGTTGCACCATAAATGTTTCACCAATGTTTCCATTGAGAAACACAACCTTAACATCCATCCATGTAACTCAAGATCAAAACATCCAATAAGTGTCATAATTATTCTTAAAGACACTTGTTCTTGAGGTTATTGAGTTTGTTGATTATTGTCTTGTTGAGACAATATGTCTGACTTTATTTTCCCCCCAAACTCAATATCCTCAAAGAACGTCGTAGTTCTCGCCTTAAAATATTCCTTAATGTGGGATCATAAAAGTTTGTAACCCCTAGATCGCTTAGAGTAACCAACTGAATAGCTGCTCACTGTTTTGGAGTCCGATTTATTTTCTTGTGGCATGTAAGGCCTAACCTGACTTGGACATCCCCAAATATAAAAATATTTGGCAGCTGCTTTAATTGGTACTCTATTGAGAATGTATGCTGCTATCTTTAGTGCATCTCCCTAGAGACACTCTAGAATGTCATTAGACACAAAACGCCAAACTATATCTTTCGATATAGGACCTAATCGTTAGTGCCATAATGACGCTGAATTTCCCGTATTTAATTTTCACTTAGTACCACATAATTTAGTTTGCAAGGTTTCATTATAAATTGCAACTGTTTTAGCAAATAAAGGTTGTCACAAAATTAAATAACTGACTCAATAATATTTGAATTCAAAGACAAACTGAACTGATTGTTTCCAAATGAACAAAAAATAACCAAAATTGTTCAATAAAGAAACATAAACCAAATTCTGTCAAAAAGACAGTACACCAAAAATGTCTTTCAAATTCAAATAAAGGCAGTCCCTAATGACAACCTAAAAAATGCTCAATTGCTTCCAAATCTACCGATTTCCATCGCCCATAAGGATGCTTCTTTCATCATCAGTTGGCTTTCGGTAGCTCAGGCAACCCCTTCTTTACACGCCAAGCATGATATTTGGTACAATCCTTCTTCAAATGTCCAGGCTTACCACAAAAGAAACAACCCGGAAGAGTTTGTTGTTGTTTCTTTTGAACTGGACCTTCAACAACTTTATTCTCAATCTTTCTTTTCTTGCCCTTATCTTTAGAGGTACCAACATAATGAGCACTTTCTGTTTTATCTTGCTTCAAACTTTCTTCCTCTTGAACACAATGAGAAATGAGCTCATTAAGAGACCATTTCTCCTTTTGACAGTTATAACTAATTTTAAATTGGTTAAACTGTGCAGGAAGCGAAAGCGAAACCAAAACCATAAGAACGAGCAATTCCTCAGAAAGCTCAATCTTAAGTGCCTTAAGTTTTGAAGCAATATGAAACATTTTCATAATGTACTCCCTCACATTTCCTTGACCCTGATACTTCATAGACATCAGAGATGTCAAAAGTGAAGTCATTTCAACCTTATCGTTTTTAGCAAAACGTTTCTCAATTTCGTCAAGGAAACTTTTAGCCTCAGTAATTTCTTCAGAATTAGGACCTCTAAAGGCATCCGGAATGCTGTGCTTCATAATCATTAGACTCGTGCGATTAGAACGATCCCACCTCTCAAATTCCCTTTTTTTCATCAGGGGTGCTATCCGCAGTAAGAGATGCAGGTTGTTCTTTCCTTAGTGCAAGATCTAATTCCATACAGCCCAGCACAATCAATAAGTGCCTTTTCCATTCCTCAAAATTAGTCCCATTAAGCATGGGTACCAAATTGATGTTAGCAGATATTGTGGCAGCAGAAGGTGGATTAACTGAAGATAGAACAAAAGAAACAAATCACATCCAAATCCATAATCCCATCTCAAGATACCAAGCACAACATTAATATCATATCTTTGGATAGTAATATTAACTGTAAGCGGTACTCTTGTCCGTAGCAATCAAATCTTGACAATAAGTTATGTCAAACAGTAATCCATCTTTGGACAGATATCCTGCTCACATTAGTGATTCCTCATAATTGTCACAGATTTATCACCACAGGTATGTATGTAATCCGGCCAAATATTAATTTACCTTTGGGTCAATTAATAAACGCATGGAATTACAAACACACAATTATCCTTATATATTCGGATAAATTAACCTACACAATAGAGGTCACTTTGGCGACATATTTGTTTCAATTAATTTATCCAAATAAACTTAAATACCTTAGTCATGTTATAAATCAAATAACATGTAAATCCAAAAACCAAATTGATAATGATTATAAAATTCAATATCCCAAAATATTGTTATTGAAAATCATCTATATCCAAATAGAAATAATTAATATTTCAACCATAACTTTTCCAATAACACAAAAACATAAAACTTAATTGATTGAACCGAGTGACTCAGTCAAACCGAATATCATAACAATTTAAATTGAAAAATAATTCTGAAACCATGATTACAAAATCCATAAAATTTAATTCCAAAATCTTTAACTTATCCACCCTGAAATCATGTATTCGAGAGGAAAACAATCAATCTAACCGAAGTTAATAACTGAACTAGTAATCTGAATATAATCATATTCGCCCCAAATCAGGAATTGAATACATTAATCTCAAGAAACATAATTATTCAGCCATAATCAATCGAACCTCATTCATGCTGAATCCATAAAATCGAGAGGAACAGAATTTCTAGAACTTTAATTTGCTGAAACCATAATTTTGAATTAAAGTAAAGCGGCAACAATAAGATTTCATCCACCAAATCCATATGCGTGATCGTTGGATGAAATCAAAAGAATTGACATGCCATAAAATAACTTTATTAAAAATTATACGACGGCCATGTCCAATAATTTATAAATTCGTAATGTTGAACAAAATTTGAAGATGACCGAATTCAAAAAATTTCAATTCCGAGCAATATGAATTCATCAATCAATAGATCTCAGAGAATCATCAATAGAGTGGCTCTGATACCACTTGTTAGAAATTTAAATCCTCAGATAATTAGGGTTTAAATCAATCCAGATTAATGCCCTAATTAAAACTCTATGATAATAAACTGAGAATTCATTAACGCGGAAGCACTAACCTGAAGCCATAATTGAAGATCTTGAATCGCAGTTGAATTACAGTTGATCTTCCAAGAATACGGAATACCTCTCGAATGTCTTCTCTGACGGGGAAAAGAAAACTGAAGTACGTTCCGTTTCTTGGGGACCAGACTGAATTTATAATTGATTTAATGAATCAATTATCTGATATTTACAATTTGACCCCTCCCCAAATCATAAATATATCTTTAAATAATACATTAATTATAATAGCAATATACATTAGATATTATATATATATTTGTCCAAATAAAAGATTTAATCTAAATTAAATCTTACAATATTTTGCTTGTATTATAAATTTAAAATAAAATCAATAGTTCAAATATTTATTTAGTATATATACATTTATATATAATTTATAATACATTTGCATTTTATCAAACTCGGAAATTAACTAATATTTACCGTTTATTAATTGAGAGAAATTTTAGAATAACCACTTTAGTTATTGTATGTATCGATTTTAGTCAATTTTATCAACATCTCTCGAACATAGCTAAAAGGACAAATTTTAAATATTTTCATGTTGAATTAAGTCAAATTTGTAAAATAAAATAAAGAATAGATTTAAATATTGCCTTTGATTTTATAATACTCCCTCGGTCCTAAATCAATAGTGCCAAACCGAAATGATACAATAATCAATATGTGTGAGTGTAGTGGAATTAATAATTTATTGGTGAGCGTGAAAAAAATTACTCCCTCCGTTCCGCACGAGTAGTCCCATTTCCCATTTTTGTTTGTCCCATAAATAATCTAATTTTCCTAAAATGACAACTTTTTCACATTCACCAATAAAATATTAATTTCACTATATTCACAATCCTTAATTCCCGTGCCAAAAAGAAATAAGACTGCATTAATAGGACAGAAGGAGTATCATTTTAGGGAATAGAATTAATAAATTAAACAAACTGAAAAAGTAAGTAAGAATAATAAATTGGGACGAAGAGTAATATTTTAAACACATGTGGACCTGAATGCGATTGGGTGCAACCCCATTTTAAAATTCAAACAATGAATAAAATAAACAAAATGAAAATAAAAGACAATAAAAACAAATAAACAAGGGCGCGATCCGGGTTTAACCAGAGTGCAATGGAGCGAGACCCTATTTTAAAGTTAAATCAAATATAAATTAATAAAGATTAAATACGGATGGGATCTAAGTGCGACCTTAAGTCCTTAAATATGAAAAGGCAAACTGATCTAAACCCTATTCATATATTTTAACCCACCTAATATGTTGGGATTCAACCCAGATTTTCCCTGCGCGAGCACAATTAATTTGTAAATTTGAACAATCATGATAATCCTTAGCACCGAACGAGTTTGCTCACTCTGTCACCGCTAAATTCACTCCTCGCAATCTTTAGCATCATGTTCAGTGTTCACGTAACTCTAACAACTTCATCTTGATTCTTAATCCTCCAGAACCGTCTCAATTTGCATCTTCCCTTTTCACCGGTGGTGGTAAGCCGCTCGTAGCCTCCAGTATCCTCTGATTCCGCTGCACACCATGGCTAAAGACTCTGATAAAATTGATAGAGAGAGGATCTCTAATCGAGAAAAAAATGTTGGGTTGAAATTGAGAATTGAAATTCATGTTCGGTGCAAAACATGTGGTGGGGACTGAGTGGTGAATCATGGATATATCAATAGAGAGAGGAAAGTGGGTAACTAATGCGCGCGGTGGGGATAAATTTGTTTGCTCATGTGTGTTTTTTTTCCTTCTAAATAATGTATTATTTTACATTAAATGATGTTTTTTATTTAAGTATCACATACATTATTTTCATTTAAATGTATATAGAATACTTAAATGATGTATTTCTCTAAATAGAATGATGTATTTAGGTTAATTGGTTAAACACATCATTTTTCAATTGTATTTGTTACATTTCATAAACAATGTATTTTATTTTATCTAAATAATGTATTCATTCGCTGTAAATAATTTAATTCATTCTTTTGATTTAAATAACATAATAAGCTAAAACATTATGTATAAATAATGCATTTATTTAGGACCACAATGTAGAAGATAAATCTTGTTGCATTAAAAATATGGATAAACCTTAATTATTTTCCAATTAATTGAACAAAGTTGATAGTTATGAACATTGGAATTATGATGAAATATGGCCCTGCAAAAATAAATTCTCGTTGGTAAAAAACGTGGTGAGTGATACTAATAGGTGCTTCATTTTTCTTAATATTATATTGCTGTACATTAATGTGGAGAAGTATGGTGATTAAATCTTGCATTCATCGACCTCCACCGCCAATGGCTATTGCGCTGTTGCCAGAGTTGAATCTGTTGAGTTGGATCTGTTGGTAAAGATCGCGGATGGCGGCATAGCAGCGGGCAACTACCACCGACAGGGTTGGCTGCGCGGCAATTAACTTCCTAGATGAAGGGTTTAAGTGTTGAGGTTGCACGATTTTTAAGAGCTTGACAAGGAATTTGTTTTGTATATGCGTATGGATCTTAATCCGTTTCACAATAAAAAGTAAAAATTACTTAAATAATTTGAAAAACATTGAAATTATGTTTTGTAGGCGTTGATTGCATCAATATTCCAAAAATTATTGTTATTTAAGTTGTTTTAATAATTCTACTCAAAATTATATACTTTTAACCATTTTTAAGATGTTTTTATTAAAAATGGCCATTTGTTATTTGTATTATAGAAAAATATCATCTATATATATATATTAAAACAATAACGGAGGGTAAAATAATAAAATTGTAGTTATGCTAATAATTTATTAATTGAACTATTAAATTCATTTATTATAAAGTTATAATTATTTTACTTTATTCAAATGTATGAATGTTTTATGATCAATGTTTTTAAAATACTATCCATAAAATAGAGTATAAAATCACATTCAAAATAATATTAAAACAATAACAATTTTATTGTTTATGATATTTGTATAAAAACTTATGAAAATAAAAAATTATTTTACTTAATTCATCTACTAATTAATTTTATATTATTTTATTATACATTTTTATATGTACTTAGACTATATTTGATCAAATCTGAAAATATGTAAAAAGAAAACATAAAAATTACTATTTTAATACATTATAATAAAAATGTGTTGGCATCCAATATTTTACAGTACAATGAAAGATTAAAAAAATAGAATATTGCGTAATACTACTACTGCTAAAATATTATTGTTTCACATTATATTATAAAATAAACTAAGAAATAATATTAATACATCACACTTTTATATATATATATATATATAGGGAAAATAGGGAAATATATCCCATTCTTTTACATATTAGGGAATTTTATCCCACTCTTTTGATGTTGGGGAATTATATCCCACACTTTCATTCTGTTAGGGAATTTTGTCCCATGTCGCTGACTAAGCCATTAAGTGCCACGTGGCATTGATGTGGCGCTGACTCACTGCCACATATTTGCCACGTGACATTTTTAATTATTTTTAGATTTTTTATTTCACAATTAATATATATTTTTTATATATTTCATTTTTATAATATTTCAATAATAATAATAATACGAAAATATAATTTTTATTAATTATTTATTATAAAAATAATAATATTTTAAATAAATATAAAAATATTATTGAAAAAATTATTTCGTTTTTCATATTAATCTATAAAATAAAAAACGAAAATATTAATAAATATTTTTTAAAAATTTCTTTTTTCATAATTAATCTATAATATTTTTATAAAAAATAAGCATTAATTATTTAATTATAATATTTTATAAAAAATGAAATATATAAAAAATATTGTATTAATTATTTAATATAAAAATAATAATACTTTAAATAAACATAAAAATATTATAGAAAAAAATAAGCATTAATTATTTAATTATAATATATTAAAAAACCTAATTCTCATTAAAATAAAAAATTAATACTAAATGAAAGTATTTATAAAACTAATAAATATTTTTGAGCAAGTGTTAGCTGTAGAAAAAATTATTGATGATAAAACTAAACAAAATAAGTTCTAGGCATTGAATGATTATTTACTTTATTTTTTAATATATTATAATGTAATATTAAATATATTTTCATTTTTATTCGTTTGTTTTTCAATAATATTTTAATTTTTAAGAAAAATAGTTAATGTTTACATACGCGATCTCTATATATATATATATATATATATATATATTAAAATATAATTAAAAAACATCAGCTAAAAACTATTAAAAAATAAAATATATAAATAAAAAACACGTTAATTATAAAATAAAAATATAAAAATATTATTTAAAAATTGGCATTTTTCAATTTTTAAATATTAATTAATTTAATTTTTAAATAATATTTTTATTCTTTCATAATTTTATATTATAATTAACGTATTTTTTATTTATATATTTTATTTTTTAATAACTGTTAGCTGATGTTTTTAATAAGATTTTAATATATTATAATTAAATAATTAATGCTTATTTTTTCAATAATATTTTTATATTTATTCGAAGTATTATTTTTTCATTAAAATATTATAAAAAATGAAATTTTAAAAAAATATATTAATTATGAAATAAAAAATTTTAAAAAAAAATTAATATTAAAAAATAATTAAAAATGCCACATGGCAAATATGTGGCAGTGAGTCAGCACCACATCAATGCCACGTGACACTTAACGGCTTAGTCAGCGACTTGGGACAAAATTCCCTAACAGAATGAAAGTGTGAGATATAATTCCCTAACAACAAAAAAGTGGGATAAAATCCCCTAATATGTAAAAGAGTGGGATATATTTCTCTATTTTCCCTATATATATATATATATATATATATATAGGGAGCGAATCCAGTGAGAAAACTCTTAACGTGAGAAAGTGAGAAAGATGCTTGATTGCATTCACGACATTGCTTGATTGTATTCAGGTTGTTGCTTGATTGCAATGTTGTTTGATTGTGCTTTAGTTGTTGCTTGATTATTTTGTTGCTTGATTGCATTTTAGTTGTTGCTTGATTCAATATCAACCATTGATTTTTTTAGATCTGATGGACATGATTCATTCTTTTTTCTCACATGAGATTTTTTTTTATATGATCCCTCCTATATATATATATATATATATATATATAGGGAGTGAATCACATACTAAAAATTAGTTTGTACTAAATATGAATAAATCTACACTACTCATCTAAAAAAAATCAATGGTTGAGATTAAAACAATTTTCCATATTTTATATTATTTTGTTTTATAAATCATGCTTAATCGAATTAAGCATGATTTATAAAACAATTAAGTACGAACGAAAATTATGCTTAATTTTTTAATCTTTCTGTTTTAATCTCAAACATTGATGTTATCAATCCAATGACTGAGATTTATTTTTATTTAGCATAAATTTTAATTTTAGCACTGGAGTGAATCTCTCTTTCAAGATAATAAAGTGAAATTAAATATTATATATTGTTTCAATGAGAGAAAGAGAAAATTGAAAACAAAGAAAATTTAATTCAAAGAGATTGTAAAATAAATTTAAATATTTAACAATTTTAAAAAATTTAATATTTAAATATAAAGAATTAAAATTTCTGACGCATATCGCATATGGAGGTGTTATATAATTAACACTTGCTAATTTGCAATGTGAAGATTGAAGTTTGTAGGATCATCTCTCTATCCGCAATCTAGTCCCCGACAGAAAATGGAACCCCCACCCGCTCACCAGCACCGCCACGATTCGCCGTCAACAGTCTGCGCCAACTGCGGGGGAAGCGCCTCCTACCCCACTCCCCCGCCCCCCTCCGACACCCCGTCCTACATCCCCATCCGCTTCCCCGCCGTCAACCTCCCCCCTTCGCCGACCAACACCAGAGAGGTCATCATACGCACTTCCGTCCCCCAGGCGGAGAAGGTGGAGCCCCTCACTCTCCCCCACCAATTCGTCGCCCCTTCCAAGAGAATCCGCTCCCCGGAAGACCTCGCCTGCTTCCACTCCTCCCCCTCCTTCCGCAACTTCCTGGGCTTCGTCGTCTCCTTGTCCGTCTCCGTCAAATCGCGCAAGCTCTCTGATCCATGCCACGTGTCCCCCGCTGTCGGAACCCTACTCTCGATTCTCCACAAACTAGCTGACTACGTCGACGAAATTCCTCCGGCGCCACAGGCTGCGCGCTATGGCAACGTCTCCTATCGTGTGTGGCACGAGCGCATGAGCGCCGAGGCTGAGGCATTTATGCTGATGTTTCTGCCTCCTCAACTTCGCGACGCCGCCGTCGAACTTGTGCCGTATTTTACCGATAGCTTTGGCAATGCAACGCGCATCGATTACGGTACGAAATGAGTTTTTTTTTTTTTTTTTTTTTAAATTTCAAATCTTGTGGGTTTGTTATTTTCTTTTGGTAGCTTTTCTGTTGTAGCAACTATCGGATTATCTCAGTAGATTGTCGCCCCTATCAGTTAAGGGATCAACATTAATTGGTTTAATTTATCTCTAGTTGATCTAACACAATTATGGGACTACATAGCAGTATAAAATTGAGATATTTGATCCCTTTGGCGAGAAGAAGTGAAAATCCAACTCAGGCATATTGAGCAGGTGTGGAGAGTGTGGCAATTAATCATCTAAAGAATTCTTGATAAGGAAAAACTGTAAATAAAGCTGAAGCTTTTTTCTAGTAAATTTCGTTTAGTGCATTTATAATTTGAATCTACTGCAAGGGGGCTAACTTATAAAAGTTAGAGATCCCTTTTGAATGCTTGAACTTTGTTTGATATTCATTTCAATGTTGACATTGATTATGGGTGGGATGTTGGGCCATTTGTCTTTGTATTGTTTTGGCCTCACTGCACTGACATTGTTAAGAGTCTACAAGTATTAATTATGGCCTGAGCTGTTATAAAGCAGACTGATAAGTAGCTGATTCATTTTGGAAGTGTTCTATTGGTCCACGATCCTAAGGTTTTTGTTTTTTTTGTGAGAAGATGAAGCTTAGATTCATCTTAATTCTGTTTCTGAGTATAATGTTTTGTGTTCTACAGTGTCACTGTTAGCACATGATTGCATGAAATATGCATACATGGATCATATCTATTCTTGTATACCTTCACGGACATTGATTTTAACATCTGCACATTCGCACTTATCCCTTTTTATTGGAAAATGATTTTTTCGTAAGGATGAAGTTAGATTATGTGAAATAGTTAGTATCAAAACCCAAATTAAAATAGCTGTAGATTTGCACCAGAATGTTTTATATTCTTGTTTATGAGGCATAAGTTTTTATTTATTTATGCTTGTAAGTTTTAATAGATTCTGTGTTAGCTATGTATAGTTATAGTTAACTATTGGACTTCCTCTTGTCACAAAGGAACTGGACACGAGACTAATTTCGCAGCATGGTTGTATTGCTTAGCAAAATTGGGAATTGTGATGGAAGAGGATTATCAAGCCTTGGTGTCGAGAGTGTTCGTTAAATACATGGAGTTAATGAGAAAATTACAACTCACTTATTCCTTAGAGCCTGCAGGATCCCATGGTGTGTGGGGACTTGATGACTATCATTTCTTGCCATACATATTTGGGTCATCGCAATTGATTGACCACAAATATATGAAGCCAAAATCTATTCATAATGATGATATATTAGAGAATTTCTATAAAGAATATTTGTATCTCTCCTGTATTGTTTTTGTGAAGAAGGTGAAGAAAGGGTTGTTTGCTGAGCATTCACCTATGTTGGATGACATTAGTGGTGTTCCTAATTGGAACAAGGTAAATAGTGGGCTTCTAAAGATGTATAAAGTCGAAGTTTTGGAGAAGGTTCCGATTATGCAGCATTTTCTCTTCGGCTCAATTATCAAATGGTATGTGCCCTTTCCCCTCTAACTTCTCCTATAGTTTGATGTATTGATTTAGTACTTATGCTTTGGTATACATTATTGTTCAGTTGTTACTCTTCTTATTACTCTTTCATTATTCTCGTATTTTGAGATTTATCCATGAAAATTAGCACTTGGAACAGCTAAACTTCTCTTCATAAATGACCAAAGAAATATGATTGTTTGTAATTTGAGGATCAGTTGTCAAATTGAATGCTTGTTTATGCATAACTCTCCCTTTCCCACATTCACAGGCTCTAAGTTATGCATGCATTCTTCTTTTTTGCATCATATTTCCTTTGTGTATATCTTAATAAATGTCTCACATTCCACAATTCAGTTCAAAAGCTACTTTTATGTAGGACGCTCCATAACATTGTAAAATAACTAACTTCACGAAGAAGGTATGCCAGAATGCTGGCTATATAATATTTTTCTTCGTTGCCTCTTCATGCCGGATGATATCACTTTTCTTATTTTATGAAAGGAAAACAAATCCTGCTTACCAGATCTTAATTAAGTAGCTGCAGACAATTCGCATTGTTGAGTGTTTTTTTTTTTTTTTGCATGAGTTTTGGTGGTGTATTCATTTTGCAGGCTGGAATGAGAGGTGTGGAGGGACTGTTTCTAGTCGAACTCAAAACCATGATGTAACGTCTGCACCACAATCTCTATTCCTTTTACGTAATATATATTAGTAGATTTTGGAGTATTACATTTGTCTTGTTGGTGGATCTTGTTTTCTAGCCATCCTAACCATGTATGAGACATGGTCTTAGTTGTTTGCAGATAGTTGTGATTGATGCCTGTTTAATTTTAGAACAAATGAGAACAGATAATGGCTGAGAATGCACACTTTGATTTCTCAACTGCAATATTTGCTTATGGAGAAAGTCTATAGCGATATCGTCTTGCAAATCTTTTTATTTTTTTAAATCATTTGATATTCGCTGTAAAAATAAATGAATAGCTTGATTTGTACAAATCTTCGATTAACATAAAGATTGTTTGGATTTTTAGCCGGTCAATTATTACAAAGAACCGGTTGTATTAGTCTAATATCTTTTGATTTTTTTAGGACACTTATTCTTTAGGTTACCTATAATCGGTAGATTCTTGAAATATGAAGATGAGAATCGATCAATTATGTTTGTCTCACTTTGAATATGTTTTTTGTTTTTCAGAATTGGGAAATTGCTGAGAAATAAGAAAATTGAACACTCTTCAATTATATAACCTGTTAATTGACATAAGCACGATGGAAAATTGTTTACTTCACCATTACAACTTCCAAATGAAATGAGAGAGAGGCTACAAACATGAGAATTGAGAGAGAGAGAAAAAAACATGTTGCTTCAATCATCATTTCCAGTTGTTTGCAACAATATCAGCAAGATCAACCACCCTCTGTGAGTATCCCCACTCATTGTCATACCAAGCAATCACCTTAACCATGTCATCTCCCATCACCATGGTCAGCGAGGAGTCGACTGTGGATGAGACATCGCTGCAACGGAAGTCGACTGACACGAGCGGCTCGTCGCACACGGACAGGATCCCATCCAGCTCCTTGCTGGCAGCCTCCCTGAAAGCTGCATTCACCTCCTCAGCAAACGTCTTCTTCTCCACCTGCACCACGAGGTCCACCACCGAGACGTTGGGCGTCGGAACACGGAGAGCGATGCCGTTGAGCTTGCCCTTGAGCTGGGGAAGGACGAGGGCCACCGCCTTTGCAGCTCCGGTTGATGTTGGCACAATGTTGAGTGCTGCAGCTCTTGCACGCCTCAGGTCGCGGTGGCTGGCATCGAGCAGCCTCTGGTCTCCGGTGTAGGAGTGTGTGGTGGTCATAGTTCCCTTGATGATCCCTGCATCCAACAACAATAACATCACATCAGCAGTAGGTCCGGTGATATCGAGCACTTGCTGGCCGGCGGCGAGGAGGCTCACCGAACTTCTGGTCGAGGACCTTGACGAACGGAGCGAGGCAGTTGGTGGTGCAGGAAGCATTGCTGATGATGGGCTCATCAGGGTTGTAGTCATCTGCATTCACACCAACCACATAGGTGGGGATGTCGCCCTTCCCCGGCGCGGTGATCAGCACCTTCTTCGCCCCCGCCTGAATGTGCTTTCCGGCGCCTTCTCTGTCGACAAACACTCCAGTTCCCTCGATCACAAGATCTACTCCCAAATCCCTACAACACACACCATTTTAAAGAAACCACTGCTATGCTCATTCTTTTTTTGGATCTGTGATTGAATGCTTACTTCCATGGGAGGTTGGAAGGGTTGCGGTCAGAGACGACTTGGATGACCTTGCCGTCGACGGAGATGCCGTTGGTGCCGACAGGCTTGACGTCGGCGTCGAAGATGCCGAGGGTGGAGTCGTATTTGAGGAGGTGGGAGGCTTGCTTGACACCGCCGGAGTCGTTGATGGCAATGACATCGAGAGGGGAGTCCTTTCTGCCATGCCAGCATCTCAAGAAGTTCCTTCCAATCCTACCGAAGCCATTGATGGCCACTTTCAGCTTCGCCTCCACCACTCCCCTCTTGTTCTGCCCACCACCAACCTTTTCCCACACACACTCATCATTAACAACACACCATGCTAGCTAGGATTTATGTGTAAGAATAGTGTAGAAGCACTCACAACAGAAGTCTGGAAAGCAATAACGGAGACGAAATCATCGTTGGCCCTCCTGGCGAAGGGGAGGGCGGCGGAGGAGCTCCGGAGGCCGGCGAACTCGGAAAAGCCCTTGCTGCAGCCCACCTGCATCATTTGATCAGGTTAAGAAATATGATGCATCAATAGATACATAAATATATATTGTAGAAGAGGTAGGGGATCACCTGCAGGGATGAAAGAGCAGCGGAAGCCATGATGCAAGAAAGCAATGCAGCAGCAAAAGCAGTTGAGGAGGAAGGTGAAGTAGAAGATATATAGTAGACAGAATCTGAAAGAGGGAGAGATGAGATATGGTGAGTTTTTATGGCCTTGAGAATTTGAGAGAGAGAGAGAGAACGGATCAGATTTGTGATGATATATTAGCCTCTCACCTCATTGTATGGCTGAGCTTCTTTATTGTCTCACTGTATGTATTTCTCTGTGAGTTTCTGACTTGATTTTTTCTCTTAGTCTTCTATTTCTCAATAATATTATTATAAAACTTATATATAGTATACAATATTTAAATAAAATCACAGACTTGTTTACTAACGATCTTCTACTATTATTTTTGGGATAAGGTATATAGCTCTGAAGTGAACTGTTCTGATTGTCAGAATACGACAGTAATTTTATTTTTATAATGCGACTGTAATTTTATTTTTATCTAAATCTCATCTAGTGTCCTAAATAATGAGAAATCCCAAATGACAAATGATTAAAGAGAAAAAGCACGTAATACCGATTAAGATTAATAGACTTGTAGTTGTATTTTTTCAAAAAAATAATGAATTTTGAATTAATTATTAATATATATATGATTTAAATAAATTTGTGTAGGAAATAAGAAATGAATAAATATGAAATTTTAATATATTATTTAGAACGGGCCGCGCCCTTGTTCTGGCTCGAATTAGACATGGGTCTGAACCTGTTACAGCCGAGACTGAACGAAAAAGACCTGGATTCGACCTTGATTCTGACCCGGATCCGAAAATATATATAAAAAATTTGTCTGAATCGTAATTACGATTTAGGCTGATATCGACCGCCGATTTAGACCCGATCCTAATTTAAAACCTAGATTTTGACCGATTCAGAACAAAGAAAATAATTGTGTCGGTGTCATGGTTTTCTCGCCTCTGGCCCCCTCCAATTCATAATCGATTCTGAATTGTAGTGGTAAACCCAAATGAGGTAATTGCAATTTACTCATTCTTTATGTTTATATATCCAATTTGTGTCGAATTCGTGCAAAGAAATGCCCGATTTGTAGGGTTTTTACGTAAACCGAATCACCAAAACTAAACTGAACCGGATCGATCTATGGATATTGCCCATAGTTAAATTCTCAAAACCCTAGCATGCTCCTATGAATTTAATACGAAGAATTGTGGATTTTAGGGTTTACCGTAACTCCGTCGAGTCTGACTCGATCTTTCGCGTTTGAATTCCAAAATCCAATTCAACCACGCGATCCGATTTAATCTGTGGAAACAGAAATTAGTGACCTAATTTCTTAGAGAAAATCGAAAACAAAAGGGAGAGGGAAAGAGGAATATGTTCTCCAGATTAGATCTTCAGATCGGTGTCCCGGTGCTGTTCAGATCTACTACTGTTGAGGACTCCGTAGATCTGTGGCTTGAGCAGGACCAGAATTCGAAAATTCTCCTCCTTTCTCTTCTCAAAAACGGCGCCCACCTCTCTCTCTCCTAGGTTTAGTGTGTTTCAACTGTATTATGACTTATGAGAGAGAGCTGCCTATTTATGGACCTAGGGTTGTAAACCCTGATGGGCTCCTGGGCTCAATTCAGCACACTTGTTGGGCCAGACCTGAGACCTAATGCAAATAATAAAGTGGGCCTATAAATTAATTAATTCCCATGTCCACAACCCAGGACACAATTAATTAATTAATATTAATTCTTTTTCACCACAGAATTAATACTGACCTACCCCTTTATTACCACGTTATGAGAACGGGCTGCATTAATTGAGAATCCCCATATTTAAGGTTACCGGACATCCATTAATTAATCGGAGCCTCTGACAAGCTCTAACTACAATTAATTAATATCTTATAATTTGTGAGTAGTACCACTCAAACCTTATCACTCGTGCCTGAACTTAATCAGCCTGCAGAACTTTGGCACGATGAATGTTATTGAGCTTATCAGGGAATGTCCCCATCCTATTACTCGGATATGGTTACCTAAGTTCAGTCTCAGGCGGTACTACACGAACTGCTGTTAACCAAGATGCGGATATACGAGCACGTTACTCAGGCTCTCCACCATGGCAAGTCAAAGCTACAGTCAACCCGTGCAAACCCCTGAACCTTCGTTAGGGTTTGGACTCAATCAATATAACAAGATCTTTTATTCGCTGATGTCAGACAAACGAATATATCTCACTGAGTCCATCAATACGCCACCTCTACGTACTAGCATGTCAAGTAACCAAGACAGACTACTTATTCCGACAATGCCGCAGCCATCCGGACAGACGTATCCTCATACGCTGTCTCGGCTGTGATCAGGTTTATGTCTCACTAGGTCAAGTGATCATACTGTCTTCTGCGATCTACAACACGCCGTATGATCGTCCCTATCGGTGAGACAGGAGGATACCATTGTTCATACATGTAAGATTGTTAACAGATAGGAGAAATAAACCGTTGTATACTCATTGTAATAAATGCTTTCAGTATACAAAACTCATCACGATTGGTGCGCCCTGTTTTGACCATATATTCGGCGGCCTTCTTGAAATTGTTTGTGTTGCTTTATGCAATTGTTTGCAATATTTATTGAATTTAGTTGATTAGATTGAACTAATTTGTCCAATTTGAATCAATTCATGTGTATATGGTCGAATGAACCACTATGTAATTCTTTGATTTTTTTTTTTGCTTATAAACATACGAGATTTTCTTGGGCATTATTTCATTATATTTTTTTCCTTATGTTTACATGATATTTTGCAAAAACATGACCGAATGTTATAGTTTTGAAATAATTGTGCATTCGAATGTGGTTGTAATTTATTGAAATATTTGCAAAAATATTGTTTTGAAATTATTGTGCATTCGAATGCAATTTGTAATGGTGTAAATTTTAATTATAATTTTGATTGATTATTATTTGTGCAGCCTTAGTGGATTAGAGCTTATTATCGTGGTGCCACTACTAAAGTTAATTTATATACTAAAGTTACCACTTTGCAAACTATCAATGACACATTAGGTTCAGTAGGGGGTTAAAGGTTGGTTAACCAATTACTTAGTGGTCCTTTTAGTAATTTACTAGTTTGGAGAACTAATGGTCCTAATGCCTCACAGCCATTAGTTGAGCTGTAAAGTTATCAAATCAGAAGTCCAAACCACAATTCTTTTTGGTTAAATATTGGTGGACAACTTAAAAATTTGGAGTGAAGGAGTTTGTCTTTGTTACCGGGTTTGTTTTTGGATCTAATGCTTTTAATCCATGGGGTGATCATGATCTGTCTAGTAGTTCTATTTTTCGTCAATTTTGTGGGGTTAAGAATATTACTGTGAGGGAGTTATTGAATAAGTTTAAGGATAAAGTAATTGATAAAAATAATCATCAATTATACTTGAAGGTAGCTAATATATTAGCCATGTGGAATTTTGCCCTAGGACTTAAATGAAAAACGAAAGATAGAGGGTTTATGTGTTAGCTGAAGATTTGGGTAGATGAAGTTCATTTCCATGGGGGGCATATGCTTATCCGTCTTTAGGTTACTATCTAGACCTTGCCCGATTAGATGGCATCAATGGAGGCAGCTTTATGATGCATCAATGCATCAGTGGATTGCAACCATGAGGAAAATTCCGCCACCGTACAATACATCAAGGAATTTGAAAGAATTTAGTGCCCGATTTATAAAAATTGCTTAGGTGTTAGAGTTAGAGTTTAGAAGAGTTCGAGACATTGGAATTAAAATTTTCACAGGTTTATTTCTAAACCCATAAGTGCCTCACAACAAAAATAGTTTTACTATGAAATTTGGAGTTACACAACAAAATGAAAATACAATATAACATTGAATTTCTTCTCGGTTCACTCCCTTGAAGAAATTCAACAAAAGCTCACAAGAAATTCAACACAAACAAACTAAAATCTCCTCTACCATAGGATTCACTCTCCGGATATAGATTCCACTTTAATCTTGTTGGTCTTGTGCTGAATGATCCATGAGAGTGAGATACTTAATGCCTTGAAGAACTCCTCTTAATATTATTGCTCAATATCGATCGCTCAATTTCTTCAATCCTCGGTTCTCCTTTTTATTAAGCCTTTTTGGAGCGCACATTCTCAATGGCCACACTTTTAGTCATGGTCTTGATCACTTTCCACTTCCACCTGCTTCATAGCACAATCTTGAAGCTCCACTAAGACTCACGTGGGGTGGTTTTATGTTGTGGAGGCACTCCATTTATTTTCCTAAAAGATAATAACAAATATAATAATAATATAAGGTTAGAAACAATAATATATACGATCTTTGATATATAGGATCTAAGAAAAACCTTAAACTAGGGTTTAGATAAACATCCCTAAAAAAATAGGAAACTGTTACAACTGTTGTGTCATAGCATGGAAGGGTAAGTTTAACACTAAGGTGTCAAAGTTTTAGTGTTAGACTTTGGGAAAGTCTATCAGTGACACCAACAATCTCCTCCTTAAACTTATCACTCCTGCTGTCATTCCCAAGAACAAACTTCACATGGATTAGCCATGATAAATATTCAAACAACCAAACGTATGGATCAACCATAACACAAAATAAGAAAGATGGATCAACCATGATAAAGATAACCAAAAAATGCATTTACAAAAACCAAAAAGATTACAGGGGTTAACAGACGAACTCCCCCTGAATCTTAAATATCCAAACTTTAGAAAATTAAAATATCATCCCTTCGGGAACATTCGATAAAATTGGAACAATACATAAAAGATTAGCATGACCCCTGCGCAAGGATGACACGCATAAATCGAGAAAATCAAAATATCCAAAAGACGACCAAAAAACTTAGAGATTGTTTTAAAACATCAGCAGAAAGAAAAACTTTGACTCCTGAAGGTCAGAGAGAAGGACTTCAGAGAGCTCTAGCCAAGCCTAGTCCAGTTCCTTCATTTCCGCCATATTTTGTGATAAGAATGGACATTCTTTTTAGAGCATCTTCTCTGGAGGTGAAGATTTTGGAGGCTGGAGTGGACTTGGCATCAGATTCATCTTCTATCTCATCATCACTGGGAACATAAGGGAGGTCCTTTACTCTCTTATCTGTGCAGGCCAAAAATTTTTCAAACACGAGGGGAGCAGGATCAGACAACACATCTTCACATTGGAACTGGACTCCATGTGACCTTACCAATGTATAAATCAAGCAAGGATAGGGTAGAAAAGTGCTATCTTGCTTGGACACTGCACGAAGAATGTTAATAAAACATGTTATCCAAGGTTGAAAGGTACCAAATTGGTAGATCAACTCTGCTTGCTCCCTAGTAAGTATGGATGCATTCTTGTTCGGGATCCAGTTGCTGATGATAATTTTGTACAAAACTGCATACTTCCAAGTGAGGACTGTGGATTCTATTTTCCAAGTGAGGACTGTGGTTACTTCCAATTTTGTAAAAAAGGCATCCTATAATACCCCTATACATGGTGGGTTCAACATTGACACCATTTACATCTCTACAAAGTTTGTCACTTAATCCCATTGGAGTTTTCATGTATTTTGCAGATTCAAGACCAAATCTTTTGACAAGAATACATGCATACTTGTTTTGAGAAATGAACACACCCTCTTTGGATTGTTTGATTTGGAGACCTTGAAAGTAACTAAGTTCTCCTACCATGCTCATTTCGTAGGTGTTAGACAAGCTTTTGACAAACTCATCAACTAGTTTGACACTAGTAGCCCCAAACGCAATACCATCTACATAAATTTGGACAATTATAAAATCCCAATTCGTATGTCTAAGAAATAGGGTTTTATCCGAGTTACCTCTCATGAAGTTTAGTTCAAGCAAGAAACTAGTTAATCTAGCATAACAAGCACGAGGTGCTTGTTTGAGATCGTAAAGTGCCTTTTTCAGCTTATAAACACGATCGAGCTTTGTCAGATCTTCAAACCCTTTGGGTTGTTCAACATAGGCTTCTTCATTAAAAATTCCATTCAAGAATGCGCTTTTGACATTCATCTGAAAAAGAGAAATTAGCAGAACAAGAAATGGCAATAAGAAAGCGAATTGATTCTAATCTAGCTGTTGGAAATTTGGGGGTTTACTTGTGTAAATTCTTGTAACAAATGTTTATTTTCTCAAATCCAAATGTCGGTAAGTGAGAAATTGAACCAATAGTTTGCATACTATGGTGTATGAAATGGTTTAACATATGTTTGATGTCCTTAACTTTTTGGACGACTAACACGATCGTGTTGGACTTGTTGTTGGATCTTGTCGAACACCAGAATGTTGGACATGGACTTGACTTCATCTAGTCAGTTCCTATGATGTGGCTGATGAGTTAGCATATATGTTTTGAGTTCTGGACCGTTTTGGTCACATGTTTTGAATTCTGGACCGTTACGGTCAACACCATAATGTCAATAATTGACTTCATCATGTAACTGCCCAGACTTAATGTCTGAGGTTATGACTGCTCAGACTTAATGTCTGAGAGTGTAACTGCTGAGGTTTTACTTCTCAGACTTGATGTTTGAGAGTGTAATGGTGTCAGACTCGATGTTTGACTCTACAACTATTGTCAGACTTCATGTTTGAGTCTGTAACTGTTGTCAGACTTCATGTTTGAGTTTGTAACGGTTGTCATGCCATAAATGGCAGTCATGCTCCCTCATGTGTTGAAGCCTATAAATAGCCATTTCTAGGTGCATACATGTATTGCATATTTTTAGCTCTCAGCTGCAAACACTCTGCCAAAAACTCTCTCTGAAAATTGTCCAACATCACCGCTTAATTCAGCCCAAACTCCGTTCAGTTCGCTGGAGCTCGTTTGATTGTAGTGCTACTTCAACAAAGACATAGCCGTTTTACCTTTGGGGAAAACATGCCTAAATCCGAGCACTACGGTGGCATAATTGTCTTGCGGGAAGAGGACTCCTTGACTCGGCCTTAACACTATTTTTTGTTATTTCTTTATATTTTAAACATTGTTCTGGTTGTCATTTCTTTGTACTTTAACCCGCCGTGTTTGTCTTTCTCCGTACAACAGTGCTATGTTTGTGTGTTCTCAGACACTATAATACAACATTTGCAAAACAATTACATCTATAGTTCTAAGACGAGAAGTATGGCTGACAACACCAACTCCAACATCATTCTGCCTGGCGACAACACAAACATACCACCAGGTGGGAACAACACTAACGCCAACACCAGTGATGTCGGTGGAAACAACAACATCACTGATAATGCTGCTGGAAATGGTGTTGGAGTTGTGCCCGGCTATGACCCAAGTGCTCCTATGTTGAACCGCTCTTTCCCTACCAACGCTCAAGCTAAGAAGCCATTCAAGTTCGCGGGAGTGGACTTCAAAACGTGGCAGCAAAAGATATTGTTCTACCTTACCACACTTGGGTTGGCCTCTTTCCTCAAGGACGACAAGCCTATCATCGCCGATGATGAGCCAGAAATCAATAGGAGGCATGCTTTCAATAATTGGTGCCACAATGATTTTCTCTGTCAAAACTTTATTTTAAATGCTTTATTAGATTCCTTGTATAGTGTCTATAGCAATGTAACTAGTGCTAAAGAGTTGTGGCAACTGCTAGAAAAGAAGTACAAAACCAAGGACGCGGGTACTAAAAAGTACGTGGTGGCCAAGTATTTGACTTACCAAATGATAGTCAACAAGTCGGTTGTAGAACAAATGCAAGAATTTCAATTAATCTTGCACAATGTTCAAGCCGAGGGGATGTTACTTCCCGATGCTTTTTACGTGGCTGCAGTCATAGAAAAACTACCCCCTTCGTGGAAGGACTTTAAGAGTTACCTTAAGCATAAGCAAAAGGCAATGACTCTTGAGGATTTGATTGTTAAACTTTGAATTGAAGAAGACATTCGAAGGGTTGATCCGAAGCCAAGGGCTATGGATGAAGAGGTTGCTAAGGCCAATTTGATGGAAAGTGGTGGTCCATCAAATAAAAAAAAGAGGCCGACCCAATCAAACAAATGCATCGTGATAAAATCGCCTAGGTTCAAGGTGTAGGATTCGAGTCTACGACTAACAACATGAGTTGTTATTTAATTCGTAGGACTGTTCTTAGGATATCAAAAACAAATTCAATTAAATAAACCATGCCACCCTATTCATGCTTCTACAATAATTAATTACATAGGGTGGATTCAAGAGAATACCTGATCTTCAATCGTTTGATCTACAGATCTAGATCGGAGGATGAACAATGAAGTTAAATCTGAAGCGGAATGGAACCCTTCTTTGATTGTGTTCCTACAGATTTGATCTTCTGATATGTTCCCTTGCTCCTTGGAAATCTGGTGAGGATTATCTACAAAGTTGAATCAGGAAGCCAAAGGATTTGATCAGAAAAACCCCCTCCTGACCGCCGCCGATCTCTCTCTCAACCTAACTCAATATTCTGATTTGAATATTAAATTGTATATTGTGGTGGCTACCACTGATCTAAGAGAGAAATCCTTTATATAGTGTTAGGGTTTTGAGAAACCTTAACCCTAATGGGCTTGAGCAGTTTGTGGGCCAGACCAGGGATCCAATGCAAATAATAAAGTGGGCCCTCTTTATTAATCAATCCTTCCTTGTTCAACCCAGAACATAATTAATTAATAAAACATTGTTTTAACCTTCACCACGGTAACAATGCTGACTCGCCCCTTTATTACCACGTTATTAGGAACATGTTGCATTAAACTAACATGATCCACATATTTAAGGTTTTAGACATTCATTAATTAATTTAGCTTATGACAATCAACCACAATTAATTAATATCTTATTTCCTGATTAATACCACTCACTCGTTTTCTCTTATGCTTGAATAAATCATTCAGCCTGCAGGACTTAGCATAAAGAACCTTGTGAGCTTATCAGGGAATGTCACCATCCTGAAACGGATATGCTTACCTATACATCCAGCCTAAGCAGACCCCACACAAATTGCCAACACCCAAAATGCAGATATTAGAGTATATGTAAGACTCGCCACCATAGCAGATTAAAGTGTGGTCAATCCGTGTGTGCCCCTTATCCTTCAGTAAGGTTTAAGATCATAGGAAGTATGTTAGGGATCTGGCTCATTCATATTTCAATGAGAATGGCACATCCCACTGTTAATCCCATCAATACATAAATATGTACCGACACATCAAGTAGCCTGGATAAGCCCACTTATGAACCGATGTGCCGCAGCTTAAACCAACAGCCTATCCAGGGACTGTTTCAGCTGTGATACTGTTTATATCTCGCTAGGTCAAACGAGCCATATGATCCTCTGTGATCTCCTACACACCATATGGTCATCCCTATCTACGAGATAAAAGGATATTATAGTTCGTCGTATGTTCACATTTATCAGTTAGCGATAATTGTTGATGCAACACATAAATGAAGGCCAATATACAAAACACTTAATCATTTATGCTTTCAGTATATAATCCCAACAATCTCCCACTTATACTCAAAAGCATAATACCATTACTTTTATAGAGTATTAAGTGTGTCTATTCAATCTAGCTATTACAAAAGGGACATAAGATGTCCATCCTCAGATCTTCAGTCCAAGAGCATGAACGTGTTCCTCATAGATCTTCTGAGGCAAGCCCTTTGTAAATGGATCAGCTAGATTCTCTTTCGTATCTATCTTTTGGACTAGCACATCGCCTCTTGCCACGATCTCTCGTATGATGTGGTATTTTCTCTCATTGTGTTTTGAGGCCTTGTGAGTTCTTCTTTTGAGTTTGCCACTACACCAACATTATCACAGTATACTGTGATTTTCTTAGGCAAGCTCGGAACAATATCCAACTCAAGGAGGAAATTTCGGAACCATACAAATTTCTTTGCTGCCTCTGAAGCTGCTACATATTCAGCTTCCATGGTGGAGTCTGCGATGCACTTCTGCTTTGCACTCCTCCAAGATACAGCTCCTCCTCCCAAGGTAAACACATATCAAAAGGTCGATCTCTTCTCATCTTGATCCGCCAGGAAATCCAGATCCGTGTACCCAACAGGACACAAGTTCTCACACTGATATACTAGACATAAGTCTCGTGTTTTCCTCAGATATTTGAGAATGTGTTTCACCGCATTCCAATGCACCTGCCTGGGATTGGACTGATATCTTGCTGCCATACCAACAGCATAGCAGATATCTGGCCTCGTGCAAAGCATAGCATACATGAGACTTCCCACTGCCAAAGCATATGGTACTAAAGACATCTCATTCTTCTCTTTCTCTGTCACAGGACACTGTGACTTCGAAAGACGTATTCTATGACGATAAGGCAAAAGGCCTCTCTTGGAATTTTCCATGCTAAAACGAGCCAACACAGTATCAATGTAAGCACCCTGGGATAAGCTCAACATCCTTTTCCTACGATTGCGTAGGACTTTGATCCCAAGGATGTAACCAGCATTACCCAAATCTTTCATCTGAAATTGCTCGGATAACCATCCTTTTATGCCTGATAACACCTCCACATTGTTTCCAAATAGGAGAATGTCATCTACATATAGTGCAAGAAAAACCACACTCCCACTGACACATAAACGGTACACACAACTTTCATTTTCGCATTGTGCAAATCCATAGGATTTGATCACATCATCGAAACAATTGTTCCATGACCTTGAAGCTTGCTTAATTCCATGTAAGGACTTCTTGAGATTCCAGACAAGCTGCTCTTGATCCTTTTGCACATATCCTTCTGGTTGTTCCATGTAAATGTCACGACCTTCTTCAAGGTACCCGTTCAAGAACGCGGTTTTGACATCCATTTGCCAGATTTCAAAATCCATATGTGTTGCTATAGACAAAAGTATCCGAATGGATTCACCATAGCAACTGGTGAGAAGGTTTCATCTTAGTCAATACCTTCCTTTTGACTATAACCTTTCGCCACCAGTCTGGCCTTAAATGCCATTATGTTGCCACTCGAATCCTTCTTTCTCTTGTATACCCACTTACTACCTATGGCTCGAAAGCCTTCTGGCAACAAGGATTTCTGGTACACATCCATAGCTGTAATCGATTCTATTTCAGAATCCATGGCTTTTTGCCACTGATCAGCATCCTTGTCACTCATCACTTCGTCATATGTCCATGGGTTGGTATCATTCAGTCAGTTTTCAGGAATTAAGTCAGAAGACTCTCCTACAAACATATACCGCTCAGGTTGCCGAGATAACCTCCCACTACGACGAGGCCCCTTTAACGTGTCTGTGTTTGGTGCAATCACTTGTGATTCACCATCTTACACAGGCGGCCGTGCACCTGATTCCATACCCAATTCAGGTATGCTCAGGTTGACACGGGGTTCTCCTTATGGATTTGAATTGTTCTCTTCTATTTCTTGAAGTACAATCTCGCTCTTGGTCTTGTGGTTTCTTATGAATCCATCTTCCAGAAATCTTGCGTTGGTACTCACAACGACTTTCTGATCTTCTAGATCATAAAAGAAACCACCCTTTGTTTGCCTAGGATAGCCCACAAACAACATTGACTTAGACCTTCCATCTAACTTGTCAGCTTCCTTATTCAGCACGTATGCTGGACAACCCCAAACCTTGATTCTGGACAAATTGGGTTTTCTCCCTTGCCATAACTCAGTCGGGGTTTTAGGAACTGATTTAGTGGGAACCAAGTTGAGCAAAAACACAACTGTTTCTAGTGCATGTCCCCAAAAGAAAATTGGTAAGCTGGCATAGCTCATCATTGATCTAACCATTTCCAACAGAGTTTTGTTCCTTCTCTCTGCTACACCATTCTGCTGAGGGGTGCCTGGTGCAGTCCACTGGGAAGTAATCCCTTGATCTGCCCAATACTGAAGAAACTCATTGCTGAGATATTCCTCACCACGATCAGATCACAGTGTATCTATGGTCTTGTTCAACTTCTTCTCTACTTCAGCCTTGAATTCCATGAATTTCTCAAGGCATTCGGACTTGTAGTGAAGCAGATAAACAAACCCGTATCTAGAGTAGTTGTCTATAAAGGTGACAAAGTATCTGTGCCCACCACGGGCTTGTGTTGACATAGTTCCACACAGATCATAGTGGATGAGGTCCAACAAGTCATTTGCTCGAGACTTAGTTGCCATAAAAGGCCTGGTGGTTATCTTCCCCTCTATACAAGATTCACAAACTCTATGTGGAACTACTTGGATTGGATCTTGATAAGCTCATATTTATACTCACTTATCTATATTTTTCTCCATTGTTTCAAGTGTTTTACATTATTTTTTTACTTATTTCTGTGCATGATTTTAGAGGGTGTTATGCCTTTGATGGGTGATTTTTGCAGGTTTTAGGCCAAATTCATTGGAAACCCGTACCGAAAGCAGATGATGTTCAAAGGAACAGTCACGAATTCTTCCACACGTGGAATACGAGCTTATGGAGTATGGAAATAGAAATATCTTTGAATTAGCTTTCCAACGCAACTGGAATCGGGTCAATTGGAGTTCGGGAGCAAAAGTTATGGCCGAAACCGTGAGACTGCGCAGACATATGCTTTTGTGTCGAGAGACAGGATTTGTGTCGACCAAAACAGAGGTCAAAACTCCGGAAACTTGTGATCTGCAATCCTGTTGACCGACAGAATTTGTGTCGATCGACACGGAGGCCCAAAAAAGCTGTTTTATGCCTGTTTTGGCAGTTTTTGCTATTTTTACCCAATACTCAAATTAGGTCTTCTTCCCCCTCTATAAATATGAACTCTTAGGAACGAAAATTATACAGTTTTTCCTTGGATTTTACATTGAGTTTTGGAGTTTTTCAAGACATTGAAGCTTCCTCTTCATTTGTAAGTTCATTAATAACATGTTTATTTACTTTCTAGTCATGATTTGTGGCTAGAACCCTAAACAGGTTCTAGGGTTATGATTTATCTTTTCTGATGCATGTTTATTGAAATCGACTCATATAGCATGGATTAATTCTCTGATTTAATTTTATAATCTAGATTAAAAAAAGGACCAAGAGGTGAATTGAGATCTAGGTTTATAGTTAATAATTGATGGATCGAGAGATGAAAATTATTCACAGGAAGAGAGAATTAATTATGTTTGTTTTCTGTCTCAAAAGGAAGAAACCTACATAGGAATAATTAGATAATTATGAGATTGATTAATTTGGTGTTCTTGAGACCGAGAGGACATAGTCACTAATTAATAATCTAGGATTTAATTGCCTGACCAAGGAATTTAATCCACAAAAATCTATGTTTTCCCAATTGCTGAGTTGATTGATATTTGCATGTTGATGATTAGATAATCTGCCGTAGGATCTGTGCTCTCTTTAATTATTTCAAAACCTTTATTTTATTGCACTGTCATCTTTAATTTACAATACAAAACCCCTTTTCCAATTTCCTCAAACTTCTGTGTTTTGAAAATTATGACTAGTACTTTAGATTTATCGTTGCACAGTCCCTGTGGGATCGACCACCTACTGGTGTAAAAACATTATTTGCTTAACCGCTAAACTGCAGTTATCAAATTGGCACCATTGCCGGGGATTTGTCAGATTAATCTAGATATTAGTTTATTTTTAGATCTGATGGATTGAGGTTGTAAATTTAATTTTATTGTTATTTTCTGTTTTTTATTTCGTTTTTGGTGTGTTGATTTTGATTTTTGGTGTTGATTTTTTATGTTTACTGCTTTGCTGTTTTTTCTGATTTTTGGCCTCTGTTTCGACAGACAGGATTCCCGTCGACCGAAACAGAAGCAGAAACCTTTGTGTCGATCGACAGGCCCTCTATCGATCGACACAATTGCTGATTTTCTGTTTTCTTTTGTTTTTCTTGCAGTTTTATGAACACAAGGGCCCAGGGCAAGCCACTCGAGACTTTTGACCCAAAAATCGAGGCCACTGTCAGAAAAAGGAAGCGAAAAGCCAAGCAAACCACTGAAACCATCATGGCAAGTCCGAGCCACTCCGATGGGGGAACTGAGACTGACCAGCCGTTGATTACTCCGGAGAATGCCCTACTACTGGTCCATGAAGTCAACCACATGAAAGACGTCATGAGGCAACTCATGGAGGAAAGGGAAGCAGAAAGGCGCGAGGCCGAAAGAATAGATCGAGAGAGAGCCCGCACAGATGACTCCGATGATGAGGACCCCAACGCGATGGCCAAGAAGTATAGACCACAGCCCGGGAATGAGGGATTTGTTATTGGCATAACCGCCAATAACTTTGAACTCAAGACCGACTTGATTCAGATGGTTCAGCAGAACCAATCCGGGGGCCGAGCAGTGGAGGATCCGTACACCCACCTCAGGATGTTCGTGGAGGTGTGTGATACCATCAAGCAGAATGGAGTCTCTCAGGATGTGATCCGGCTTCGTCTGTTCCCCTTCTCACTTAGGGATCAGGTGCGGTCGTGGTTCACCGCTTTGGATTGCACCAACATTCGGACATGGGCTGATCTCCGAATAGAGTTCCTCGGCGCATTCTTCCCGCCGTCAGTGATTATTCAGAAAAAGATGGAAATCCTGCAGTTCCACCAGAGGATGGACGAGACTCTCTTTGAGGGGTGGACCAGGTTCAATGAGTTGCTGAGAAGTTGTCCGGGTCATGGAGTTGTTACTGAGGAGCAGGCCCACATCTTCTACAGAGGATTGACTATGGAAAGCCAGAAGTCGGTGGACTATGCAGCTGGAGGTTCATTGATGAGCAAGTCACCGGAAAAAGCTCTAAAATTGTTCAGGAAGATTGCCCTGCATGATCAACAATGGGGGAATCCAAGGAGGCCACAGATCCGAGCCGTTGAGGCAAAAGAGGATGATGCATTGAAGAAAGATGTTGAGAAGCTAAAGGGGGAAGTTGAAAAACTAACTACTTCTGTTTCTATTGCACAGGTTGATCCTATCGCCGATGTGAACTACATGAATCGTGGTGGCTACAAGAATCAGTACCGGCAAGGGGGATACCAACACTACCATCCTAGACCTCATCCAGGTTTCTCCTACTCTCAGCCTGAAGCTGCCGAACAACCACCGCCAGATTTTGATGTGCAGAATGGCGAGATTGTGGAAAAGAAGAAGGAAATCCTTGAAGAGGTGCTGAAGAATTTCATCAAAGCTTCAGACCACATAATGGGGAAAATCGAGAAAGAAGTGGAAGGAGTCAACTCCAAGGTGGATCTGCTCAGCAAGCATGCCAAGATCATTGAAACTCAAATGAGCCAAATTGCTACCACTATCGGGATACAACATACTCCAGGAAAGCTGCCCAGCACCACCAAGGCAAATCCCAAGAACCAGAAGACTGCAAAGCTGAGGTCCGGAAAGAGTTACAAAGGTCCAAGCATGACCCAAAGCAAGTTTGGGGGGAGAAAAGAAGCAGACCCAGCAGAGCCGGCCTCTGTTTCAATCGATAGGATTCTTGTCGATCGACACAGAGACCCAGAAGAGGCAGTCGACACAGATTTAGAGGAGGAGATCAAAAGAACTGCAGAGGGTGTGTCGATCGACACACCCCCTATCGATCGACAGGCAGGACAGAGCAAAGGCCAGTCGACACAGCAGCATTCCCAGCAGCATTCTTCCACTTGCAAGGCTGCCAAGACACCTCCGATGCCGTTTCCTCAGAGATTCGCCAAGCAGAAGGAGGATTCCAAGTACTCACGCTTTGTCGAGAACTTGAAGAAGATAAGTATTAATCTTCCACTAATTGAAGCTCTTTCTGAAATTCCAGGTTACATGAAATATCTCCGGAAGCTGATGAGCGAGAAGAAACACTTCGTGGACAATGCAACCGTGAAGCTTCATGAGCAGTGCAACATGGTCCTACAGAAGAAACTTCCAATCAAGAGAAGTGATCCAGGCTGTTTCACCATCCCAGTTGAGATCGGGGGATTCAAGTTCGAGAAGGTGCTGTGCGACACTAGTGCCATTATCAACCTGATGCCCTTCTCTATCTTCCAGCGCCTCAAGATTGGACAGTTGAGGCCGACCACTATCACCTTGCAGATGGCAGACCGATCTGTGTCTCGCCCTAAAGGTATAATTGAAGATGTACTTATTCGTGTAGGTCATCTTATCTTTCCTGCAGATTTTGTGGTCCTCGACATGAAGGAAGATGGGAGCACACCCCTCATATTGGGAAGGGAATTCCTAGACACTAGTGCTGCTCTGATTGATTGCCGTGGTGAGGAGATCACGCTTCGAGCAAATGAGGAAAGGATCACATTCAAGCTCGACACAAGCCAACAACAATCCGAATGCTTCAGAATCACATTCCGAGAGATAGCAACTGAGGAAGAAGAAGAAGAAGAAGCAAGTGAGGAGCTCAAAGAAGACCAAGCCGCTCAAAGATGGGAGCGAGGAAACGAGTCGGCAAAATTGTCAATTACACCATCTCTTCCCGAGCTCACTGCTGTCATCCAAGATCGGTGGGTCTACATGGTGGATGCCCAAGGAAGGCGAGTGCGTTCTAGCCTGCCCTGGTTCTGAATATAGGTATCGTCGAGCTACGACGTTAACCAAAGCACTTGTTGGGAGGTAACCCAACTTTTACATGCTTTCTTTTCAATTTCCGTTGTTTCTTTACAATTTTCGTTTTTATTTCCGTTGGTGTGTTTAACTTTAGTTTCAAATTTCTGTTTTGTATTTATTATTAGCTTATTTTCAAAAAAAAAGAGGAATGCCTCTGTTTCGATCGACAAGATCCCTATCGATCGACACAGATGGTTCAGCACGGAGAACTCTTAGTTGGACAGACACAGAAGTCGACAGAAGTCTCTGTGTTGATCGACAGGCTCTCTGTCGATCGACACAGAGTGCTAGCAGCCCCAAACCTCCGTTGTGACGAGCTGATTTCTCTGGTGGATAAAAATGTCGATGTCTGAGATCGACAGTCAGGTACCGTTCTTCTTCTTGTCTGATTTTCAAACTTTTTCTTACTCTCCGAGTTCGAAATAAGTTTGGGGGGATGTGGACAAGAAGTCGAACCTTTATCCCTTATCTTTATTCGCTTTCCGTTTTACTTGTTTTACTTGCTTTATTTGGTTTGTTTAAATTTTTGCAAATAAAAAAAATATAGATAGTATGTGAGGAAAATCTTTAAGTAATTGAACCCTCTAGCATTATATGCAATGTTTGGAATCGATCTTTGATTAGTTGAGTTGATTTCGATTGTGGTTGATTTGCCCATGAATGTAGAATACCGCATGATAGGGTCTAATTGAAACTTACACTTGCATGATGTTTGAGTGGATTGAAATTGACTAAGGAAGAATTTTTGAACCCAAGTGAGTTTTTTAGCCTTTATTTGTTCATGAGAGATTCGCATGTATGTTTTCGTTTCTCTAGAACTTGCTTTTGTTCTGTTTTGAGACTGCATAGTGTGCACAAGGATAGAAAATGATCTTAGGCCATCTTTGTTAGCCAAATTATCCCGAACACTGTCCCTTGTAATATTGTTATCCCTAGATTAGCCCCTTTGAGCCTGTTGTTTTTCTTTCTTGGTCTATGAGATAAGGAAACATTGTAGTTCTATCTTGTCTATGAGAGAGTACTATGAGAAATGTGATGTGTATCCTGTCTATAGGATTTGGGTGAAATAAGGGTAATTTTTATAAGTGGATGAAAAATTCTTAAAGTGGTTTACAAAAGAAGGTTGGGTTCTAAAAAAAAAAATATTTGTGTCCTTATAAGCTCAAATCATTAAACAAAATTTTTAAGAGCATAAAAGGACTAGGAAAAAAATGAGCCTTGTTTTGTGTTGAAATTTTTAGGAGAAGAGTAGATGTTCATAAGAGAGTGAATTGATATTGATGAGGTGGATGCACTTAGTTGATTTTGAGTCACTTGGCCATATTTCCCTACCTTTCACAAAAAGCCTACATTACAACCCTACGAAAGTCCTTTTTGATTCTTGAATTGTGTGCACAAATAAGCAGTGGAGATTTTAGAACTCTTGCAAGCCTATTGTAGAAATTTCTTCATTTATGTTGTGAGTGCTTTCATTTGAAACCCAAACACTTGAGTGGTTGAGCGATACACTTTCCCGTGAGTCTTCCGAAGTTGATGAATATCTTATCTCTTTCAATTGCTTGTGTGATGTGGATTGATGAACCTGGATTGTGATGAATCTTGTGAGGCATTGCACTTTCAACTGCTTGAGATTTCTTTATTCTTTTCTTCGATTGAGGACAATCTAATATTCAAGTTTGGGGGGTTTGATAAGCTCATATTTATACTCACTTATCTATATTTTTATCAATTGTTTCAAGTGTTTTACATTATGTTTTTACTTATTTCTATGCATGAGTCTATTTTAGAGGGTGTTATGCCTTTGATGGGTGATTTTTGCAGTTTATAGGCCAAATTCATTGGAAATCCGTACCGAAAGCCGATGAGGTTCAAAGGAATAGTAACGACTTCTTCCACAGATTGAATCTGAGCTAATGGAGCACAAGGATGGAAAGATATTTTAATTAGCTTTCCAATGTAACTGGAATCGGGTCAATCGGAGTTCGGGAGCAAAAGTTATGGCCAAAACCGTGAGACTGCGCAGACAGAGGTTTTTGTGTCGAGAGACAGGATTTCTGTCGACCGAAACATAGGTCAAAACTCTGGAGACTTGTGATCTACAATCATGTCGACCGACAGGAGTCATGTCGATCGACAAGGAGGCCCGAAAAGGCTGTTTTGGGCCTGTTTTGGCAGTTTTTGCTATTTTTACCCAATACTCAAATTAGGTCTTCTTCCCCCTCGATAAATATGAACTCTTAGGCACGAAAATTATACAGTTTTCCTTGGATTTTACATTGAGTTTTGGAGTTTTTCAAGACATTGAAGGTTCCTTTTCATTTGTAAGTTCATTAATTAAATTTTTATTTATTTTCTAGTCATGATTTGTGGCTAGAACCCTAAACAGGTTCTAGGGTTATGATTTTTTTTTTCTGATGCATGTCTAATTGATATCAACTCATATAGCATGGTTTAATTCTCTGATTTAATTTTATAATCTAGATTAAAAGAAGGACCGAGAGGTGAATTGAGATCTAGGTTTATAGTTAATAATTGATGGATCGAGAGATGAAAATTATTAACAGGAAGATAGAATTAATTGTGTTTGTTTTCTGTCTCAAAAGGAAGAAACTTACATAGGAATAAATAGATAATTATGAGATTGATTAATTTGGTGCTCTTGAGACCGAGAGGAGATAGTCATTAATTAATAATCTAGGATTTAATTGCCTGTCCAAGGAATTTAATCCACAAAAATCTATGTTTTCCCCATTGCTGAGTTGATTGAGATTGCATGTTGATGATTAGATTATCTGCCCTAGGATCTGTGTTTCTCTTTAATTGTTTCAAAACCTTTATTTTATCGCATTGTCATCTTTAATTTACAAAACCAAATTCTTTTTCTATTTCCTCAAACTTCTGTGTTCTAAAAATTATGACTAGTACTTTAGATTTATCGTTGCACAGTCCTTGTGGGATCGACCACCTACGGGTGTAAAAATATTATTTGCTCGCTTCTTTCTGCAATTATCAGACCTATAATTCCACAATCAATGAGTTTTTTTATTCTTTTAAGATTGACATGACCGAGTCTGAAGTGCCAAAGATATGTTATATCCTCACTTGAAGAAAACTTTCGTTTCCGTTGGTTAGACAAATTGTATGCCTCTGTCACTATTGGTTTGTTTGGGCATGTAATAATATAAAGAGAATCTTTCAGTAACCCATGACAGATAACAACGTTATTTCTCATGATAGAAACATTGCTATCAAAAACAACATAAAATCCATCATCAAACAATTTGGAAACTGAAATCAAGTTTTGCCGAAAAGCCGGCACAAACAAAATATCTCTTAAAATTAAAACATTATTCCCAAAACATAAAGTAACATCTCCAATTGCTGCAGCAGAGACCTTAGCAACATTTCCCATGGAGATGGTAACCTCGCCATCTTCAAACTCTCTAGTCAGCTTGAACCCCTGCATAGAGTAGCAAACATGATCAGTAGCTCCAGTATCCACTATCCACGAATGGACAGAAACCAATGCTAAACATGTTTCAAAGACTAGTGCAGAAGATGACGTACCGTGTCCCTTGGTGACAAACACCGGACATCCTACTTTACAGTGACCTTTCCTTTTGCATGTAGTACAAACTTTTCTATTGTAAACTTTGCCTCCAAATCTTTCTATAGGAACATCACTAGTCACTTCCTTCATGCTCACATCCTCTACACTCGGAAGTGAAAAGTGATAGTCAAGCACAACAACAGACAAGGACTCATTGATCTTTTGTGCAGCCTCCAAGAAACTGATCAATTGACCCAGAGTGAACACCTTGTCTTCGACTATGGAAGTGAAGTCATAGAAAGATTCTAGAAGGGAGTCGTATATGACATCAGTGAATAACTGATCACTCATATTTCCACCATGTAAGATATAGAATCTTCTGAGGTGATGTGTAGCACATGCTCCCTAACTTCACCACCTTGTGCCATCTTACAGTTCACAATTCTCATTATGAACTCGGCACTGGCAGTCTGTTCAAGCTTATCATAAGTTATAATCAGATCTCTCCAAATCTCAACAGCGTCAGTACAATACTGATACTTGAGCTGGAGTTCCTCAATCATGGATGACCTGAGCATTGATAATAACTTATCGTTGTTCGCCATCCATTTTTCAAAAGAGTTCCTAGAGGAATCCGAGGACTCAATGAAAGGTACAGCTGGACGAGGCACAAGTAACACAAACACAGTCTGTGTAGCAAACATGCATCGCTCCATGAGCCATTTCCATTCCAGGAAATTAGAACCCTTCAAGGGATTTTGTGCCAAAATACGAATAATGATAGACATATCTGAAAATGAATAAAGAAATAAATTAAGAACATACAACAGAACAATTGAAACAAATATGCATAGTAACCTTTAGATAAAAACAATACAATTTGTTTCCTCCAATTGCCCAAGCTAATTCACCGCAAGCTACTTGAGTAGACGTTTACGACAAATACTCAACCAGACCAAAATGATCCTTTAATTTCTTAACATGCTAGGTATCTTAAGAAAAAGAAATTATTATTGGAGATCCCAAGACCATGTTCACCTATCCGGAGTAGGGACATCACTCATGAGTTATACTCAGGCAACATCTAAGCCAAAATAACCACAAGCCTAACTCCGCACGTTTAGGGCGATTTAGCATACGTACTGGACCTATGCCGCATGCCCCTTACATCCTTTGTTATCGCATTTAGTTTAATCTTAGAGATTAGTGAAAGTTGTCTCAATGCAAGCTACTTGAGTAGACGTTTGCTCAGAGGCTCCCACTTCTCATCTTAAACTAAATGTTTTATTTAGAAACCTCATCGCACTAGACCTGGTGAAGGACCTCTAACGCAAGCTAATTGAGTATACATTTACGCTTCGAGATGCCTCACTTCTAGTGAGAGGTCGTATTTGTGGAGGTCTAATGATTTTAGTTAGAGAAGAACAAAAATCGAGCTTAGTATTTTAATTCTAAAGGTTTCACGCGCACACATTATTTTATGTTGCCATAAATTAAGTCATAACTAAAATTCCATCATAAATTAATATGAATCCTGTAATTTATAGACATAATTGAAAACATAAAATAAATCACATAAGACATGCTCAAAAATTTAAATAATTGCAACATGCTTATAAAAGTAAATAATTAAAGCAAATAAGCATGCTTTCCTATTATTTACTAGTACGCACATCATAAATCACATCATACGAGAAAACAATTAGATATACAAATAAAGATTTCTCGTGGCTCCTCAGATGCGATTACAAATTAAATACTATCTATTACAAGACTTTAATTTGATTACAGATCTTCAAGTTGGGCTCCCACTCTTTAATCTGAGTCTACAATACTCGGGCCGAAATTAAGGTTTCAAAGATTCCGGTTGCCATTAAAACCCTAGTTTCAAACTAGGGTTTTGGCCGCTGCACTCCAGCCCACCGTCACCGTCGACATCCAGCCGTCGCCCGCGACTGGCTCACATCGCCAGGAGGTTGCCACCGTCCCAGCTCCTCGTCACCGTCATCGCCAGCCGACCATGCAGCGAGAGAAGCAGCCGAGCAGTCGCGACACACGCAGGGCGCAGCCCAGCCACGAACGGCGCAACCCTAGGGTTGCAGCCGCACGCCGTCGCCACCCATATCGCTACTGCCGCTGTCTACTGCTCGCCTCCGTCAGCTGCATGGGCCCGACGGCCGACCGCTGCCTGCGCGCGAAGGAACTCGGCCCTGCCGCACATGGCCAAACCCTGGGGTTTGCCGCGCGCCACCACATTCCACCGTACGCCGCCGCCGTCGACATCCATTTTGTTGTGTTCTTCGTTCTTCAATTCTCGTTCTTCTTCCGGATACAATTTTACAGATTTGAAAGCAAATACAATACAAAAAAATAAATCTAAATCTATTAAAATGTTTTTCCCTATCAAATCTAACCACATATTTTCTCGTTGTATAAAAAAATGATCCAAAAAATGAGAAGGCCACGAGAACAAAACCATTCACAACAATTTAAATCCATCCATGAACATACATATTTATTTAATTAAATTTATCATGGATAGATCCTAAGAAGTGGAACCTGGCTCTGATACCAATTGAAGGATTCGAGTCTACGACTAACAACATGAGTTGTTATTTAATTCGTAGGAACATTCTTAGGATATCAAAAACAAATTCAATTAAATAAACCATGCTACCCTATTCATGCTTCTACAATAATTAATTGCATAGGGTGGATTCAAGAGAATACCTGATCTTCAATCCTTTGATCTACGGATCTTGATCGGAGGATGAACAATGAAGTTAAATCTGAAGCGGAATGGAACCCTTCTTTAATTGTGTTCCTACAGATTTGATCTTCTGATCTGTTCCCTTGCTCCTTGGAAATCTGGTGAGGATTATCTATCAAGTTGAATCAAGAAGCCAAAGGATTTGATCAGAAAAACCCCCTCCCGACCGCTGCCGATCTCTCTCTCAACCTAACTCAATATTCTGATTTGAATATTAAATTGTATACTGTGGTGGCTACCTCTGATCTAAGAGAGAAATCCTGTTGGGAAATTTGGCTAAGTTTCCTCTCCCCAGTAGCTACTTGTTTAGATTCTAGTTTGGTGTTTTGGTGGATCAAATCCTAAGTCCTACCAGCGTCAGTTGTCTCTAGATAGCTCTAGATCTCAAATGTAAAGTCCTGTTTAGGTCTTTTGAGTTGTAAGTCGCAGCTGATCAAGACTCATGCTGGCTACTGTTCACCAGCATGAGATGTACTTACCAGTTGAGAGAAGTCTCACCAGCAAGCGACTGACAAGACTCGTGCTGACACTGTTCACCAGCATGAGAAGAGCTATTGACTGGTTACTGTTCACCAGTTGGGAAGGATTTCACCAGCAGGCGGCTGACAAATCCTACCAGCAGAATAAGTGTTCTCACTGACACTGTTCACCAGCGGTGAAGCCACCAGTCATGGGAGATTCCAAGAGTTAACATCAGACAAATTGGTAGACTTAGATTGTGTCAACACAAGTCACCAGCAGAGACTTGCCAGCACAAAGATCACCAGCATGTTCTACCAGTCGGATGTTACCAGCAGAATTCAAGATTCGCTCTCCCAGAGTCTTAGAGACAAAAAGAAGATTCGTCTGAGGAATAAACTGACAAAGTATGACTTGAGGGAGGATACCTTAAAGTCTATCAGTTCAAGACACCAGTTCCGATTCCTCGTACTGACGAATAGTGCTGTTCTGACATAAAGAGATCAATGTCAGATAAAGTGGACAAAAGCATGGCGCTTTCCGGAAATTCCTACCTGCCGCCGTCAGAAGGACATGCGAGGACAGAGACCTTTTCCGGATGAGTCCAAACGGCTAGAAATTTGAATGGGATCCTGCGTCTATAAATAGGTCGGAGCTACCAACATTTAAGACGCTTGCTCCATCAACATTCAATACTCTTCACCTACCGAAAGACTGAAAATTCATTACGCTAAAGCAAGCAAGCAGAACTCTTTCGAGGCCTCTCTAAAGGCTATCCGTGTGTTGATTTATTCAAACACGAGACTTCAAGCTTCCAGCTTGTAAGTTGTTGATCTCTTTGGTGTTCTTTCTCTTCCGAGGAAGTTCACAGCAGCTCTTGTGCCAGCCAGCACTTGAGTTATTACGGGTTTTTTGCCGTATTGAGAAGACACGTTCTTGGGAGAACTAAACACCCACGCAGTCAGCTAAGGAGGTTGAAGTGACGTGCTCGCACTCCTACAGCTGATCAGAGTTGAAGAAGGACAAGGCCGGGAGCGGTTGATCTAGTGAACTGGTGGACGAGGCATTCACCAGCTAGAGATAGATCGTAGGACGCTTGTACCCGATTACTCTTAGTGAAATTTCCAGTGCTACGACTGGAGAGTGGACGTAGATCAGTTGATCGAACCACTATAAATCCTTTGTCTTTTATCAGCTTTCTGCATTTCATACTGATTTAAAACCCAGCACCCAAGTGCTGGTGTATATCTGAAAACTGATATAACTGTGCAAACCAGGCTAAAAACATTCTAAGTTTTGAGCTACCAGCTGACGAGCCAGTTGCCAGTCAGCTGAGTACTCAGAGTCCCAGTTGACTTACCAGCTGACAAGGTCCCAGTCAGCTGAGTAACCAGCAGAGCGTAAGAAACGAATTAACACAGTTTCCGCTGCCAAGTTATACCCTGATAATCCGGGACCAACAAATCCTTTATATAGTGTTAGGGTTTTGAGAAACCTTAACCCTAATGGGCTTGAGCAGTTTGTGGGCCAGACCAGGGATCCAATACAAATAATAAAGTGGGCCCTTTTTATTAATTAATCCTTCCTTGTTCAACCCAGAACATAATTAATTAATAAAACATTGTTTTAACCTTCATCACGTTAACAATGCTGACTCGCCCCTTTATTACCACGTTATTAGGAACGGGTTGCATTAAACTAACATGATACACATATTTAAGGTTTTAGACATTCATTAATTAATTTGTCTTATGACAATCAACCACAATTAATTAATATCTTATTTTTTGATTAATATCATCACTCCTTTTCTCTTATGCTTGAATAAATCATTCAGCCTGCAGGACTTAGCATAAAGAACCTTGTGAGCTTATCAGGGAATGTCACCATCCTGAAACAGATATGCTTACCTATACATCCAGCCTCAGCAGACCCCACACAAATTGCCAACACCAAAAATGCAGATATTAGAGTACATGTAAGACTCGCCACCATAGCAGATTAAAGTGTGGTCAATCCGTGTGTGCCCCTTATCCTTCAGTAAGGTTTAAGATCATAGGAAGTATGTTAGGGATCTGGCTCATTCATATGTCAATGAGAATGGCACATCCCACTGTTGATCCCATCAATATATAAATATGTACCGACAAATCATGTAGCCAGGATAAGCCCACTTATGAACCGATGTGCCGCAGCTTAAACCAACAGCCTATCCAGGGACTGTTTCAGCTGTGATACTGTTTATATCTCGCTAGGTCAAACGAGCCATATGATCCTCAGTGATCTCCTACACACCATATGGCCATCCCTATCTACGAGATAAAAGGATATTATAGTTCGTCGTATGTTCACATTTATTAGATAGCGATAATTGTTGATGCAACACATAAATAAAGGCCAGTATACAAAACACTTAATCATTTATGCTTTCAGTATACAATCCCAACACAAGGGTGATTGCTACAACTGTGGCAAGCCTTGCCACATGGTTAGTCAGTGCAAGAAGCCAAAAGCTAAAGGCAAAGGCAAAGGGAAGATGGATGCCCATATTGTCGAACACAATGATGATTGGGACAATGACAACTTGATTGCTTAGGCTTAGAAATTTTCATTTCATTGTAATGAAGTTGCTACTTTATTGAGTGATATAAAATGTTATTATGGTTCAACGTTCTTTATGACGCAAGATATTAATGTCATGTTTAAGTTGAATGAAACATTCTCATGTTTGTGGAGCAAATACTTAATTGCTTACTATGTCTCACACTTTGTTTAACATGACTAAGAGAATTGACCAAGTTTAATGTGACGAAGAATTAATGATAATATAATTGAAGAGCTAAATGTGATGTTGAGCATAATTCTTCATGCTTGAAGAATGAAAACGTGAAATTGATCATGCATCTTTGATTGAATATTCCTTATTTTGTTTGGTCTAAAGGTGTATACTAGCACTTTGTGAACTATGATAGAGTCATCAAGATCTAAGTTGTTAAATTTAAAGCTATGTGCGGTCTATAGTGGTGATAATACCAACACTATAATGTCTGTGGTATTATAAGTAATTCACTACAAGGTGAATGTGCAAATGTCTAGTTTGAGACATTAATAATCTGTAAAGCACATATTTCACATGTTGTTGACGAGCTAAAGGATTTAAGATCTTGTGCTCGAAAGGTGATTAACTTTGTGTGAGTTACCGTGACATGGTGGATAACATATTAATGTTATACATCTTGATCTCAAACACCAGGTCAAGAGAAAGAGGTGTGCAAACTGATAAGATCCCTATACGAACTTAAACAAACACATAAGGTTTGACAACAAGATGTTGTCAAATGATTTCAAGCACAACGAGTGTCATAAATATGTCCTCTAACACTTGTCATAATTTACCTTTATGTAGACGACATGTTGATTATGGGAAGTAATCGACAAACCATCGTTGACACTAAACGCACGTTGGAGCGCAACTTCAACATGAAAGATATGGGTGTAGCTGATGTGATCCTTGGGATCAAAATCATTAGAAAGTGTGATGGAACTTTTCTATCACAATCTCACTATGTAGAGAAAGTTCTTAGAAAACTTAATACTTATGATAGTCCACTAGCTAAGACACCCTTAGAGCTCAACATTCATTTGAGTAAGAATAGGGGTGACCCAGTAGCTGAAGAATAATATGCTACGGTAATTGGTAGTCTATTGTACTTGACTAACTGTACGAGACCTAATCTTACATGCTCAGTGAACAAGTTGAGCAGGTACACGAGCAATCCAAGTAAAGATCACTGGAAAGCTTTTGTAAAAGTTCTGAGATACTTGAAATATACTTTTAACTTGGGGCTATACTGCACTAGATTTCCACCAGTACTTGGAGGGGTACTTGAAGGGTATTGTGATGCCGATTGGATCTCTGATTCAAGTGATTCCTACTCCACGAGTGGTTATTTATTCACGATCGGAGGGGGGCAGTATCGTGGAAATCTACAAAACAAACATGTATAGCTCACTCCATGATGGAATCCAAGTTTATTGCTTTAGAAAAAGCTGGTGAAGAAGCTGAATGGCTTTGACACTTTCTAGAAGACATTCCATGTTGGAGCAAACCTGTGCCCTCAGTGATGATTCACTGTGGCAACCAAGCTGCAATTGGCCGAGCACAGAATAACATGTATAACAGTAAGTCGAGACACATTCGTTGTTAACATAACTCCGTTAGACAATTGATCTCAATTGACGTAATATCTGTTGATTATGTGAAATCGATCGATAACCTTGTGGATCCCCTAACCAAGGGGTTCAATCGAGATCAAATGATTAAGTTGCTTGAGGGAATGGGACTAAAATCCACTACTTAGAATAAGTATAGTGGATACCCAGCCTTGATGATTGGAGATCCCAAGAACTAGGTTCAATGGAAAAACCAAACTATGCTTCGAGTGATAACACCTGCCTGATGATATTTTCTTTAGCGGTGACGCCTTGAAGATGATATTATCTACCTATCCCTAAATGAGCAAGTAAGGTGTTATAGACCTACATATGGTATAGGTTAAGTCAATGAATTTTAATGATTCCTAAAAACCTCGTAGTGGTGGAGTAAGGCAGGATACTCTGAATTAGGAGATCACCTATATATGTGTGAAGTGGGGGCCGCTTCAAATGAATCACTTATGAATCCAAAGGAGTTTTACATGACCCATAATGGAAATAAACGTGAGAGTGGATGGAGTTTTGAAATGTTAAAGTTTCAATGTCGTTGCCTAAGTGCACTCTATGGAGGAGTAGTTTAAGGTATTCTTACCACCATGCCACCAGTGTACTCGATGGCATTGAAGATGAAAGGTTCAAAGCCACAAGCTACCTCTTCTTGTGCCTTAACGTTTCTATAGGACTGAGTTGGCTATGAATTCATCCATTTAGGCATTTCCACTCATGGGGTGGATTGTTGGAAATTCAGGTGTTTACTTGTTTAAATTCTCGTAACAAATGTTTATTTTCTCAAATTCGAATTTCGGTGAGTAAGAAATTGAACCAATAGTTAGCATATTATGGTGTATGAAATGGTTTAACATATGTTTGATGTCCTTAACTTTTTGGACAACTAACACGATCATGTTGGACTTGTTGTTGGACCTTGTTGAACACCAGCATGTTGGACATGGATTTGACTTCGTCTAATCAGTTCCTATGACGTGGCTGATGAGTCAGCATATATGTTTTGAATTCTGGACCATTTTGGTCACATATTTTGAATTCTGGACTGTTATGGTCAACACCATAAAGTCAATCATTGACTTTACCATGTAATTGTCCAGACTTAATGTCTGAGGTTATGACTGCTCAGACTTCATGTTTGAGAGTGTAATGGTATCAGACTCGATGTTTGACTTTGTAACTGTTGTCATACTTCATGTGTGAGTCTGTAACTGTTGTCAGACTTCATGTTTGAGTCTGTAACGGTTGTCATGCCATAAATGGCAGTCATGCTCCCTTTGTTGGGATTGTATACTAAAAGTATTTATGATCAAGTGTGTTCATTGGATACACTGGTTTTCATAAATGTGTTACATCAACATAGACGCTATCTGATATAACAAATATACGATACGAACTATAATATCCTATTATCTCGCCTATAGGGATGATCATATGGTGTATAGGAGATCACAGAGGATCATATGAATTGTTTGACCTAGCGAGATAACGGCTAAGACAGTCTCTGGATAAGCTGTCGATTTAGGCTGCGACATATCAGTTTATAAGTGAGCTTATCCTAACTACTTGATGTGTCGGTACATCTTTATGTATTGATGGGATCAACAGTGAGATTTGCCATTCTAATTGACATATGAATGAGCCAGATATCTAGATACTTGTTATGATCTTAAACATAATGGAAGGCTAAGGGGCATACATAAGTTGACCACACTTTGACTTGCTAGGGTGACGAGTCTTTCATGTACTCTTATACCTGTATCTTGGGTGTGGTGGTTTGTGTGTGGCCTGCTTAGGCTGGACATGTAGGTAATCATATCCCTTTTAGTATGGGGACATTCCCTGAGGAGCTTAAGAGGTTCATTATGCTAAACCCTGCGGGTTGAATTATTTAATTCAGGCATAAGTGAAAAGGTGTAAATGGTACTACTCAGGAAATAAGAGATTAATTAATTATGGCTAATTTCCATAAGCCAAATTAATTAATGAATGTCCGGAACCTTAAATATGTGGATCATTCAAGTTTAATGCAACCCGTTCCAAATTACGTGATAATAAAGGGGTGAGTCAGCATTGTTACCGTGGTGAAGGTTAAAACAATATTTTATTAATTAATTTTATTTTGGGTTGGACATGGAATTAATTAATAAAGTGGGACCACTTTATTATTTGCATTTGGTCCCTGGTCTGGTCCACAAGATGCTCAGAGCAAATAAGGGTTAGGGTTTCGCAAACCCTAGCACTATAAAAGCCCTTCTCTCTATCAGATCTAAACACACAACTATGAGGAAATAATATTCAACACAAAATATTGAGAGAAAAGAGAGAGGGGTGATGGCTATCAGTGGGAGGAAGTGATCGATTCCTCCGGATCTCTGATTCAACTCGGTAGCATATCCTCACCAGATTTCCCAGGAGAAAGAGTCCTTATCAGAAGATCAGATATGTTGGAACACGATAGCTTTGATCGATCCCACATCCAGATCTACTCCTTCGGTGTTATCTCCGATCCAGATCTTTAGATCAGATGCTGGAGTTCAGGTATTCCGTAGATCCATCCTTTGCAATTAAAAATTAGGAGCATGATAGGGTTCGCCTGATTTATTCAATCTGATTTGTTTTTTATACCCTAAGAATTATCCAAACGACTAAAGAAATAAATGACATCTCACGTTGTCTATTGTATACTCAAATCCTACACCCTCATGTGTTGAAGCATATAAATAGGCATTTCTAGGTGCATACATGTACTACATATTTTTAGCTCTCAGCTGCAAATACTCTGCCAAAAACTCTCTCTGAAAATTGTCCAACATCACCGGTCAATTCAGTCCAAACTCCGTTCAGTTTGTCGGAGCTCGTTTGATTGCAGTGCTGCTTTAATCGAGACATAGCCATTTTACCTTTGGGGAAAACATGCCTAAATCCGAGTACTACGGTGGCGTAATTGTCTTGCGGGAAGAGGACTCCTCAACTCGGCTTTAACACTATTTTGTTTGTTATTTTTTCATATTTTAAATATTATTTTGGTTGTCATTTCTATGTACTTTAACACGGTCGTGTTTGTCTTTCTCTGTACAACACTGCTGTGTTCGTGTGTTCTCAGACATTATAATAAAACACTAGAAACATGAGTAAACGTTTCATCAAAATCTACTCCCTCTACTTGCGTGTATCCTTGTGTTACCAATCTTGATTTGTTTCTGACCACATGTCTTTTATCATCGGTCTTGTTTTTAACAATCCATTTTGTGCTAATCACATTCTTGTCCTTCGGCCGAGGTACCAGCATCCACACATCATTGATTTCAAACTGATGTAGTTCCTCTTGCATAGATCTTATACATTGTCATCATTTAAAGCTTCACTAAATGTCTTGGGTTCTGTCAAGGACAAATAACACATAAAGTGAAGAAGGTTACATACCATCTGTTGAGGTTCGAATATATCAGATATGGAGCCCGGGGAACTATATAATGAAAATTGCAGGGTATAGATAGAAAATAAGTAATGCAAAATTAACAAGATATGTATAATGTGATCAGTAATGCGAATAATCATAAAGAAATTGATACAATGAGGACGAGTTCCTTCAGCAAGATTCAGCAATGACGAGAACACACTTCTACTCCGTGTTTTTACAGCGGTTCGAACTACATGTATAGAGCCTATAAAATCTAGATTCCGTAAATTGGCATGCAAGGGAGGTATTTATAGGGGTTAGTGATCTAGGGTTTCTTCTAGGGCTTCCGTGAACCTTGCCAGGACGTTTGGTGGTGACGTCCGGGAAAATCAAAGTTGTTGAGCTAAAAATGGTTGGTCCTCCTTGAGAACTCCGCGAGCTTATCTTTATCTGCTCGTCGTTCCCTCTTGACCGTTAGGCGACCGTTGGGCAGTTCGATATGCGCCTGTCGAGTTGCCCCTTCAGCTATCGTACTGCTTTTCTAGCTTATCAGACTCCTTTTCATTGGATTGCTCTTGGTCGAACTGTTCTGCTACTTTTTTTACGGGCTGATCTTTCTGCTAGACCTGCACAGAAGGTTAATTGGGCCACGTGCTGGGCCTTTAATTGGGTTTTTGAGTTCGAGCCCCAACAATAGCACCTTTGGCTCAACGGGGTGCACTTTGTAGATCCCGATGAGTTGAATATATTAAGCGAACTCAGGATGTGTCGCAGTTATGCGTAATGGGTTGATTTTCCCAGAATTTGGCCCTTCTGACTCCTCGAAGGGATGTTCAGAATTCTCGTGGTGCTCGGGGGACCTCCTGACTTCGGGGGGATGAATTCCTTTGTGGGTGGTCTCCCTTACTCGCGCAACCCCGGGAAGTTGTTGCGTGTGCCGTGGTCGTGGGCCCGAAACCGCAGCGTGATGTGGGGACAGTTCGAGTTCTGTCCTGTTTTGTTTCGGCCATCTGGTAAGCCCCAACGAACTCAATGGATTCTGATATAGGGGTTTTGATTCCTGTAGAAACACTATCGCGCCACTTGAAGGTGGTTGGAGTTTGCGCTACCGTTGTACGCTAGAGGGGTCGGGCCCCTGGCAGCCCTTATATGGCCGTTTTGGAGTTTGCATGGTCGGGCCACGTATCATGGGAACCGATTTTGTCGAACCACTTTTGGGTGGATTACATTCAATTTTACCTCCCAAATTTAATGGCAGTTATGTAATATTCGCAAAAATCGGAGGTGGTTTCGAGCAGTTGAAAGGGCGCAGGCGATATAATCGTCATTTGAGTGAGTGGATCATCACATTTACCAACACATTCTTTCTCTTTCTCTCTCTCGCTCTTCCTTCCCCTGCGATTTTCGGCGACTATTACATCCTTCCGACTGCGACTCCGGGGACTGTGCCATTTTTTTGTTTGCTGCTTCGTTGTCTACTCGAAAGGTAGTTATTCTCCCCTTTTCTTTTCTTCATTTTCTTCTTCTTGTCTGTGGTGCGCGATTGAGATGTGAGCGCGTTTTAGGGTTTTGATTTTGGGTGGTGGAGAGTGGGCTGACCGGGTCTCATCATCTCTTTTTCTATTTTAGGTTAACCTTTATTTCAAGATTTGTATTTCTTGTTTGAGAGATGAGCTTTTCGGGTTCTGATTCACAAAATCGAGAGGGGTCCGGCTCTGAGGGAATCAACCTGACGCCGCCTTTCACTCCATCCCCTCCTAGGAGCCCCAATGCTATAGACTTCACCGGCCAAGATTGGAACCTGATTTTGCAAGGGCCTGAGAAAGCGGGTCCGAGCGGTGGCCAAGTGGATCTGGGCGAGGACTCGGAGTCCGATTCTACTGATGATAAAGTTTTAACAGAGGCATTCCAGGGATTGGAAAGGGCATTGACTAGCGGTGAAGCCATCGGGTTTGGACGTGCCACCGAGGGACCAGCTCCAGAGCCGAATGTGGTGGGAGATTACGTTCTTTTGGCAAACTGGCGGTCTCACCGGGTACAGGGGGCCGTATCAACGGTTAACCAGAACACCATGTCAGCCCTAGTGGAAGTCGTCCCGGTTCAGGATGTTCGGTACTGAATTCCAAGGGCAGAGCATCGCTATTTCGACCCTCTTATCGGCTTTGCATCCTTTTACACTACCGCCGTGGACAACAGAGTCGTACTGCTGGTCCATCCCTTCTTTGCGGAGGTGCTTGCCTCTTACAACCTCTCGCTGTTCCAACTTGCCCCGAACTGCTGGTGTCACTTAGTCGGAGTCCTATTGGTATGGATGGACCCGACTGTTCAGGAGTGGCATTATATATACCAATTCAACCAATGTGGTATAACCACTACTATTACTTCACCCGGTGGTCCACCGGGAGGTCGACACTAATCAAGAAACCTCCATAAAACTCGCCGGAGTGGTGGACCACCTATTTCTACCTCAAACTCAATGAGGATCAGCCCGAATTCCTTAGGCATGGCAGGGTGCCAATCCGTGGGTTGCTAGTCCCTATTCTGATTTCTCCTGGTTTGTGCAGCTCGCTAACCTCTTTTCTTATCCTTATTTGCAGACCATCCTCGTACGGATCTCACTACTGAAGAGTACGCGCGGGTCGATAGGGCCTATGATATGACAATCAGTGATTGGAAGTGGCTGGTTGTGCAGAACGGTCGGTTCGTGACTGCGAGCACGGTTCTTGATCAACAAGGGTGACTAACCAAACTATCAGAGGCAATGACTCGCCGACAACTCCAAGTGCCGCCAAAGCAGGTCGCAAGGGCCCTTTGCGAGAAGAAAAGGGCGTGCGAGGAAGAGGAGGCTCGGTGCCAGGGGCAAACCCGGCAAAGAGGCCCCACGTTGATTTCAACTTTCTTCCGCCCCCTCCTTCTCCTCCTCCTCCACCCTTCAAGAATTCGGAGGAGGAGAGGGTGGGGTCTTCCCGCCCCACGACCCACCAGGACACCTTGCAGCATGGCGGAGAGAAAAAAACGACTAAGAAGACTGGGAGTCTTGAGCACCGGAGGCACCGACGCTCTAGGGAGCGCGAGTCGCACTAGGAAGATAGGAGCAGGGCTGTGGTGACCACCACAACCCCCCGGACCCACTTGTGGACCCCTTTCTAGTTCGTGAACGTAAGATGCTGCAGAATTTGGGGTCCATCGACCAGTCGAGCTCCGTCTTCCCACGACTGGCATGCTACGAGCTTCAAGTAATTCTTGTGCTTACGATTAGTTTGGTGAGTTCAAACTCTTACGTTTTGTACTTGCACAGGCCTGAGTGGAGTTCGACTCGATCCATCGGGAGCTTACCATTTTCAGTGATAAGTGCACCAACGAGATCTACCAGCTCTGCAAGGAGTCGGACTCGACAAAGAATCTGGTGGATGGCCTCAATGACAAGCTCGACACTGCGGACGAGAAGGTTGCCGCTGTTGAGGCTAAGGTGGAGAAGGCCCAGCGAGAAGCCGACGCCTGCCGGGAGGAGCTGGAGCTCTTCCAAAAAAAGCTGCTAAGGCCCAGTCCGACGTTGCCAAGCTGGTCTAGGACCTCAAGTTGAGGAACGACCAGCTTCAATCTCTTGACGCTAGGCTCCGCACACAACGGGAGAGCTATACTACCGAGCTCATGAAATATGAGGATCAAATCTCCCGTCTTCAGATGGGGGAGGGACTGGACATTGGCTCCCTCATCAGCTCGCCACTCTTTGTTGAGACTTATGAGGTACTTTTCAGTGCTTTCCATTTTTCCTTTACGTTTGAGTGCTATGTGTCTGATAAGTTAGTGTTTTTACCAACTTATCTAGTTGTTCTTTGACTGATTGAGTGATATTCAGATTGTTTTTAGTGTCTTTTCCATGCATGGATTGGCTTTTGTACTTGTAATATCGTGTTTGGTGAATCATGCAAGTTTTTAGTTGAAACCAGAGAAGAATCGGAAAAGTGCTCGAAGTTCCAGGTCTACGTCGATCGACGCCAGGGCACGTCGATCGATGCAGACATCTGGGTAGAGCGATCGACGAGAGGAAGGAGAGATCGATAGAAGCTGTGGAAACAAAACTCACGTCGATCGATGCAAGGTGTGCATCGATCGACGAGGGTGTTTTAAGGGCGTTGATCGATGCTGATCTCCAACGATCGACGCGATTGCGGGATTTCCTAATCTGAACCTGATTTGAAGATAGAGACATATCTAATCCTAGATGTTGTTTGATACATCTTTCATTATTATAAATAGCCATGTAAAATTTGAATTTAAGTGTGGTAATCAATATAGCAATTAAGAGATTTTAGAGTTGAAGATTTTTAGAGATTTCCAAGAGTTTATGTTTGAAGACATAATTTTGTGGGAAGACATTCAGACCTAAGTTTTTATGAAATTCATGTTTTATTTTTCTATGATGAATATTACTATGAATATGTGTAACTAACTTCTTCTTCATATTCTAGGGTTTTGAATTATCAATGTATGCATGTTTGATTAATTGAATTATTTTCCCTTTCTCTTCGTAGTTTGTGAAATCTGTGTTTATTCATAATCTTGAGTTTGCTGGCCACATCTTAGGATTAATTAGTTGATTACTTGAGACGTAACTGTAATGGTTTTCAATGGAAAGAGATTTTCACAATATAATTTGATTTCTTGTTGTAACTGAAGGAGATAAGTTATAGGAATAGATCCGTAGAATTATGGAGTTAATTAATTCATCTTGAGACCGAGCGGAGATAGGTAATTAATTAATCTACTTTATGAATTGTCCAACAAAGAAGTTCGTAATACTTTTTCTAATGTTTCACTATGAAGAGGAATTAAATTGGGAATTAATCAATTCATTCATCCATGTCATACTTGATAAGTAGATATCCCTGGAATCTGTACTTCTCATAATCGTTCATCAAAAGTATTTCAATTTCTTGTTTAATTTTAATTTGCAAGCATTAAGATTTTCGAAATAAACAAAATCCAAAATTTGATTTTTCCTAACCAGTATTTTGAGAACTTACGATTTAGTACTTAAGGTTTTTCGTTACTTCTTTCCCCTGGGATTCGATAATTTTATTTGCCAATATATTATTAGCTTTTAAGTCATTGTTAAATAATTTTAGTAATCATATTTTTGCGCCGTTGCCGGGGATTGAATAGAAATAATATTACTATTAATTCTGTTATCGAAGTACTGATTTAGGCTGTAATTTTTGTACTTTTCTTTGAATTTTGTACTTTCGTTGTTCACGTCGATTGACGTGACATCCACGTCGATCGATGCAGTTATCACTTCCACGTCGATTGATGTTAATAGCCGTCGATCGACGCCATAGTGTTTTCAGAATTTTAGCTTTTCAAATTCAATTCGTTTCGTTTTATTTGCAGTCTTACCTCACTACCTCCTTTGCTATACAGGTAGTGCATGAGTACGAGAGCTAAAGGAAAGGACCTGCTCTATTATTACCTGGACATTGAAGCCACTTGCAGAAAGATCCGAAGAAATAAGTGTGCTTAGGAAAGCTCGAGTAATCAAGCGATGGACGATAACGTACCACCGCCAATTGTTCAATCACCTCCACCAATGCTAACTGCAGAGGAGCAAGCTGTGCTTCTCCTAGAAGTCCAAGCCATGAGGGCACAACTCCAACAACTAAATCTGGAAAGAGACCTCGAGAGGAACAATCAGAATAATAGGGATTTACGCCGCAACCCACTGTTTGAGGACAATCTCGATAATGAAGAGGATGACAACCAGAATCAGCCAGAGGAATCTGACGATGAGGAAGAAGAGGAGGCTATGCAGAACCGATATAAACCCCGGTTTAGGGAGACAGACTTTAGAGTTGGCATCAATGCCAACAACTTTGAGCAGAAGACCGGGTTAGTACATATGGTGCAGCAAAATCAATTTGGAGGAAGAGCTACTGAGGATCCATATGCACATCTGGATAAGTTTCTTATGCTCTGCAATACTGTCAAAATCGGAGGAGTCAGCAAGAGTGCCATCCGAATGCGTTGTTCGCATTCTCTCTGAGGGATAAGGCACAATCATGGTTCACTGCACTGGACAAAGAAAGTATTAGTACATGGACTGAACTGCTGAATGAATTCCTGGAAAACTTCTTTCCTCCAAACGTCATCAGGCAGAGAAGGAAGGAAATCATCAGATTCACTCAAAGACCCAATGAGAGCTTCAGTGAGGCATGGGAGCGGTTCAAAGAGCTACTGAGATCTTGCCCCGGACATGGCTTCCCACTAGGAGAACAGACAGAAGCATTCTACGAGGGACTCAATGATAAGACCGTCAAGTTGGTGGACACCACACTAGGAGACACCATCATGATGAAAAGCGGAAAGAAGGCCATGGAATTCTTCCAGAAGATGGCCAACAACACTCAACGGTGGTCCTCAAGTCGAACTCGACCTGTAAAAGCGGTCGAGAAAGTGGTGGAGAAAGTTGCCGAACAACCTGATTTGGCAACCGAGTTGAAAAAGCTAAAGGAAGAGTTCGCTGTACTGAAGTAAGAGAAAACAATTGCTGCAATAGAGACAGTGCAAGCTCCACCTGAGGGGGATGGTGCCGAGGTAAACTTCATCCAAAGGGGTGGTTATTAAAATAACTACCGAGGAGGATATCAACAACACAATCAACAACATAACTAGCCCTTTACTTATAATCATGCGAGGAATCACCCTGTATTTTCCTACGTGAACCCTCAAGCCACGGAGCAGCCACCACCGGGATTTGCCGTACAAGATGGAGCAGTAGTGGAGAAGAAGAAGCCTAATCTCGAGGAGATTCTGGCCAAATTCATGCAAGAATCCACTGATAACGTAGCCAAGCTGGAGCAAGAAATCTCGAGCGTGAACACTAAGGTTGATCAGGTGCAGAAGCATGAGCAGATTAAGGAAAACCAGGTCAGCCTGATTGCCGATGCCCTCGAAGCTCAACACAAGCTGGGACAACTCCCGAGCAACACTCAGGTCAACCCCAAAAATCAAAATCAGAGGAACCAAGTGAATGCCGTAACTCTGAGAGGGGGAAAGTCGTATGAAGGGCCAAAGCAGGCAGGGAAAGAAGCCGAGTAGGACGAAGAAGCCATCGCAGACGCATCTATGTCGATCGACGCAGCATCTCCATCGATCGACGCAGCACCGAAGGCCACGTCGACGAGTTCTTGAAGGCCTTTGAGAGACTGAAAGAGGCACTAGTGACTGCGCCGGTCTTGACCTCGCCAGATTGGGATGAGCCATTCACATTGATGTGCGACGCCAGTGACTACGCTGTTGGGGGAGTCTTGGGGCAACTGAAAGGAAAACATTTCCATGTGATTTACTACGCCAACAATAGCATGAATCCGTCCCAATGCAATTACACCACTACAGAGAAGGAAATGCTCGCGGTTGTGTATGTATTTGACAAGTTCCGATTGTATCTGATAAGTTCAAAGACGATTGTCTACACCGACCATGCAGCCATCAGATACCTGTTCGTGAAGCAAGATGCCAAGCCCAGATTGATCCGGTGGATACTGTTGCTACAAGAGTTTGATTTGGAGATCAAGGACAGAAAAGGGAGTGAGAATGTGATCGCCGACCATTTGTCACGACTCGAGCCACCAGTTGAAGGGGATGACCCACAATTGAGGATCCGAGAGACGTTCCCCGACGAACAGATCTATGCTCTTAGGGATTTGAAAGAGACGTATGTGTCCAAAATGCCCTAGTATGCGGATTTTGCCAACTACTTGGTCGCCGACGTACTTTCTCCGGACTCTTCTCCATATGCAAAGAAGATGTTTCTACACGACATCAGATTCTACTATTGGGAGGATCCCTATTTTTGGCGTAGATGTGCTGATGGCGTCATTCGCCGTTGTGTGCCCCAATCCGAGTGGCAACAAATCTTTGAGGCCTGTCATTCGTCTCTCAGTGGCGGTCATCATTCAGCCAACCGGACGACATTCAAAATTCTTGCAAGCAGATTCTATTAGCCATCTATCTACGATATCTGCCGTGGATGGATTACGAGTTGTGATCGCTGCCAAAGGATCGACAACATCTCACGGAGGGATGAGATGCCACAGACTCCAGTTATTGAAGTCAAAATCTTTGATGTTTGGGGGATCGACTTCATGGGACCTTTTCCGCCATCCCAAGGGTTCTCATATATTCTACTGGCAGTGGACTACGTGTCACGATGGGTTGAAGCCGTACCAACAGTCACCAACGACTCCAAAGTTGTCATCAAATTCTTGCAAAAGCTCATGACAAGATTCGGAACGCCATGAGCCTTGGTAAGCAATGGGGGATCCCATTTTTGTAAAAAATGGCTTGCTTCTCTTCTTGCTAGGTACGGAGTCAAGCACCGCGTTACCACCCCCTATCACCCCCAAGGGAACGGGCTGACGGAGCTGTCCAACCGTGAAATCAAGCAAAATTTGGAGAAAACGGTGAAGCAAAGAAAGGATTGGGTGGCAATACTTGATGAGGCATTATGGGCATACCGCACTGCCTACAAAATGCCCATTGGGACGTCACCATATCAGCTGATTTTTGGGAAGTCCTGTCATCTGCCCATTGCGATGGAGCACAAAGCTTGGAGAGCAGTGAAAAAACTGAATCTGGAATGGAAGACGGCTGCAGAAGAGTGAGCCATGACATTGAACGAGCTGGAAGACTTTAGGGATGAAGCCTACGAGAACAATGTCATTTAAAAAACATGAGCAAAGAGGTTTCACGACAAGGGGATTCACTCACATGTGTTTCAGTCAGGTGACAAAGTCCTCTTCTTCAAATCCTGTCTTTGCTTCATGCCCGGGAAATTACAGTCAAAGTGGGCCAGACCATACACCGTAATTTGTCAATTTCTGAACGGTGTAGTCGAACTGGCTGGCCAAGATGGGAAGAACTTCAAAGTGAACGGGCAGAACCTTAAACCGTACTACACCCCACTTCAAATCGGAGCGGTGGAGAAATACTACTTGAATCGCCCATGAAAGTACATGTATTGTCGAGCTAGCAACATAAAACTAAGCACTGGTTGGGAGGTAACCCAACAGTTCACTGCTTTCTTTACTTCCGTTATTTTAATTTAGTCTAGTTGAGTCATTAGGATCTGGTATTTTCAGTAAATTTTTCTAATTTTTTGTTTCGAGTCCAGTGCTCTGTCGGGGCCACGTCGATCGCTACCATTTGGCATCGATCGACATGTGTTTCTTGGCCACGTCGATCGACATCCTTCTGCGTCGATCGACGAGAGTTTTTTGTCCAAGTCGATCGACAAGAGGCCCTCGTCGATCGACGCGAGCTTTTCTGAGGCGCGATAGAGAAGGGTTTTAAACCCATTTCCCCTCATTTTTTTTCTCACAACACACAAACGCACGGCACTCTCTCTCTCTCAAACACCCACCTCGAAAATTTTCTCCAAAACCTCGCCACTACAATCAAAGGTACGTATCCTAGATACCTCCTCTGCGATTACTTCATGTGTTTTGAATGATTTGAGCATGATTTTGATGAAAATTGAACTTTGGAGCCCTAGTCTCAATTTTTGCCTTGTTGTCGATTTCGTTGCAACTCATCATGATTATTCAATATGGGTAGATGTTCTAGTCGATATACTTGCTTTTGGTGAATGTGTAGCTTTGGATTTGATTGAATATGACTTTTGCTGGTTTGGGGATAATTTTGATTGGGGGTCATTTTCTATTCCTGCCATTTTGGGGTGAAATTCTTTCAATTAAGGATGAAATATGCTAGGATGGAGTATGAATTGCATGAATGTCGAACCAATTTTTCTTGGGTAGATGCATTTTGTGGATAATTGCAAATTTTTGTTGTAGTGAAGTACCATGATGAGTATTGACATTTTTCCTATTACCCTTGTAGTTCATTATGGATTTTCGACCCACCTTTGCTAACTGGGCTGCAGAGAGACGATATAGAAAATTCACAAGCTCCAAGTTCACAGTCCGGCAGACACTTTAGGCATGCCCTGAGACGATGAACAGGCTGGGGATTCGAGCTGATTTGGAGGCCCTATTGGAGTGCATGGATGACAGCGCGGTGGCCGACATAGCCACTGCTTGTGCTGGAATTTCTTGCATCACTCCATGTCTACGAGGTTCAACCGGAGTCGGAGCCTACCACCATCTCCTTCCAACTTTTGAATGAACATTATGAGATGCCGAGGGATGTGCTTGAAGGCATTTGGGGAGTCCGAAAAGGGGGGGGTGGTTTTCTTCCCCCGGGTTTTGACATTGCCCGATTTTGGAGCCAAATTGCAGCTGAAGCAAAGGAGGATTTACGAGAGTTTGACTCGGAAAATTTGAAAGCATCTTCCATCGACAACCCCGTGTTCCGCTATCTTCAGAGGTGCATGGGGGTGTCTATCACCGGCCGACATGAAAGCGCCAAGGCAAGAGTGGGGGAGCTGTACGCCATCTACTGCATGCTAACGGGAGAACAGTTCAGCTTCACGACATTGGTCATGGACCACTGGAGGCATCAAATCAAGGCCTTCAAGGGCAACATTTGGAGCAGGAGATTGATTACCCCGATTGCAGAGCACGTGGGAATCGACTCGACCGACATTGTTGCTATCGAGAATGACAACCGAGGACTTGGCACCAGGCATCTGGTTCAGATGTTAATGCTTTCACCCCGGGAGGCAGGTTGGTCTTTGCGGATGTCCAATGGGGACATGTTCCCACTTCCGCAGAGGGAGCTCACTCACGTCACAGATTATCACTTCCGTGATAGCTGGTTGATGAGCACACCTGCCCACATGCGGCTCATGGTTGGATCACGTGGAGGACTCGGCACCTCCGAACTTCGCTGATTTAGCCAGACCAGCGACCGCCGCCGACCCCCCAAGCAGAGCACGAGGATGAGGAGCGCGATGGAGGTGGAGAGGAGATTCCGGACCGGACCGGTGGACCTTCGTTCAGCCACTTTGCGGGAGAGTCTTCATCTTCCGGGGTGGATCTGGCAACGATCTATCAGTTCATGCAGCAGCAGGCTGCTTTGCAGACGGAGGAGCACACCTGGCAGGCAGAGTTTCGCCAGCACGTCACCACGAGGCTCAACACCCTCAACATGCAGATGCAGCGCCTCCTCCTGAACAACCAGCCTGACTCAGTCTACCTCCGCCGCCAATGTGAGTGCCAAGACCGCCGGCGGAGACTTCCCGTGTGGCCATCTCCTGATGTAGAGATGGAGGATCCTCCGGAGGAGGAATGAGGTACCGTTTCCTTTTTCCTATCTAACTTTCAAACTTGTCCACTCCTTCGAGTGAAACAAGTTTGGGGGGATGAGGATCGGAAAGGGAAACGTTTGTTTTATTTTATTTATTTATATTTATTTTATTTTATTTTTGATTTTTTTGTTTTTGTTTTTGTTTTTTCTGAACCATCACCATCCTTGTTCTTTTGCTTCAATGTGAATAATTGCTCTCTGCAAGGTTTTTCACTCAAATTAGTATTTTGAACTCTTGATTTGTGGTACTAGTTCTGAATTGAATAGTCTTGAGCATTGTTTTAGGAGCTTTTGAACATAGGGCAGTCGGAACTACTTTTGATTATGTTTGTGTTGAGAATGATGACCGGTCTTTCCTTGAATAAGAATTGTTGATTGATAATCGAGATATTTGCTGATTGAGAATGATAATCTGTGTGATAGAGTAGCCGATGATAGTAGCTATTTTGCTTGACAAGTTGATCTTTGAAATATAAATTTTTGCATGATAACTGTTCAAAATTGGGTAATTATTGAGGAGTAACAAAAATTTTAACCCTGTGTGAAATTTGAGCCATTTTCTCGTTTGATGAGTGACAAGGTTATTAGACTTACTTCCTAGAATTTGACGAATTTCTCTCTTGAGATTGCATTAAGTGTGGTAATAGGGTGAAATGATTTTAGGCATGTTCTTTCGTAGCCCATCACCCATACACTAACCTTTAATTTCCACTTGTAGCCCCTTTGAGCCTTGAATAAATTTTTCTTTGATTAGAAGGGTTGATGAATAAGAGGATTGTGATTTAGAGGATGGTGTGAATTGTGGGATTATGATATGAGGCCGTGTGCAAAAATAGGGGTTGCGATGGGTAAATTAAGAAAAAGTGAACATTGGTGAAAAAGAAAGAAAAGAGAAGAGAAAAATGAGAAAAACTCATATGTTGTAGTTCACAAAAGTTTGAAACAAGTTCTAAGGGACCCTGAAAACTATGAAAAGGAAGGAACAGGATTGTGAATGAGACGAGAAAAAAAAGTATGTGGTTACGATATGATAAGGCCTTTGGGTTTAATTGCAATATTTTGAGTCACTTAGCAAAAAATATCCCACCTTTTAGGTAAGCCACATTACAACCAAATTAAGACCTTTCTGATTCCCTAAAAAGCCACACTAACAAGCAGTGGAGAGTTGAGAGATTTGTCAAACCTATGGCAAGGTAAACTAAAACCTTGAATGAGTGAATCACAAACCCTTTACTTGATTGAGCGATGAGTGCAAACACTGCCCAGTGAGGTTCCTCCTCAATAATTTAACAATGAGAATTTGTTTGGATTGCATGATTTATATGAATAAGTGATACTTAGATTGCAAAAGAAGCTTGTGAGGCATTGCACACTTGTATCTGTATTTTATTCGATTTCTTTTCTGTGAATTGATCGAGGACGATCAATGGTTTAAGTTTGGCGGAGTTGATAAGTTAGTGTTTTTACCAACTTATCTAGTTGTTCTTTGATTGATTGAGTGATGTTCAGATTGTTTTTAGTGTCTTTTTTCGTGCATGGATTGGCTTTTGTGTGTTTGGTGAATCATGCAGGTTTTTAGTCGAAAACATGGAAGAATCGGAGAAGTGCTCAAAGTTCCAGGTCTACATCGATCGACGCCAGGGCACGTCGATCGACGCAGACATCTGGGTGGAGTGATCGATGAGAGGAAGGAGAGATTGACGGAAGCTATGGAAATAAAGCTCATGTCGATCGACGCAAGGTGTGTGTCGATCAACGAGGGTGTTTCAAGGGCGTCGATCAACGCTGATATCCAACGATCTACGCGACTGCAGGATTTCCTAGTTTGAACCTGATTTGAAGATAGAGACATATATATCTAATCCTAGATGTTGTTTGATACATCTTTCATTATTATAAATAGCCATGTAAAATTCGAATTTAAGTGTGGAAATCAATATAGGAATTAAGAGATTTTAGAGTTGAAGATTTTTAGAGATTTCCAAGAGTTTTAGAGTTTATGTTTGAAGACAGAATTTCGTGGGAACACATTCAGACCCAAGTTTTTATGCAATTCAGGTTTTATTTTTCTATGATGAATATTACTATGAATATGAGTAACTAACTTCTTCTTCAGATTCTAGGGTTTCGAAATATCAATGTACGCATGTTTGATTAATTGAATTATTTTCCCTTTCCCTTCGTAGTTTGTGAAATCTGTGTTTATTCATAACTTTGAGTTTGTTGGCCACATCTTAGGATTAATTAGTTGATTACTTGAGATGCAACTATAATGGTTTTCAATGGAAAAAGATTTTGACAATATAATTTGATTTCTTGTTGTAACTGAAGGAGATAAGTTATAGGAATAGATCCGTAGAATTATGGAGTTAGTTAATTCATCTTGAGACCGAGCGGAGATAGGTAATTAATTAATCTACTTTATGAATTGTCCAACAAAGAAGTTCATAATAATTTTTCAGATGTTTCACTATGAAGAGGAATTAAAATGGGAATTAATCAATTCATTCATCCATGTCATAATTGATAAGTAGATATCCCTGAAATTTGTACTTCCCATAATCGTTTCATCAAAAGTATTTCAATTTCCTGTTTAATTTTAATTTGCAAGCATTAAGATTTTTGAAATAAAAAATATCCAAAATTTGATTTTTCCTAACCAGTATTTTGAGAACTTATGATTTAGTACTAAAGGTTTTTCGTTACTTCTTTCCCCTGGGATTCGATAATTTTATTTGCCACTATATTATTAGCTTTGCTAAGTCACTGTTAAATAATTTTAGTGATCAGTGTCTAATCCCTTCGCAGACGCTCGCCGAACAGGTGGAGAGCGAGGTCTGGGAGAGGATAGCGAGCAAGTTCTCGGACCTCGACCTCAGTGTCTTGGACGAGCCGGCCGGTGAGGATGAGCTGAATCATGACGATTCAGAGGACCAGCAGCTGGTACTCTTTGGTCCCCACGAGAGGCTGTTGGACTATCAGTCCCAACAACAAGAGGAGAACTCATTGCGGGCAGACCAGAATGCTGATGGCAGCCTGCATCAAACCGACTCCACCTCTAGCCCTACTCCCAACCCCGAGATGAGTTCCGGTACAATGCCTGATCCGGATGCGGCTGCATGATTCGTCGAGCCTCTCCGATTTTGCTTACTGCCTTTTAACTCTTTCTACTATTTGAACAATTTTTATGTGTTTTCCAGTACGTACTTTTTGTAGAATTTCTGAATGCTTTTTTTTCCTTCCAATCACTCATTCTCTTTCCCAATTACATTTGATAGTTTTGCTTTTGGGTTTTGAACTCCTTCTGATGCTTTTTTGGTGACGATGTACAATATTTCTTGTGTGTAACAAGACATTGCCCCTCCGATGCATAAGTTAAAAATTAGTATAACAAAAATAATCGAACTAGAAAGAGTTAGGAATTGTTATGTGGGAGTGGGTGCGAAGTATTTTTTTAACTGCTTTGTGCATTCGCTCGGACCTGCAAGATAGTTACGAGGAGTTTGGGTGAAGCCGTAACGTTGCCCTTCCGATGCTTAAGTTAGTAACAATTTTATCAGAAGACTAATAAATCTAGGAAATGTAAGGGAAGAGCGTATCTGGGAGATCGACAAGTTTGATCTCTTTCTTAGAAGTAATATTTCTTCAAGTGCTTGACGATCTAGCTATTAGCGATCTCCCTTCCATCGTGGTCCTCTAGATGGTAGGCCCTGTGACCTACTACCCTAGTGACCTTGTATGGACCTTCCCATGTTGGCGCGAGCTTTCCTGCGCTCTTATCTTTCGGGTTCTGGAACACCCTTCTGAGCACCCAATCTCCCTCTTTGAAAGTTCGCAAGTGAAGCTTTTTATTGAAGAACTTTTCAACCTGCATTCTTCTTTGGGCCATGTTGAGCAGGGCCTGGTCCCTTTGCTTGTCGATCAATTTCAGATTCTTGAGCAATTTTTCATTGTTTTCTTCGTCTTCGCACGTTTGAACGCGCAAACTTCCGGCTCTTACTTCTGCTGAAATGATGGCATCTACTTCGCAGGCAAGTGTGAACGGCAAACTTCCCGTTGACGTTTGCGGGGTGGTTCGATTAGCCCAAAGAACTTCGAGCAACTCCTTGACCCACTTTCACTTGTGGGCGTCGAGGCGTTTCTTCATTGTCGCCATGATTGTTTTGTTGGTCGATTCAGCCTGACCATTAGCCTCCGGGTACCTTAGCATGGAGAAGATTAACTTAATGTTGTATTGATCACAGAATTCTCGCACTTTGCACCCCGTAAACTATGTTCTGTTATCAGTTCGGATTTTCTTTGGGATCCCAAACCTGAATAGGATATGGGACCAGAGGAATTTGATGACCTCTCTCCCTGGCATTGGCAAATGCTTCTGCTTCGACCCACTTGGTTAAGTAGTCCGTTGCTACAAGCAGATACTCTTTCTGTCCCACAACTTTTGGGAGTCTCCCCACTATATCCATCCCCCAAGCCATGAAAGGCCATGCCGCGATCGTGGCGTGGAGTGGCGCTACGTGGCTTTGAGTTGTAATCTCAAATCTTTGGCAAGCCTCGCAGCTCCTAACATAATTTCTTGCATCTTTCCTCGGGGTGGGCCAGTAGAAACCCACCAAAATGACTTTGTGTGCTAAGGTTGGAGTCCTTTGGTGACTCCCGCAGTCGCCTACATGAATTTCCATGAGGACGACTTGTCCAGCCGCAGGCTCCAGGCACATGAGGAGGGGACCTTCTATGGACCATCTGTACAGTTCGCCATCGTGGATGGTGTATTTTGCTGCTGCTCTTGCCAATCGAGCTGCTTCCGACCTATCTTAGTGCGTGGCTCCATCCCCAATGTATCGTATCATTGGATCGATCCATGATTCTCCTGCGCTTATCTCATGGACTTCCGTGACTTTTATCTGGGCCCCGGGCTCTTCTGCCCACGTTATTGGGATGTGTCTCCCCTGCTTATCATGTTTGGACGACGCCAAGTTCGCCAAAACGTCAGCCTTGCTATTTTCGTCCCTGGCTATATGCTTGATTTCAAATTCACCAAACTCCTAGCTAAGTGATTGGGCTAGTTCGTGGTGCTTTTTCAACCTCAGCTCCTTCACCTGGTACTGGTTCTCTATTCGCATCACCACTAGCTGCGAGTCTCCTTGTACTTAGAGGTGGCGAGCCCCCAGTTCTTTAGCGAGCTGCATCCCCCTGATTAGGGCTTCGTACTCGGCTTCATCTTTTTTGGCTTCAAAGTTAAGTTTGATAGCTCTCTCGAACAGCTCCCCCCACGGGCTTTACAGCCTTATCCCTATACTGTTTCCATGCATCTTGCTCGCTCCATCGACCTGGAGTATCCAGGGTTCTTTGATAGCATCTCTTAGTTCAAGGTTGGCAATTTCCCTTTCTGCGTCTATTTCAAGTTCGGTGGTGAATTCAGCGATGAAGTCCGTTAGCACCTAGGACTTGATTATGATACGAGATTAGAACTCTAGTCCGTAGCCACCGATCTCTACTGCCCAGTTTAGTAGCCTGCCGGATAGGCACAGTTTGGAGAACACAGTGCGGAGTGGGTAAGACGTGACCAATTTTATTGGGTGAGCTTCGAAGTACGGCCTCAACTTCCTGGAAGCTGTGATAAGAGCCAATGCTAATTTTTCCAATGCCATGTATCATGTTTCAGCGTCGAGCGGGGGCTTGCTCGCGTAGTGCACTAGGAGCTGCCTACCCACGCATTCCCTGACTAGAACCGTGCCAACCGCGTGCTCGAAGATGGATATGTATATCAATAGTGTTTCTCCTTTTTCAGGCTTTGACAGGAGACGTGGGCTTGCCAAGTATTCCTTCAGTTGCTCGAGTGCTCTCGCACATTCTTCAGTCCACTAGAACTTCTTCCCCATTCGAAGGATCTGAAAAAATCTGTGGGTTTTGTCATAGTACCTTGAGATGAAATAGCTTAGCATCGCGAGCCTCCCTGTAAGCCTCTGGACTTCTTTCGGACTCATTGGATGCGCTATTTTGCGGACTGCCTTTATCTGTGTAGGGTCCGTGATAAGTTCGTATTTTCACTAACTTATCAATGAATTCTTAGATTGTTTTGGTTGTTTTCAGAGCATTTTGTTTTATCATGCATGAAAGGGTTTTCGCACGTATTATGCTTGTGGTGGTGTGTTTTGCAGGTTTTAGGTCGATTTTGGCTAAGTATGGGAAGACACACGGTTGGAAGCTTCGGTTTCGACCGACACGAACCTGTGTCGGTCGACACCAAGAGATGAAGATTGATCAAAGAGAATGAGGATAGATTGACGTGCGTGCTCCACGTCGATCGAGGCTGAAAACACATCGGTCGACACCAATGTTAAGACGACGATCGACGAAGGATCGAAACATGGTCGAACTGCCCCCTTCCACATCGAACGACGTGGCCATACGTCGATCGATGTCGACCATATTTTGGTGAATTTAAATTGATATTTGAGATATATTTGTATCCAATCCCCTAGGCCTAATAGGATACATCCACCACTATTAAAAATAACCCTTTAGGTCAAAAATATTAGACAAGTTTTATCTTGGAAAATTAGTCAACAACAGCAATTGTAATTCTTGGAGTTTTTGTGGAGTTATTTTGTAGACATTCCAACATACAATTTCTACAGTCGAGTTTTGACGATGCATATGAATTTCTGGTTTTATTGTTCCTTAATATTATATGTCGTTATCATGTGTAACTAAATTCTCCATAGATTCTAGGGTTTCGAATTATTATGCCTGCATGTGTGGTTAATTGAATCAAATTGCCTTTCCGATCATAGTTTATGAAATCTGAACTTGTTTTGCAATCTTAATTTGTTGGCCACTTATTAGATTGATTAGTTGATAATTAGAGACTTAGAAGGTAATAATTATCAATGGAAAAAATATTTTCATAATACAATTTGATTTCTTTTCTGAAAAGAGTGAAATAGGTTGTAAGAATAAATTCGTAGGTTTAAGGAGTTAATTGGATTTTCTCGAGATTGAAAGAATAGAGAGAATTAATTAAACTACTTTAGGAATTGTCTAAACTAGAAATTCTTAATAATTTTCTGATGTTCCACTACATGTAGGAATTAAAATTGGTAATTATTCAATTTATCATTTCATATAAGGCATAATAGGTAGAAATCCCTAGGATCTGCATTTCCCATATTTGAATATATAAAAAACCCTTTTCCAAATTCCAGTTTTAATTTTAAGTCTAAGTCAATTTTATTTTTAAATGCCCAAAACTCTACTTTTGATTTTCCCTAACCAATATTCCAATAAACTATGTTTTAATACATAGGGTTTTTCAATACTTCACTCCTCTGGTTCGATAATTTTATTTGCCGCTATATTATTAGCATTAGCTAAATTGCTAATTAAAATAATTAGTGATCAAATTTTGGCGCCGTTGCCGGGAAGTGAATATAATTAACATTATTATTAATTCTATGATTGGATATTTGAATTAGGTTTAAATTTTCACACTTTAATTTTCGTAATATTTTTGCATTTTTGTTTACAGCGTCGACCGAAATACGCTCACGTCGGTTGACGTGAATTTTTTATTTGCATCGGTTGACATAGGGCCACGTCGGTCGAAGTCGACACCAGAGTCAGTTTTTCCTTTATTTCAAATTTTATTTAGTTTATTTTACTTGCAGTTTTAATTCAGTACATCTTTTGTTGTGCAAGTAGTATATGATTACAAAAGCAATCGGAAGAAGCCAGTGGAATACAATCCTGAAATCAAAGCCACTTGCCGAAGGAACAACTGAAGAAAAAATAAAGACCCAGGAAGCTCAAGCAATCAACTCATGGCTGAAAACGTGGTACCACTGGTGGAACCACCGCCCCCACCGCAATTTACTCCAGAGGAACAAGCTGAACTTGTTTGAGAAGTGCAGGCTATGTGGGCGCAACTACAGAAGCTGAACCTCAAGAGAAATAACTAGAGCAACCGGCATCTCCGTTGCAACCCACTCTTTGAGGATGATCCTAAAGAAGAAGAGGAACCACTAGAGGAACCTGATGATGATGATGATGAGGATGAGGACGAGGATGCCATTCAGAAGGGATACCATCCTCGATTTCAGGAGATAGACATCAGGATTGGCATCAATGTTAACAACTTCGAGCTGAAGTCCGGATTGGTGCAGATGGTGCAACAAAACCAATTTGGTGAAAGAGCTAAGGATCCTTACGTGCATCTTGACAACTTTATGCTACTCTACAACACTGTCAAGATCAGCAAAGTCAGCTAGAGCGCGATCCGAATGAAGGGATTCGAGAACTGAATCACGAAGTCCGTTTGCCCAAATCATTAATTGGAATATCAAAAATAAATTTCTATGCCTATGATTATACCTAGCATGCTCCTATTGAGTATGCATAAAGAAGGTTTATGCGGAATACCAGGATTGCAACCCTGAAGAACGAGGGCGCGGAGATTCCTCTTGATCTCTTTTCCCACGCACAAAGATTAATTCCCTAACAAATAAAAGGAATTAAATCTGATGAAAATATAATGATATTTTTGAAAACAGAAGAGGGAGAGAAGAAAGATGATCCTCCTGATCTGATCTGTATCCCAACTCAATCTGAATATCTGGTGAAGATTCCCTTCAGATTCCTTGCCCGGTTGAGAAGCATACTTTCCTCCTCGTTTCTCAGATCTAGTCGATCACCACAGCTCCCAAATCCTGGTTTGCTGTGTGCAACTTATGATCTTGTGGTGTGTTGAGATCTGAGGAACTGAGACCTATTTATAGGAAAATACTGGACTTCTATAGGGCCTGAGTTTCATGGGCCAGACCAGGGACCAGAATGCAAATAGCAAATAAGGCCTATCAATTAATTAATTCCCATATTCAACCCAGAATATAATTAATTAATTAATATTGATTCATTCCACCAGAGAATCTACACTGTCCTACCTATTTGCTACCACGTTTTGGGGTACGGGTTGCATGGGCTCGGTATATCCCCACATTTAGGTTACAGACATTCGTTAATTAATTTAAGCTCTGACAAGCTATTTAATTAATTAACATCTTATATTCCTGAGTCAATCCACTCAAACCTTTTCACTTATGCTTGAACTTAATCAGCCTGCAGGACTTTAGCATAACGAACCTTTTGAGCTGCTCAGGGAATGTCACCATCCTATACTGGATATGGTTACCTTGTTCCAGTACCAGACAGTCATACACAAACTGCTATTACCCAAGATACAGATATACAAGCTTAACCAGAGCCTTTCACTTCAACTCAAAGTAATACACAATCTGCGTATACTTTTGTACCTTCATATAGGCTTAGGATCTCATCAAGCCACAGAGATCTAGATTCTTTTAATGTCAGATAAAAGAATCGATCTCGACTTAGGTCATTATCAATGTGTGCCCCACACCAGCATACCAAGCCATCCAAGATAAAATGCTTAATACAGCGTATGTTGCAGCCTACACCGATAGTTTATCCTGGAACTGTCTCTGCTGTGATAACCATACGATCTTCCGTGATCTACTACACACCGTATGATCTCTCTATCACGAGATAAGAGGATAATTGCGTTTGCGACACATGTTTGTTAATTCAGACAAGAGATGAACATACAACATTTATGATTCCCAGTATATTAACCAATCGACCTTGTACATAATATACCAACCATAATGCTTTCGGTATATAAATCCATCAATCTCCCACTTATACTCAAAGCATTATACAGGTGCTTTCCAGACTATAACGCATCTAATCTAATCTGGCTATTACATCAATCATTCTAAGTGGCTGGCTTTGCCCTCAGCCCAAGGTTACGTACATGCATCTCGTAGACCTTCTGAGGCAGAGCATTTGTGAATGAATCCGCTAGATTATCTTTTGTATCAATCTTCTCTATTAGCACATCACCCCTTGCTACGATTTCTCGTATAATATGGTATTTCCTTTCAATGTGTTTTGTTGCTATATGAGTTCGTGGTTCCTTTGAATTAGCCACAGCTCCCGAATTATCACAATATATTGTGATGGTCTTGGGCAGCTTAGGAATCACGTCCAACTCCAGAAGGAAGTTTCAAAACCATACTGCTTCTTTCAAAGCTTCAGAAGCTGCCACATATTATGCTTCCATGGTGGAGTCAGCAATGCACTTCTGCTTTACACTCCTCCATGATATGGCCCCTCCTCCCAATGTAAACACATAGCCAGAGGTGGACTTCTTTTCATCTCAGTCTGCCTGGAAATCCGAATCAGTATAACCAACAGGGCACAACTCCTCACACTGATAGACGAGACAGTAGTCTCTAGTCCTTTTCAAGTATTTGAGTATGTGCTTTACCGCGGTCCAATGAACCTGTCCAGGATTAGACTGGTATCTTGCTACCATGCCTACAGCAAAGCAGGTATCTGGCCTCGTATATAGTATTGCATACATGAGGCTCCCCACGGCCGATGTATACGGCACGTTGCTCATCTCACCTTTCTCCTTTTGTGTCACCGGGCACTGATCCTTGGAAAGATGTATGCCATGTTTGAAGGGTAACAGACCTTTCTTGGCAGTTTGCATGCTGAAACGGGCAAGCACAGTATCCACATATGATCCTTGAGACAAGGTCACCATCCTCTTATTGCGCTCCCGCAATACTTTTACCCCTAGGATGTATCCTGCCTCCCCAAGGTCCTTCATATGAAACTGTTCGGATAACCACCCCTTTATGCCCGACAATACTTCCACATTGTCGCCAAATAGGAGAATATCATCTACATAAAGTGCAAGGAACACCACGCTTCTGCTGGGACATAGATGATACACGCAATTCTCATTTAAACATTTTGAAAATCCATAGGATTTAATCACTTCATCAAAACGTAGATTCCATGACTTTGAAGCTTGTTTAAGTCCATACAGCGACTTCTTTAGCTTACAGACCAAATGTTCTTCGCCCTTCTGCACATAACCTTCTGGTTGTTGCATATAGATGTCCCTACCTTCTTCAAGGTACCCGTTTAGAAACGCAGTTTCAACATCCATCTGCCAGATCTCTAGGTCCTTATGTGTTGCTATGGCTAGTAGTATACAAATGGATTTAAGCATGGCTACCGGGGAAAAGGTCTCGTCATAGTCTACACCTTCTTTCTGACTATTACCCTTCGCCACCAGTCTTGCTTTGAAAGCTGTAATTACACCATTCGCTCCTTTCTTTCTTTGTATACCCATTTGCACCCTATGACTCGATAGCTGTTGGGAAATTATTCCTAAAATCTCCCTTAGGATTTATTTCTAAAAGGTTTTGTTGGATCAAACCTTAGTAGTTGGTCGATCATTTGCTGAACTCTAGATAGTCTAGCATACTCTGTGAAGTCCTGTATAGGTTTTATATTGAGTTGTAACAGACTAGTGTGCTAGAAGAATTCCTAGCAGTCACGGAGAATATGATGTTTGCTAAAAGACGTTGAACAGCAGAATGCTAAGATATTAGCATTTATCAACAACCAGCAAACTGCTAGAGAAGCGAGCAAACAAAGGATAAAAGAGTTATGTATCAACAAGAGTCTTCAGCTGCTAAACAAAGGATCCTAGCAGAGCAATATACAGGATGCTGAAGTCTCACTGCCATTCTGACAAAAAGCTCACACAAAGGACGAGACTTTCCCGAAGTAGTTAGGAAAGTACAAGTCAAAGACAAAAGCGACTGTCACAGACCAAACACTCTCGGATCAAGGAGCCGTTGAGTCTAACGGATATGGAGATTCAAAGTTTGAATCTCCATCTATAAAAGGTAGGTCCGAAAGTGGAGACAACTACTGCTTCTATCACTACCGACATTCGCAAACTACACAAGTGTGAGATTCCTTTGACAAAGCGAACAAGTGAAAAGTAGTCAGTTGAGAGCTCTTGATAAAAAGTGCATTCAAAGCCCTCAACAACCTAGAGTATCTTTTCATTGAATATCTGACACTTATCCTTGAAGATTCTTGAAACTTATGTTAAGAATCTTCAATCATTAGGATAACTTCCTTCCTAGGAAGATCCAACAGTCATTCTTGAAAAAGATTGACTCTGACGGGCTTTAGCCGCGTATTTATTGAGTTCAGGGGCAAACTATAAAAGCCTCAACAGCGAAGGACAAGTTTTACGAAGGTGTGCCCTTGACTTGGCCGGAGCTGTGATCGGAAAAGTGCAAAGTGATGGAGGATAGCTGTGTCGTGGCCGATTCAAAAGTTCGCCGCCTACCGCAAGTGTTGGCGAATCCTTGTACTGTTGTATACTTTTCTAGTGAAATACTTAGCATACTAGCTAAGGAGTGGACGTAGATCTATTTGAATCGAACCACTATAAAATCCTGTGTTCATTTACTATTTTATTATTTACTGTTTAAAGTTGATTTGAAACCTAGCAACAGAGTTGCTAGCGTATATCTGAAAACTAACTTAAATCATAACTTGAACTAAGAAACATTTTCAAACAACGATAAGTGTAAGTGACGTATATTTATTCCGCTGCATTTCGTGTTAAGTTGTAATCACGACGACTCTGATATTTAAGGACCAACAAGTGGTATCAGAGTAGGAGGTTGAAAAACTGACTGCTTCTGAGTCGCTTTAAGACCTGATCTATCTTTTCCTTGCACTGTTATCTTTGTTCTCTGTGTCGTAGCTCAGGAAATCACTAAAGAAATAGACAAGATGTTGAATCACTCGCTTGGAAAGTACAACAAAGAAAACTTCAAGTCATGGAAGAAGCTTGCACTCATTCAGCTTCAAAGCATACACCCTGAAATGGTAGATGTCTTGGAAAGAGGTCCAATAGTTATTATGAAAGCTAACACTTTTGTAGGACAAGCTGAGGATGAAGATGAACCAAGACCTCAAATGATTCCTAAACCGTTTGAAGAACATTCTACCGAGGACAAAAAGAGAGCACAGCTAGAGCACTTAGCAAAGAAACTAATCGATGATTCACTGCCTAAGCTGATGGCAGACAAAGCTCTTGAGTTTGACACTGCTAAGGAGATGTGGGACTACGTTTGCAACGCATCTCAGGAGACTGACCAAATGAAACGCAACAAGATACAGGTAGCTGTTGACAAATATGAGTCTTTCTCCATGATTGCAGGTGAATCCATACAGGCTATGGAGGAACGTTTCAACACTATCATTGGTGAGCTGAACAACCTAGGAAAGAAATATGAGAATGAAGAGATGAACCACTAGATCATTTCAAAGCTCTATCCTAGAAGCGACTGGTTCGTGAAGATGACAAGTCTGAGCGAGAAGGACCTAAGCACAATGTCTACATCAGAGGTATTTGCTCAACTTAAAGCTCGTGAGTTCATCATACAACAATCAAAGAAGAACGAAGCTGCCGTGGCTCAAACCTCGTCAAACAAAGCTGTGAACTCTGAGGATCTGGCGTACTTTGTGAAGAAAGATGCTGGGAAGGGGAAACCAAAGAAACCATTCAACAAAGAGAGATCCACCTTAACATCACCAGCAAAGGAGGGTGCGACATCCTCAAGCTCACAGAAGGAAGATCTCAAGATCAGTGAATTAGAAGAGCAGATGTGGAAGCTTCAGAAACTCATACAAGAGGCAAAGGCTGAAAAAGAAGACAAGGATGCAAAACTCTCACCATCTGCTCGATGAACTCAAAGAAAGCAAAGGACATGCTTCGAATGCAACTCTCCAGATTATCTAAAGCATGAGTGTCCTAGAGTAAGCCAAGAGGAAAGGGATCGCCTCAAGCAAAGATTTGAAAGAAGGGCAGTCAGGGCGGTGACCAAAGCATTGCTGACCAGAACCGAGGTTCCTGACATTCCTGATAATGAGGAGGAAGAGTATTATTCAACTGACGATGACAATGAAGAGGCAATGCTAGTGCTGATGGCCGATATTATTGATGATCAGTTTGCCGATGCTGACGGTGACTGCTCAGCAGACCCTACCTTAGAAATTGACACAGAAGAGGTAACTCCCATGCATGTTACAATTCCACATATCATGCATCAATTAGAGGAATTCACTTCTTCAGATTTTGAAGATGATTATCTTACAAAACTTTCTATTGAATTTTCAAAAATGTATGAAATCAAAAATTCTATTGTCGATGAAAACACCTCACTGAAGTTGAAAGTTTCAAGTTTGACCGAGGAAGTTGAAAGACTAAGGTCTGAAGGTGAGGAATTCTAAAAAATGAAGGATGAATTCTCCAAACTTTCTGAAAATTTTAAAATTCTTGAAAAGGAGAATATAGCTTTGAAAAATAAACCAAAAGAAAATTGCATATGCACATACACCACTAGTAGAGCCGTTTTGAATGCTGCAATTAGTCAGCAGAGACACCACACTGATAGAGCTGGTGTTGGATTTAATAATAATAATAGAGGCGAATCTTCTAAGCAGAGAACTATTCAGTTTGTCTCTGCTGGAAAATTTGTTCTTGGAGAGAAGTTGAAAGAAAAGTCATCTGCTGAAACTTCCACTGCTAAGCAGACTCAAGGCAAAAGGCAGAGTGAACTTGCTAAACCTCAACAGAGGTATGCTAAACCTCAGCAGAATGCTAGAGTGTCTGCTAGGCAACCGTGGTTAGCAGAGTCTAGAGGGAACGTCGAGCAGTGTGCATCCACTGCTAGGACAGCAAATTCCTCATTTCATAAAGGCAAACATGTTCATTACAATGCTGTAAAACCATCATATGATTCATACACACCACATAGGCGGATCACCTATGTGAGGCCTGAGTCCAAACAAATTCCTTTCAAAAGGACAATGAAGGCTCAACACACTACTACACCTCATCCTCAATCTAAGCATACAAGATTTACTTATCCTAAGGTTGAGAAAGGTATAAAGAGTGATGTCAAGAAGAAAATTTTGAAGATCACTCGTATGTGGGTTCCAAAAGGAACAATGACAATCGCTAATCCTGCAGGACCCGATGCTAAGCGGGTACCTAAATCAATTTCTTAACTCTTGCAGGAACAGGGTCCAAGAACCAAGGCATCAAGATTGCCAGATGAGTGGATCCTTGACAGTGGCTGCTCAGGTCATATGACTGGAAGGGCAGATCTATTTTGAGAAATTCAAAGTGTTTATGGATCATCAGTAATCTTTGGTGATAACAGCAAAGGAAGAGTAATTGGCGGAGGATGTGTAGAACAAGATGGAATACGAATTGTTAATGCCGCACTCGTTTCAAATCTCAAACACAACTTGATGAGCATCAGCCAACTATGTGAAAATGGGTACAATGTTTATTTCATTAACACTATAAGGTTACAGGAGAAGTGAAGCTAAGAGGCGTCCGCAAGGGTGGCTTATACGTAGTCGATTGGCAGAGTGGCCAACAGGACTCATGCTTCGTAGCCTTCAACAAAGAGGAAACCAATTGGCTGTGGCATAAGAGATTGAACCACCTGAACTTCAAGACAATCAACTTTCTAGCCAAACATAAGCTGGTGGAGGGACTGCCTATGGAGACTTTCCGAAAGGAAGGCGTGTGCAAAGCATGCCAACAAGGAAAACAGACGAAGGCAACCTTCAAAACAAATCCAGAAAAGGCCACTTAAGAGAGAATCCTTGAACTCCTTCACATGGATCTATTCGGCCCTGTTACTCCAGCAACTGTGGGTAAGAAAGTTTATACACTTGTGGTTGTTGATGATTTTTCCAGGTATACATGGGTTTGTTTGCTGAGAACCAAAGACGAAGTGAAGATTCTACTCCCTGAGCTGATACTGAGAGAACAAAATAGCAAGGAGGTTACTGTGAAAAGAACCAGATCAGATAATGGAACGGAGTTCTGCAATGGAATCTTGACTTTTGCACAGAAGCTGGTATCAATCATGAAAAGTCCACTGCCAGGACCCCTCAGCAAAACGGGTTAGTATAACGAAGGAACAGGACGTTGAAGGAAGCCATTCGATCCATGCTAGCAGACTCTGGATTAAGTGGAAAATATTGGGGAGAAGCGGTTATGACTGCATGTTACACTCAGAACAGGAGCGCGATCAATGGCAAATTTAACAAAACTCCTTATGAAGTGTACAATGGTCGTAAGCCTTCAATCACTCATCTTCGTGTTTTTGGTTCAACATGTTATATCCATAACAATGGGAAGTCAAAGCTTAACACTTTCTCACCTAAATCTGATGAGGGCGTGTTCCTAGGATATGGACACCCTTCTCATAAATGTTATAGAGTGTTAAATAAGACAACTCATATTGTGGAAATAACATGCAATGTTATTTTTGATGAGTCTACTCTAGTGCGCAGGATTACAAAGGATCAAAAGGATAGCAATCATGAGACCAATGATGTCAATGATCAATCAATTGCGAATTCTTTTGAAAATATGAGTATTGATCCGACTAGGTCGATGAATGATTCTAATCCAACAAAGACGCACCCAGCAGGTGATCAGACTGCTGACCAGGCCAATGATGCTAATGATCATGCTGAGGCCACATTTCCTATTCAACTGAATGATAACTTGGATGTTACGGGACTTCTTGATGATGAAGACGATGAGGGAATCGATGAAGACCTTGGCAAAGGTGTTGCAGAAGAACCTGTTGTGGATATTCCAGTTATTGTCATACCCGTTGAAGATGTTCCTGAAGATCTAGCAGAAGTTGCCGAGGCGCAAGTTGTTGATATTCCAGGAGCAGAACATCAAGAAAATGAAGATGGAAATAATATAGAAGCTGAGAATCCAGAAGAGATGATTGTCAATCAAGAAGGAGTACTAGATGAAAATTCAGCACAAATCAGGCCTGCGTGGCTTCGTGCTCATCCCCCAGAAGGAATTCTTGGAAATGTTAATGATCCATTATTAACAAGGCAAGGGAATGCCAATGCCATGTTAGCTTGCTACGTATCTAATGAAGAACCCAAGAAAGTTGAAGAAGCACTGCTAGATGCGGACTGGGTGAATGCCATGCAAGAGGAGCTTGCAGAGTTCACACGAAACAATGTGTGGGAACTAGTAGACAGACCAGAGCACCAGAGTGTCATAGGCACTAAGTGGGTATTCAAAAACAAGAAGGATGAATCAGGCTTTGTAGTCAGGAACAAGGCACGTCTTGTGGCCAAAGGATATAGACAATGTGAGGGCATAGATTATGATGAAACCTTCGCCCCAGTAGCAAGACTAGAGGCAATCCGTCTATTTCTGGCATATGCTGCGTATCATGAGTTTGATGTGATGCAGATGGACGTGAAGAGTGCCTTCCTTAATGGCGAGCTCAAGGAGGAAGTCTATGTCGAGCAACCTCCGGGATTTGAGCAAGGCAATCAAGTTTACAGGCTCAAGAAGGCACTGTATGGTCTGAAGCAAGCACCAAGAGCCTGGTATGGAACTTTGTCTAAGTTCTTGTTGTCTAATGGATTTCAGAAAGGGAGGATAGATCAAACTCTCTTTCGTATTAAGGATGGAGACAGTATTCTGCTAGTTCAGATATATGTTGATGATATAATCTTCGGGTCAAAGAACCAAGATCTATGTGATAGGTTCTCCGATCTCATGACTAGCAACTTTCAGATGAGCATGATGGGAAAAATGTCTTATTTCCTTGGATTGCAAGTTCAACAGTCCAGAGAGGGAATTTTCATTCACCAGAATAAGTATACCCGTGATCTTATTGCAAAGTATTGTCCCGAGAAGACTAAGAGCCTATGAATTCCTATTAGCACAACCTGCATTGCTGCTCTTGAGAAAGAATGAGAAGATATGAATCCTACTCTGTATCGAGGAATCATAGGGTCACTGCTATACCTCACTGCTAGCAGACCTGATATCTCCTATGATGTTGGTTTATGCGCAAGGTATCAAGCCAATCCTAAGAAGACACACTTTGATACTGCTAAGAGGATTGTTCGTTATTTGAAGTGCACGGAGGGACTAGGAATCTGGTATCCAAGAGCCGATAGCCTTTCATTAAGTGGATACTCGGATTCAGACTTCGAAGGATGCAAGATTGACCAGAAGAGCACTAGTGGCGCGTGTCAATTTCTGGGACACAAGCTAATAAGCTGGTTTAGCAAGAAGCAGCACTCTGTTGCCACATCAACCACAGAAGCAGAGTATGTGGCGGCTGCTAGTTGTTGTACACAGATTCTCTGGATAAGACAACAATTGCAGGATTATGGAATTGCTCCTGAATGTGTGTCAATATACTGCGACAACAATAGTGCCATGTGCATTACAAAGAATCCTGTTCATCACTCCAGAACAAAGCACATCGATATTAGTCACCACTTCATTCGAGATCATCAGGAGAAGAAGGACATTGATGTCAAGTATATATGCACTAAAGATCAAATTGCGGATATCTTTACAAAACCTCTCCTAGAGTCAAGATTTAAGGAGTTATGCATTAAATTGGGTCTTATGGAGTTAGACGAGACCTTGGATGAATGAAATCTTGTTTTCATTCTTTCTGGATTTCTTGAAGACTTAGTACTCGATATATGCAGATGCTAAGGAGTCTGGGATTGATCTGCTGAATATTTTGTTTAATCTGCTGAATTAGCTTATTAAAAGAATATGTGCGTAAATTATGTTTGAAGTCCTATCGCTGCTGAAGAACGATTCAGCAGAGTATTCTTATATTTTCAGCAGAGTGTCAACCTCATCCTTCCCCAGCAGAGTACTTAACTCGTCTTTTCCTAGCAGAGTTCTTAATTATCTCTAGCAGAGTATTAACTTATCTCAGCAGAGGATTTGATTAATTTCTTCAGATGAGTTATACTTACATGATTTTCATACTCGAGCGTGTTGAATTTTTTTTTCTATCATATTATATGAGAATTGAAATTATTGAGATGAAGAAACAAAGGAATAATCAAGCATAGATTTCATTAAAAGAAGTAAGAACTACTCGTCTTGCACCAGAATACAGAGGGGAGAGAGGAGGAGGAGATTAGAGTAAGAAAAGGGGTGGTACACATCATCATCAACAAAAACCATCTAAACATAAAAAAAACTACATCAGATCATCAGCAGAGGATGGCATCATGGAGTGGAAGGGCGTATCGAGTAGAAGTCGAAGCGACCAAGGGTCGAAAGGCCAGAAGCCAGTTCAGGAAAGCTCTGCTCAAGCAGCCAGCTAAGCTGCATCCCATTGGTCAGATCCGCCTCAGGCCAGTGATCAACAACCGTCTTCACCTCTTCGAAGACCAGGCCGGCCCAGTCAGCGCTTTGCCATCCATCGTCCACAACCATCATCGCCTGCCAGGATTGCATGGAGATGGTGTACTCATCATCAGCATACATCCCATTCACCATATGCTTGACGACTTGGTGGATGACCCTGTACTCCGGACGAAGACTCAGAGGGGATATCTCTGAAGAAAACCTGCACCAAGGCCCTCGCTTCCAACGCTTCCAAGCAGCATACTCCGGGGCCACGTCGCTGGTTCGGTAGTCGAAGACTGAGTGAGCGCCTCTGGGTAACTCAAAGTCCTTCGCAAAAGAGTCTGTTGTCCACCTCACCATACGGTTGTTCAGAGCACCGTAGATGGCCTCGCCCTCAACCCGAGCTTGACGGAAGAATTTCTGGAGAATCTCGTCATGAAAGTGATGCGGCGTCACAGTCACGTACTTGTAGATTCCGGCCGCGACCAATATCTGCATCACAACATTGGCAACCCCAGGATCATCCGCATAGCATTCGCGGAGACCAGCCTCGCTGAACACCTCATTCCTTTTGACGTGTAACCTTTGAGAAGGGGAATAAGGAGAACAGGGGTAGGAGTAGGGAAAGTAAGGGGGTTCATGAGGCGCAGGACTCGAAGAAGAAGAAGACATTTTTTTTTAAGGTTAAGTATTGAAGAAGAAGGTTTGGTAGAAATATGTGATTATGAAGAGTCTATTTATAGACGGGAGATCACTCGAGCATTCATGGAGATTTGGTTCATCGAGAAAGAGGGGTGATGATTCACTGCCCTTGGGACTCCAATCGTCGCCAGCAGTAGAGGCGTTGTGACGGTACAGAAGGGTCACTCCGTTCAGCAGTAGCATCTACCCATCTAATCGAGCGTATAGCTCGAGGGTCATAATGACTTCTCTATGGTGTAGTGATCTGCTACAACCTAACACCGATTTTCATATCTTATCACTTATTTGGGGTAATTTGTACCCTTAGTCAATTTTATGTTCTGCGGATATTATACCATTTTGGTGTTTCGAATATGTTGTGACAATTCCATATTTGTCTCAACACATTCGAAGGGGGGAGTATAAGTGTATTAATCGGAGCATATACATTTAATGCTTGAAGACCGTTACAGACGGTTATATCCAGTTAGAAGAAGCCAAATCAGTTGCCGTACAATTCTTGAAGGAAGGGAATATCATGGAGAATTATCTGTTAAAGGAATTTTGGCCCGGCGCCAAAACTTATTTGCACTTGGGCCAGCGGAGAAAGTATTTTATTTGTATTTGGGCCAGAGGAGATATTAACCTTATTCGTAATTGGGGCCTGAGACAAAGGAAGAGCATTTAATGTGCTCAGTTGGATGCAACGAATCAGTACGTGACATGTCATTTTGACGACAAGAAAGTGAGAGTGTGGACTTCCACACGACACAAAAATTCCATTTAGCCGTCGATCTTATTTAAGGAAGATTGAACCCCATCCATCCGATCTTTCATTTTTTTTGTCTCTTATATCTTGATCCGCACTTCTAAAAAATTTCAAATCCCTAACCTTCCGAGAAAGTTTCCATCTCTCTTATTTACAAAACCCTCTCAAAACCCTTCACCCTCACTAAAATTCCCAACCATGGCTTCGAATCAAAATTCTCCAACTTCTCAAAATCAAGAGTCAAGCCATTCTCTAAACACAGAATCATCGCCATCAGAAAACCCAGAAACACTCCAATTTCAACCACCCGCATTTATCTATCCACCCATTGCGAGTTCACCCCTGCATGTGTGACATGCACCCGGTTTTACTGGGATTGTGAAGAAGGAAGACATTGATGAGTCCATTCCCTACGGCAAATTAGTGACTCTGGCTAGACAGAAGAAATTGTCCGGTCACTCGGTGGAGCAGAGATGGGTGGCACAGATCATGAAAGAGAGAATCCTGTACATGCCCCTCGCCATCAAGCACTTTTCCAAATGGATCATGAATCTTCTTGATTCCGAGTTACTGGTAAAATACCTCTCTGCTGAACCTGATAAATTTCATCCGCATATGGTTTCTGAATTTTATGCTAGAGCTGTCATGAGTGATGATCAGAAGTCGTTTAAGACAAGTGTGTATGGGAACATTGTAGAAGTAAACGCTCAATTGCTATCTAGAACTTTTGGACTTAGAAATTATGGAGCCAAGATCTCTCAATACAAGGTGAATGATGTTGCTGAAATGGAAAGGCGTTGGAACCTTTGGAAGAAGTCAGGAGAGAAAGGGGAAGCAAGTACGTTTAAGGTTGCCACTCCTATCAACACATTGTCAGAGGAGTACAAACTGCTTGCAGAGATAGTGATAAAGATGCTCCAGTGCGATGCTGGTTCTTATTCGGAGCTCTCTGTTAAGAAATATGCCGTGATGATGGCATTGAACGACAATATTAAGGGAAATTGGGCTGAATTCATATTTGAGCGGTGGGCAGAGCATGCAAGGAAGAATGCTCATATGGAGATAGATGGAACATTCTCTTCGAATGTGAACTTTGGGTTGAAGATTAGTAAGTATTTAGAGATGCTGTTCGCTAACAAAGGGTTTGATTGAGGTGTCAGTGCCTTGTCGACTGATTACATGCCGGTAACAAGGAAAGAGCCTAAGCCGGTCAATGCTAGAAATCCTCGAAAGTTGAAAGGGAAATCCAATGTGGACAAGGTTAAGCCAACCTCTCCTGAGGAACCTGATGAAAAGAGTCTAGCAGTTCAGATACTCCAACCCTCCATTCCGATGACAGAAGAAGAAATAGCATTGCTGAGAACGAATGCTGAAACAGAGCATTGTTTTAAAAATCTTGAAGAAATCGAGAAGTTAGGAAACCTTCCTGTGGAGCAGATTAATGAGATCATGATCGAAAGAGAAGCTGAACAACTTCCATTAGTTATTGGGGCTACTGCTCTAGAAATTCCAACAAAGAAGAGGTCAAATATCACTTCCCCTGAGAAGCAAGCAAGAAAGAAGACAAGGAGGAAATTGGTCCTAGCATCGGATAAGGAGGAATACGAGGCTACTGAGAAGGGAAATAAGTCTGCTGAAGATAGAGCAGAGAAGAAGAATGCAGATGATGACCATACTCCATTATCTTCCAGATGCTTAAAGGAGCGTTTGCAAGGAATCAGAACAACCAAGAGAAAGAAAAATGCTCAGCGAAGGGAGCTTGAGAAGAAACAGTTCAAGAAGATGAGAGAGCAAATGATATTTGATGCTCGTGATCAGGAGTTTGAGAAAGTAAGGCAAGCACATGAAAAACGTGTGGGTAAAAAGAAGTCTAGAAAATCTTCGAAGGATTCTGCTAAAAAAGTGAACGTTGCTGAAAAGCCTATGGATGGTGCTAGCATAGCAGAGGAGGCTAGCAGAGAAGATAGTGCTAGCATAGCAGTTGAGGCTAGCATAGCGGTTGAGGCTAGCAGAGAAGATGAGGCTAGCAGAGCAGCCGAGGCTAGCAGAGAAGAAGAGACTAGCAGAGTGGATGAGATGTCAGCAGAACAAGTAGAGCAATCAAAGGCAGTAGAGAATACTGCAGATGGAGATACAATCCCAGCAGAGGACAAGGAAACAGCAGAGCCCTCAGCAGATATGACTTTGAAGGATGCAAATGAAGATCCTGCTGCTGAACTTCGTCGATTAGCAGAGGAGGCTGCGAAGAAAGGGAAGATGAAAGCTCAATCAGAAGAGGAGCCAACTCTCAATCCTTCATCTGATAAGAAGATAGTTGCTGATGAAGAAGAAATATCTGATGAAGAGTTTACAAAACTGCTGGAGTCAGAAGCCTTTGATGAAACTCACTATCCACATTCCAATCAATCCAGCCATCCTGCAGGAGAACCTGAAAATTTCATTCCATCAGATCGCAGAGAAGATGGAGCAGGATCGAGTGGAGCTCGAAGTGCTGAAGAACAAGTTGTCTCAATCATCAATCCTGATACAACTGAAGAGAACCCAGAACAGAGCATGTTAGCAGATCAACCGGAGCAGACAGTTCCAGCAGACCATCCGGAGGAAACACATTTTGATGATCAATCTGCTACAGTCGTCTCAAGTGATAATCCGATAGAGGAGCAACCAGATACTGAGACACTCCAGGAACCACCATTCGTTGGAGGGCATGATTCTCCCCACACTGAACCTGAATCCTCCTGCATTTCTGAATCTGATTCTGATGGAGAATCTGAGGAAATATTCAATGCCAAATGCCTGAGGAAAGTACCATCTGGATCGAATATTCCTCTTCGAGTGCCTCTCAATGGACTACCAGGACCTCGTTATCAGCTACGAAGAATTGGTCAGTGGTGTGCAAAGGTCTATCCTGAAGAATTGCCCAATTCTGATCTGGCACCTATGGTCGAGGAAATAGAATTGTTTGTTCAATTCGAAATAGAAAGAGCCATTGAAGATTTATTCCAAACTGAGTTGGATGAATCAACCCCAGAAGGACGTTTGATAGCAGAGGAATTTTGCCGCTGGAAGAAGTTTGATTATATCATGTATCAACTCTGCTTCGAAGAGAGGATGTTGATTATCGCAGCAAAGGGATTAAACTTCTGGAGGCGCGAGGAACGATGGTGTTTCGACTGGATTGATCAAGTTCCAGGAATGAAACAGTTCTCGAATAAACAAGTGATGTGCAGACTTCAAGCCATCCGAGAACACCGGTCTCTCACACAGACTGCAAGTTTACCCAAGTCCACCTTTGTACCTGATGGGTACTCTGATGCCAGAGTTGAGCTGTCCAAACGTCAGGCAAGAGTTGTTGTAGATTACAGGAAACGCCAATTAGAGTATGAAGTTCAGCAAGCAGAGCAACTCAAGGCTCGAATAGCGGCAAAGGCTACTGAGCGTGCAGCCCTCGAGATTGATTACAAAGATATGCAATTGGCCAAATTCCTGGATGTTGATATTCAGAAAATAGTTAAGAATGCTCAGGAAGCAGAGGCCCGAATTGCTCAGGAGAATGCACAAATTCAGGAGGCTGCTCATCGGATAGTAAATGAGGAAGCCTTTTATCAGGCAAATGTTGATGCGGTTGCTACTCAAGTTCCGCAAACACCTATTCCATCGAGCCAAGAACTCATTGCAACCACATCCTTCAATGCTACTCCAATAACCTCTCTGCAGATGCCCTTTCCAATGAATGCCGATATGGGTGGAGCCTTTACCTCTTATTTGCAAGTAACCATTGATGAGAAGGTGGCGGAAGCAACCACCCACTTGAGAAGAGAAATCGATGAGAGGGGGAAGAAAGAAGAAAGGCTGACCAAGAACGAAGAAGAAAGGAAGATGAGGAGCTAGCTGCAGCTAAGGAGGAGATAAGACGAAAGGAGGAAGCAGTCAAAGAAGAGCTGAGAAGGAAAGAACAAGAACTTCAAATGCAGAAGATTGCAATGGAGCAGGAGAAGCTGGCCAAACGACTGGAGCGTGAGGCTGCTGAGAGAGAAACAAGAGCCAATCTTCTTGAGAGTTTCATGAAGTTCACCATGGAGAGACTTGCTGATATCCAGAAGGGCAACTCATCGAATCCAGCAGACAGCGAGAAGGACAAGCAAGCAGACAAGCCAGCACCCGACTCATAGACGATAAGGTCCAATCTCAATTTTTTTTTTGCTTTCTGAGTCCAATTTGTACTTGAAACTTCTATATCATCTATAAAATTGGATCAGACTTAGACAAATTCTCTTTGTCCACCTCTGATTTTTATTGGTGTGTTCTAGTTGATTTACACTCCTGGTGTATTCAACAAATTTGCATGTGGATATGGAGATTATGTTTTGGTTGGTGAATGTTTGCTAATTTTATGGGTGCTAGAATTCCTAGCATATTACCTTTGTGCACCATTCATTTATGTTTAATCGAGAAATATTTCCCAGCACTTGTTGAGGGGGAATTTTATTAAAACCATTTTTTTTGCTTGAACCTAGTTCGAAAAACTCTGTGTTAGATTGATAGGATAGCATAGTTTTGTAAAACACAGACATTCTTCCGCTTATGGTCAACAAATGATAGTAAGCTTTGATCGCACCAAAAAGGGGGAAATTGTTGGGAAATTATTCCTAAAATATCCCTTAGGATTTATTTGTAAAAGGTTTTGTTGGATCAAACCTTAGTAGTTGGTCGATCATTTGCTGAACTCTAGATAGTCTAGCATACTCTGTAAAGTCCTGTATAGGTTTTATACTGAGTTGTAACAGACTAGTGTGCTAGAAGAATTCCTAGCAGTCACGGAGAAGATGATGTTTGCTAAAAGACGTTGAACAGCAGAATGCTAAGATATTAGCATTCATCAACAACCAGCAAACTGCTAGAGAAGCGAACAAACAAAGGATAAAAGAGTTATGTATCAACAAGAGTCTTCAGCTGCTAAACAAAGGATCCTAGCAGAGCAATATACAGGATGCTGAAGTCTCACTTCCGTTCTTACAAAAAGCTCACACAAAGGACGAGACTTTCCCGAAGTAGTTAGGAAAATACAAGTCAAAGACAAAAGCGACTATCACAGACCAAACACTCTCGGATCAAGGAGCCGTTGAGTCTAATGGATATGGAGATTCAAAGTTTGAATCTCCATCTATAAAAGGTAGGTCTGAAAGTGGAGACAACTACTGCTTCTATCACTACCGACATTTGCAAACTACACAAGTGTGAGATTCCTTTGACAAAGCGAACAAGTGAAAAGTAGTCAGTTGAGAGCTCGTGATAAAAAGTGCATTCAAAGCCCTCAACAACCTAGAGTGTCTTTTCATTGAATATCTGACACTTATCCTTGAAGATTCTTGAAACTTCTGTTAAGAATCTTCAATCATTGGGATAACTTCCTTCCTAGGAAGATCCAACAGTCATTCTTGAAAAAGATTGACTCTGACGGGCTTTAGCCGCGTATTTATTGAGTTCAGGGGCAAACTATAAAAGCCTTAACAGCGAAGGACAAGTTTTACGAAGGTGTGCCCTTGACTTGGCCGGAGCTGTGATTGGAAAAGTGCAAAGTGACGGAGGATAGCTGAGCCGTGGCCGGTTCGAAAGTTCACCGCCTACCGCAAGTGTTGGCGAATCCTTGTACTGTTGTATACTTTTCTAGTGAAATACTTAGCATACTAGCTAAGGAGTGGACATAAATCTATTTGGATCGAACCACTATAAAATCCTGTGTTCATTTACTGTTTTATTATTTACTGTTTAAAGTTGATTTGAAACCTAGCAACAGAGTTGCTAGCGTATATCTGAAAACTAACTTAAATCATAACTTGAACTAAGAAACATTTTGTAAACAACGATAAGTGTAAGTGACGTATATTTATTCCGCTGCATTTCGTGTTAAGTTGTAATCACGACGACTCTGATATTTAAGGACCAATAATAGCCATCTGGCAAATCAGTTTTCTAGTATACATCCATAGTCGTAATGGATTCTATTTCTGAATCCATGGCGATCAGCAATTTGTCTGCATCTTTATCAGATACCGCCTCGTCGTATGTCCAGGGATTGGTATCATCCAGTCCGCTTTCTGGGATCAAGTCAGAGGACTCTCCCACGAACATATACCTCTCGGGTTGGTGGACAACCCTCCCACTGCGACGAGGCATCTGAACCGTGTCAGTAGTTGGCACAGTACCCGTTGGTCCCATACCTTGCATTAGTGGCAGTGTTGGTATTGCCTCACCTATTACAGGTGGATTTACCACTACACTATGCTTTCCCGATGGAATCGCTTCCTTATCCTCAAGCTCGTGGAGGATAATTTAACTCTTGGATCTGTGGTTTCTTACATATTCGTCCTCCAAGAATCTTGCATTGGTACTGACAACCATTTTCTAATTCTCAGGACAATAAAAGTAACCACCTTTCGTTTGCCTGGGATATCCTACAAACAGCATCAGCTTACACCTACTTTCTAACTTATCAGGTTCCTTTGTCAGCACATATGCTGGACAACCCCAAACCCTCACTCTGTTCAAACTTGGCTTTCGCCCTTACCAGAGTTCCAGAGGCGTTTTAGGAACTGATTTAGAAGGTACCAGGTTAAGCAAATAGGCCGCTGTCTCCAAGGCATATCCCCAAAATGAAATCGGCAAGCTTGCATAACTCATCATCGACCTGACCATTTCCAAGAGAGTTCTATTTCTTCTTTCCACTACACCATTTTGTTGAGGGGTTCCCGATGCAGTCCACTGGGATGTAATCCGGTTATCTGACAATTACTGCAAGAACTCGTTACTGAGGTATTCTCCACCACGATCTGATCGTAGTGTCTTGATAGTCTTACCTAGCTTCTTTTCTACCTCAGTCCTAAGCTCTTTGAATTTCTCAAAGCTTTCAGACTTATGGCGAAGCGAATAGACATATCCGAATCTTGAGAAATCGTCAATGAATGTGGCAAAGTACTCATAACCTCCACGAGCTTGCGTGGACATTGGTCCACATAAGTCAGAGTGGATCAATTTCAACACATCCTCTGCTCGAGACTGACTTGCCTTACAAGGCCTGGTCGTCATCTTTCCCTCTATACAGGATTCACAGATTTGATGCTGTACCACTTGAAAAGAATCCAAGAGCCCATCGCATGCTAATCTCTTAATCCTCATTAGATTGATGTGACCTAGTCTCAAGTGCCAGAGATATGTTTGATCCTCATCGGAAGAAAACATTCTCTTTAAATGATTATTATTATTGGATGAGTTTGCAACATTCACGGAAGATTTATGCATACAATTAATGATATAGAGAGAGTCAATCAGTTTGCTACGATAGATAACACCGTTATTACCAATGATTGAAACTCCACTATAAAAAATGACTGAATATCCATCACTAACTAACTTGGAAACTGAAATTAAGTTCCGCCGAAAAACCAGCACATATAAAACATCTCTCAAAATCAAAACATTATTTTCAAAGCATAAAGTAAAATCTCCAATGGCTACTGCTGAGACTCGTTCTCCGCTGCCCATTGAGATGGTAATCTCATCATGCTTTAGCTGCCTTGTCGGCCTGAACCCCCGCAAAGTATAACAAACATGATCTATAGCTCCAGTATCCACTACCCAAGAATAGGTAGAAACTGATGCTAAACATGTTTCCGATATAAATGCACATGACATACCTTGTCTACTCGTGCTAAGCACTAGACAATTTACTTCACTTTGCTTGCGTTTGCATGGCCTGGTGATAGCTTCTGCTAGATCAACTTCATCTAATCTTTTAAGCATTTCCTTTGCTTCAACAACTGCCTTGTCAAGAGCTGACAAAGTTGGAGCAAACTCAAATGCTATCATGTCAGATTCCTCTCACAACAGGGCCCTGAGTAACTCATTAAGAGGAAACTCGTGTCTGGCTCCGAGAAATTTGATGAAATCATCACAAGAATCAGATAGAGAGTGCAAGACAATATTTATTTCTGCCTACTTATTAACTCGTCCACCTCTCTTTCTGTACTTTCTCATGATTCTCATCATACTGATGAAGTGTAGAACCAACGAACTCCCCTCAGTCATTTTCTTGAAAACCAGGTCCATCACAAGATCATAACTGATAGTTCGTCTCACCTTCCAATATACTTTCACAAGGTCCCACCATATCTCAACAGCAGTCCGATATTTCTTGTACTTGAGCCTTAATTCTCTAGACATATTGTTCTGATGAAAAAGTGGGCAAAATCATCAGAAGCTTTCCATCTGTCATAGAACTCTCGCTCATGACCAGCATATTTCCAATACTGAGGAGACAGTGGGTCCATGTAAAGTACATAGGCATGTTTTGCAGTACAGAGTATTTCCATAAAGCAATACTTCCATTTAGGAAAATTGGGACCGACTAATTGGTTTTGTGCTAAGAGGTTAACAATATGAATAGACATGTCTGAAAACAATAAATTAAGCAGAAATTAAAACATAGTCGCAAACAATTGAAACAATTAAATATTGAAACCTTATGATAAAACAATATTAATGTTTCCTCCAATTTGCCTAAGTATTACTATTGCAAGCCACACATGTGGACGTTTACAACGAATCACTTAACCAGACTGCATCTTTCAATTCTAGTCCTTTAATTCCAATCCATGCCCGGGTTCCTTAGAAAAATGGAATTAATTATTAGAGACTAACTTAAGACCATATTATCCTACTGAGCAGGGACATCACAAATGAGTTATACTCTGGATAACATCTAAGCTAGCTTACCACCAAAACCAACCCTCCCATATAAGGATCTTACTAGGACACACCTGATCCCTTATAATAAGGCTGTCTCATTTAATTCAATCCCTAGAGAACTTATGAAAATTCAATACGCAAGCTACACATGTAGACGTGTACGCATGAACTCCCACTTCTCACATGAAATAAATGTTTGTTTTAAGAAATCCTATCTATTAGAAATTATGAATAATAAATTAAGTAAGCTACACATGTAGATGTTTACCTAATAAATTACCCACTTCCAATAAAGGATCGCTTTGTGGAGGTCTTACTAATTATGAGCTTAGTAATTTTTAAATTCATAAAGTTCAATTGCACAGATTATTTCATGTAGCCATAATTATAACATTGCTAAAATTCTATCATGCATGGCATGAACACTGAATTTATAGTTATAATTAATTACACAAAATAAATCACATAGCATGCTTTAAAGCTGTAAATAAAAGCAGTAAACGTGCTCCTATTATCTACAACATGCTTATATGTTGCGCAATTAATATAAACACATATATCATGCGAAGACAGATAATAAAACAAATAAAAAATGTCCTCGTGGCCCCATGATACAAATATAATAATAATTCTCACTATTACACGTTGTATTATTTTTACAGATCTTCGACTGGGCTTCCACTACTTTGACTGTGATCTGACTTTATTTTCTGAATCTGGGCCTCCAAGATTTGATTTATCAGGAAATTGGACAACTGGGCCAGTTAACCCATTCGCAAGCCTAGGCACACACTGCAAGCCCAATAGCCCACGAGAACTCGGCCCGACGAGCCACCACCGGCGACCCGTCACCGTAAGGGCTCCCGGCATTGTGCAGCAGCCATGCACGTACGTGCAAGGTTGCAGCCCGCGATTCCGCCTCCTACGGCCATCGCCCGCTTTGCATGCTGCCGCCCCGGCTTGCCCTGACCGTCGCCCGAACCGCCGACACCTTTCTTCTCCATCGTCCGCCTCTGTGACTCATCAGATTCACGCAGGGAAGGACGTGCGCGAGCCGCGCGCAGCACGCAAACCTTAGGGTTCGCGTGGCTGCTACGTGCATCGCCCAGCCCGCCGAGCTGCTCCAGCCCGCGACTCCCTCGCCCGAGCCACGCCGTCACCATCATCCTGCCGATGTCGTCCGAAGGAGAGGGAGAGCACCGCCGGCGACAGCGCGCGGGGCTGCGCGGGTCCACCACGCGCGCGCGTAGAACCTAGGGTTCCACCGCGTTGCGCGTGCGCCTCGTGCCTAGGCTGCGCACGCCACCGTCCTGGCCTCCTGCCCCGTCCCCGTATCGACAGCCCAGGGCCGCTGTGCTTGCATCTAGCCGGCTGTGGCCGCGCGGCCATCGCCGTGCGTGCACTTGCAAGCACCGTGCTGAAACCCTAGGGTTTCGCACGCTCGTGCCATCGCCACCATTAGTCGTCGCCCGCCGTGTGCCATCCCGCCGTGCCTGCCCTCGCCGACCACCGTGCATGGCATGCTGCCACGCTGGCGCCGTCGTGCGTTGTTGCGCAGCCCTTCGTTCTTTGTGTTTTTCGTGTTCTTCGTTCTCCGCTTTACATATTTAATTTTTAAAAATAAAAGATTACACTGTATAAACCTAATTACACTATAAAAATCGAAATCTAACCACGGATTTATCTCGTGGGTGAAAATGAATCCTTATAAAGAGGCGGATTAACCCGAGAACCACGACGACGAAAAAACATAATCATACAATCCAAAAACCATTCATTGCATTCAATCAATAATAATAACCATGCAAATCATAGGCAATATTATTTTTTCCGATATAGCCAATTAATGAACCTGGCTCTGATACCAATTGAAGGGATTCGAGAACTGAATCACGAAGTCCATTTGCCCGGATCCTTAATTGGAATATCAAAAATAAATTTCTATACCTATGATTATACTTAGCATGCTCCTATTGATTATGCATAAAGAAGGGTTTATGCGGAATAAATGGATTGCGAAACCCTGAAGAATGAGTGCGCAAAGATTCCTCTTGATCTCTTTTCCCATGCACAAAGATTAATTTCCTAACAGATAAAAGGAATTATATCTGATGAAAATATAATGATATTTTCAAAAGCAGAAGAGGGAGAGAAGAAAGAAGATCCTCCTGATCTGATCCTCTGATCTGTATCCCAACTCAATCTGAATATCTGGTGAAGATTCCCTTCAGATTCCTTGCCCGGTTGAGAATCAGAATTTCCTCCTCGTTTCTCAGATCTAATTGATCACCACAGCTCCAAAATTATGGTTTGCTGTTTACAACTTATGATCTTGTGGTGTGTTGAGATCTGAGGAACTGAGGCCTATTTATAGGAAAATACTGGACTTCTATTGGGCCTGAGTTTCATGGGCCAGACCAGGGACCAGAATGCAAATAGAAAAGAAGGCCTATCGATTAATTAATTCCCATATTCAACCCAGAATATAATTAATTAATTAATATTGATTCATTCCACCAGAGAATCAATACTGTCCTACCTATTTGCTACCACGTTTTGAGGTATGGGTTGCATGGGCTCGGTATATCCCCACATTTAAGGTTACAGACATTCGTTAATTAATTTAAGCTCTGACAAGCTATTTAATTAATTAACATCTCATATTCCTGAGTCAATCCACTCAAACCTTTTCACTTATGCTTGAACTTAATCAGCCTGCAGGACTTTAGCATAACGAACCTTTTGAGCTGCTCAGAGAATGTCACCATCCTATACTGGATGTGGTTACCTAGTTCCAGTACCAGACAGCCATACACAAACAGCTATTACCCAAGATACAGATATACAAGCTCAACGAGAGCCTTTCACTGCAACTCAAAGTAATACACAATCTGCATATACTTCTATACCTTCATATAGGCTTAGGATCTCATCATGCCATAGAGATCTAGATTCTTTTAATGTCAGATAAAAGAATCAATCTCGACTTAGGTTCTTATCAATGTGTGCCCCACACCAGTATACCTAGCCATCCAAGATAAGATGTTTATTACTGTGTATGCTGCAGCCTACACCGACAGTTTATCCTAGAACTATCTCAGCTGTGATAACTATTTATATCTCACTAGGTCAAACGATCCATATGATCTTTCGTGATCTACTACACACTGTATGATCTTCCTATCGACGAGATAAGAGGATAATTGCATTTGCGACACATGTTTGTTAATTCAGACCAGAGATGAACATACAACATTTATGATTCCCAGTATATTAACCAATCGACCTTGTACATAATAAACCAATCATAATGCTTTGAGTATATAAATCCATCATCGAATGCGTTTGTTCGCATTCTCCCTACGTGATAAAGTGCAGGCCTGGTTTTTTCACTGGACAAGAGCAACATGAGCACTTGGATGCAACTGAGGAATGAATTCCTTGGGAACTTCTTCCCTCCTAACGTCATCAGGCAGAGATGGAGACACATCACAAGATTCGCCCAATGACCTGAGGAGAACTTCTATAAGACATGGGAGCACTACAAGGAGTTTCTCAGAGCCTACCCAGGACTTGGATTGTCATTAGGAGAGCAGACCGAGACATTCTTCGAAGGGCTGAATGAGAGGACTGTGGAGTTGGTGGACGACACACTGGGAGACACCATTATGGCAAAGAGTGGAAAAAGGGCCATGGAATTCTTCCAAAAGATGGCCAACAACACCCACAAGTGATCTTCAGTTCGACATCGACCTGTAAAAGCTGTGGAGAAGGTCACTGAAGAGGTGGATCTAGCCACCGAGGTAAAGAAGCTGCGTTAGGATTTCGCTGCATTGAAAGTAGAGCATCATGTTGCAGCTGTGGAGCCTATCCAAGCTCCAATTGAGGGGGACTGTGCGGACATCAATTTTGTCCAAATGGGTGGTTACCAAAATAACTTCCGTGGACGATATCTACAGATTAACCAACCCTAAAACTACAACAATGCAAGGAATCATCCAGGGTTCTCTTATGCAAACCCTCAAGTTGCTGAGCAACCACCGCCCGGATTTGCAGTGCAGGATGGAGTCTTGGTGGAAAAAAAGAAGCCAAATCTCGAGTTGATTTTGGCTAAGTTCATGCAAAGATCGACTTATAAAGTCGGGAAGCTGGAGAAAGAGATATACGGAGTATAAAGTCGGGAAGCTGGAGCAAGAGATATACGGAGTGAACACCATGGTGGACCGAGTACAGAAGCTCATGCAGATCATAGAGACTCAAGTCAGTCAAATTGCTAGCGCCCTTGGAGCCCAGCACAAACCTGGTCAATTACCGAGCAACACTCAAATCAACCCCAAGAATCAAAGGAATGAGGTCAATGCCATCACTCTTAGAGGGGGGAAATCATATGAGGGGCCGAAGAATCCAGGATCAGCCCCACCGGAGATCAAGGAGACTGAGAAAGTGGACGAGGTCGTAGATGAGACCTCGGTTTCGATCGATGTGGAGCACATCGATCGAATTTGATGCACATGAGAGACTGCCACAAAACACTCTGCGTCGACCAACGCAAAGCCATGTCGGTCGATGTTGGTGCTTGTCCCACCTCCAAAGAAGCCACCGATGTTGTTAACTCAATAGTTTGCCAAGACAAAGATGAATGAGCGGTATGCACGATTCCTGGATAACATGTAAGAGGTTCATATCAACATTCCACTAGTTTAAGTACTGCGGGAGATCCCCGGCTACATCAAATTTCTGAAGCACATGGTCTCTCAGAAAATACCCTTCATGGAGCATGAGACAGTCAACCTGTTCGAAGAATGCAGTGCGGTGATTCAAAAGAAGATGGCACTAAAGAGGGAGGACCCAGGATCATTCACGATCTCCTGTGTCATTGGAGGAGAGACCTTTGGAAAGGTCCTGTGCAATTTCGGTGCATCAATCAACCTCTAGTCGTTGTCAATCTTCAAGAGGCAGGCAATTGGAAGCATCAAGCCGACCACCAACTCACTTCAGATGGCCAACCGCTCGTCTCCTACTCGAAGGGCATCGTGGAGGATGTGCTCGTCAAGGTAAAGGATTTTATCATCCCAGCCGACTTTGTAGTCCTAGACATGGAGGAAGACCACAATATTCCATTGAATCTGGGGAGGCCTTTTCTGAAGACTGGAGGAGCTCTGATCGACATTCGAGACGGGAAATTAACATTTCAAGTCCATATTCCTAGTGGACCTATGACGAGAACGGGGGCCAAAAAGCTAAGAGATGGATTGCAATTGCTGGATTAAATAGATTTGGGCTCAAGAATTATTCAAGAAGCCCATCGGAGTTGAAAATCAAATTGGGTGTAGAGGGATTAATTTAATTATGACATCTGGGCTTAATTGACTTAATCTGGGCTTAAATTTATTTTAATTTCGAATTTAATTACTTATTAGATTTTATTTACTTTATAGATGTTATTTTCAAGATATACGTGTTGTATATCTTGAAATATTTTATATGTTTTTTTATATTTGATTTCCTAGATAGATTAGGAGTAGAGATTTTGTTTTTCACCCTATAAATATGGCTGCTTATTTTCGAATTAGACTCAGTTTACAGTTTTCAATTTTCAGTTAATAAAAATTGTGAGTTTATTTCTCCAATTCTAAAAGCTCTTGAATTTCTGTGGAGTACCTTGAAATTCAATATTGACTTATCAACCGGACTTACACATCCATTTGTGGCATCTTCTCTATATCCATCGTTGTTGAGGCGAGTTGCTTGTTGGGTTGTAGGGGTTCGTTTTCATCCTTGCCTACAGTTCTCTAAGGGTCAACTTCAAAGCTGTTGGATTTCCCCATTGTATCAAGTTTTGATTTGCTTTCGCATCGTGTCTGTCATTTCTTTCGAGTTCCTAAGCTACAATCTAAACCTTCTGGCGATGATCGTACCACTCTCTCTCTCTGTTTAGCACTTGATCATGCTAAAAGTTAGTTTGTGCTAAATAGGAATGAATCTACACCATTCATCTAAAAATATCAATGGTTGAGATTAAAACTTTTTTTTTCAGATTTCATGCTTAATTGTTTTATAATTGTGCACGATTTATAAAGCAATTAAGCATGAACGAAAATTATGCTTAACTTTTTAATGTTTGATGGCTTAATCTCAACCAATGATGTTATCAATCCAATGACTGAGATTCATTCCTATTTAACACAAACTTTAATTTTAGAATGAGAATAAATCCCCTCATGAGAAAAAAGAATGAATCTTACCCATTAGATCTAAATAATCAATGGTTGATATACAATCAAGCAACAACTAAAACACAATCAAGCAATATTGTAAACATAATCAATTAACGTTCTTATTTTCTCATGGGGGACTTTTTTCTCACCGGATCCACTCTATATATATATTATAATAGCAAAACAAATTACTTCAGTATCCAAAAATGAAAGTATAGAAACGTAATTCACTGTAACATCAGTAACAAATTAGAACAATAGTAATATAATTGTTATAAACATATTTATGATGTAATAAAAAAAATAAGAACAATAGTAACTTAATTAATATAAACATATTTATAATGTGTACAATTCATAGTTGTAAAAGAGCAAGAATCAGCCATAGCACTTCAAAGGATCTCTATTTCTGATTTGCCCCCTTCAAGAAAAAGAGCAACCATCCAAGATTCAAATAAGAGAGGTGCATCTTTGGGTCCGAGTCTATGACGCTCCCATTAGCACTATGAATCCATCCTTAGCCCGAGCAATAGCCAGGAAAATTGGTAACATGATATATATCGACCCCCTCGTTGACCTTTTTGGGATTTAAGGGCAAAAGTTGGAATTAACGTGACTGAACCTCTTAGGAAGGGGATAAAAGTGAAGGTAGGTGGAGAGCAGTTATGGCTATCCATTAAATATGAAGCTCTCCACATATTGCTACAGCTATGGTGTTCTTGGGCATACCTTCAAATACTGTGACAAATCAATTCGTGCTGTGGATCTGGACCCTCTCAACCTTCCATTTTACCCTGTGATTAAAGCCTCACCTCTCAAACGTAGTCGCCCTCCAACTGCTAAAACAGGGAACTCTAAACTCTTCTCCAACTATCCCATACCTCCTACCCCACCCCCAGACTCCTTGTCAGCTCCACCAAAAACCTCATCCATAAGCCCCTTAAAACAATAACCCCCTCAACTTTGTTCAGCCGCCTTGACTAAATCAAAAAGTATAACCACACCACCACCTGCGATCTCTTCTCTAAAAATCTCCCACAAACCCTCTCCTCAGCTTACTACCAAATCCTTAACCCCTCCGTCACTCCCTGCCTATCCCCAACCACAAATTCTGCCACATCTCTTACTATGGAGCTTGTATCCCCTCTATCACAACCCCTGCAAATATCCACACTCCCTATGACACCTTTAATTGTTGAGCCAAATCCACCTATTCAAAGTTTGTCGCCTGTTCCAAAAATTATCCCAAAAACAAGAAATAATTGGAAAAGACTAACCCGCAAAAAACTCTTCCCCAGATCTCCCTCCCCAAAAATTAATTCTTCTCGCAAACGCCCCATCTCTCCCACACACTCCTCATCTGCTCCTTTACCACATTCACCGAACCTTTCCATTTGTGAGGCAAAATGCCTCAAAACTGAATTTGTGGTTCTGCAGTCTAACTCAACGACAGAGGTTTCCTCGAAACAGCCCCGCCGATCCCAATGATTGGTGTTAGTTAGAATTGTCGAGGGATTAGGAACCCATCGATAGTTCAAGAGCTTACTAGGATTGTTAAGCTAAAGAAACCCGATTTTGTTTTCATCATGGAAACTAAACTATTGAAAAAAGAATTGGAATTGCTTCTAAATAAACTTGGCTTTGACTGTTGGCATGTTGTGGATTGTGACTTATCTTTTGGTGGGTGCAGGGGAGGGATTCGTGTCCTTTGAATGGAATCACTCGGTCTCTCCATTTGTTCAGATTCCCTACACCATATTGATGTTGTTTGAAACCCAAAGCTTGGGGAATCTGATTGGAGGCTCTCCTGTATCTATGGGTGGGCAGATGAGGCAGAGAAACCTCATACATGGGATCTACTTTGCCACCTTCGGCAAAATAATGAAATACCCTGGATGTGCGTTGGTGACTAGAATGAAATTCTATTTTCTTTTGAGAAAGCTGGAGGTGTCATACGTAACCACTCAAAAATGGCGTATTTTCAAAAGGCACTGGAATTTTTTGGATTGGGTGATTTGGGATTTACAGGAGATCAATTTACTTGGACAAATGGCCAGAGTGGGGATATGAATATCCAGGAGAGGCTCGACATACTGCTCATTCCATTTATCACGATCCAACACCTTGTCCGTTTTCAATCTGATCATTGCCCAATGATTATCATGTGCAAAAAGCTATCGATCACATCGATGAAAGGAAAAAGAAAAAAAGATTTTAGTTTTGAAGCAATGTGGCTTCAGAATCCAAACTGCAGAGAAATTGTTGATGAAGCCTGGGCGCAGTGCCAACGATCCTTTAACCCTACCATCTATGCCTCAACCATTAAACATGTTTTGAACTCTCTTAAAGACTGGTGTTAGAATTTTTTATAGAGAAATCCTTCCTTAATTTTTGTTGTTTTGGTGGGTCAAAAGTTGTAAGCCATCTTAGTCAGTTTTTCTAGTTTCTAGAGTTCTAAATTGTAATCCTTGTATAGGATCAAATTGAGTTGTAATAGAACATAGGCTGAAGACCGAGCAAAGGGGAATGCTCGAGAACTGACTATCACCATGCCTAGCCCTGACCTAAAACTGTGTTGGATCATTCAGTTTAAGGTTCGTCCATACTGACAATGAGAAGTCAGTATGAGGACATTTTCCATACTGACTATGGATAGTTTGCATGAGGGTTTACCATACTGACCCTGGGAAGTCAATATGAGGGAAAAGTTGTACTGATTTTTAATAGTCAGTATCAGAGCCTCTACCTTTAAAGAATGAGCTTTTCAAAAGATATCGAAGCTCAGTTAGACTCATGCATTCATACATGCCCAAGTCAGTACGAGGTTATCCAAACTGGGATGCCACGGGCTGAAAAGAAGTCTGACATAACATTAGTGTAACGTACACTGACGCTGTAGAGCAGAGCAGAAAGGAGACCTAAGGCATGGGCTACGATTGGACAAAATAATCCATGAGTCTAACCTCTAGATTTATAAGTCTAACGGATAGAAATTCAAATTGCCATAGGTCTTTCTCTATATAAAGGCCTGCCCCTCAACATTAAACGGTTACGAAATCTAAGAAGTGTTCATACGACTAAGGGCATTCCTTCATGCCATCTCTCTACCAAACTCTCTGAGTTTCCGTATTTTCTAACACGAGACTTAAGTCTCCGACTCAAGTTACCCACCGTGCTATCTTCTCTTAGAACGAGGCTGAAGCTTTTCTTGTTAAAAATAGCTTTCTGAGATATATTCATAGCAGTCAGTTTCCTAGTCTGGGATTCTGATACTCACGGGCGTATGCCAACCACCTGAGTTCTGGGAAGAACAAATAAACATCCAACCACCGGGAAGGAAGCTGTGGGGTGCATCCCCACTTCAACTTGAAGATTGAGTCTGCAAGAAGTTCCTAGGCGAGTGCCACAGCTGACCGGAGGACGAAGGTGCCAACGGACTGTGTATAGATCGTAAGGAGACTTGTATTAACTTAGTGAATTATCCAGACCTTGGGTCTGAAGAGTTGATGTAGGATATTGAGATCCGAACCACTATAAGTCATGTGTGTTCTTTACAACTTTATTTACTTATTGCTCTATTTTTTATTTCACAAACTGATTTTGAAACCTTCAATACTTCTAAGTATTGAAGAGTATATACTGTGAAACTGATTTAACCAGGACAGGACTAAGCTTAAGTCTTCCAAACACACAAAACTGACTATACTATAGTTTAGCTAAACAAGTACAATTGTCATATTTACTTCCATTGCATATCTTATACCTTCCGTTGCACAGTTTTGCACTCTGATTTCGGGACAAACAAGTGGTATCGCGTGCCATGGTTCTTGTAAACTAAGGTTGTGTTGAGTCACTTAGGACTAGATCTCTGTTTTTCTACACTTGGTTCTGTTTTGTGTGTTTAAGCTCGGGTTCACAGAGATGGCTCAGATTACAAAGCTTCCAAAGTATTCATCAGAAAGTTTTGTGAAATGGAAGAAGCGTTCGTTGATTATGCTAAAGAATGTCCACTCAAAGATGGCAGAGGTTCTATCTACCGGACCATTGAAGATCACCAAAGTGAATACTCAGCTTGGAGGAGCAGAAGGTCCGGAGATAGTGGAGAAGCCTTATGTAGAGTGGACGAACAACGACAGAGTTCATTTTTAGCTGGATTCAGTGGCCATGGAGCTCATCTTACAATTCTTACCAGAGCCACTGATTGTTGAAGCTCTCAAGCACAACAACGCAAAAAAGATGTTGGAATTTCTTGGCACACTCAGTCAAGAAATAGCTCAAATGAAGCAAAACAAGCTTCAAAACTATGTAGATAAGTATGAATCTTTTCAAATGCTTCCTGGTGAAAATGTAAAATCAATGGAAGCTAGATTAAATGTGATTATCTGCGAGCTGAAGAACTTGGGGAGAACATATGAAGTTGCTGTTATGAATGCGAAAATTCTCTCCAAGATGCCCTAGGAAGTCTGGTTCGTCAAAGCCAGCAACTTGAAGAAGAAACATCTCTCCAAAATGACAACCAAGGATGTGTTTGCCCAGCTCCAAGCCTACGAATGGGGCATCCAAATGGGAAATCGAAATGACGCAGTGCAAACTGTCAGCACACATCCACAGGAAGATGCTGCCTTTTTCGCAAAAAGGGAGTTCAAGAGAAGGCCTCAAAAGCCTTACCAAGCTGACAGATCTTCCGGACAGACGTCCACTTCAAAATCAGCGCCCACACCTTCCTACCAGAAAAAAGGAGGAAGAGAGCTCAATTGAAGAGCTTGAAGAGCTGATGAGGAAGCTGTCCAAACTTCTTGAGAAAGCTAGAGCCAATAAGGAAGGTTCACAGTCCAGTGAACTGAAGTTCAGCGAAAGACCTCCAAAGGCATGCTTCGAGTGCAACTCTCTGGACCACCTCAAGTATGAGTGCCCACTGGTTTCCAAAGAGAAAAGGGAGCGCTTGAAGAGGGGGTTCGAGAAGAAAGATTCCAGAGCAGTTTCAAAGGCCATGCTCTCCAGAACTGAGATGCCGGACATTCTAGACAATGATGATGGCTACTACACATCAGACGATGAGGCAGTGGAGGAAGCCTTCCTGGTGCTAATGGCCAAGCTGGCATAAGAGGAGGAAACTAAAGCAGAGTCTACAATCCAAGTAAATCTCCCTAACTCAGTTTCTATTCCTATAGCATGCATAGAAGACAACTCAGAATCTTATTTCTCAGATACAGAGGGAGTTACTTTAGAGGCTTTAAATAGAGAATTTGCTAAATTTTATGAATTAAAAAATGTCTTGGTTGGTGAAATGCTTTATTGAAACTGAAGGTTTCAAAACTGACTGAGGAGATCCAAGGATCGAAGTCAGTAAGTGAAGATCTAGCAAAACTTAGAGAAGAGCATTTTGTTTTACTTAATTCTTTTAAATCTATATCTGAAGAATGCGAGTCTCAAAAACCGAAAAATTGCTAGTGATCAAAAACTTATCTGTTCACTTTACTCTAGCAGTAGCAAAGTTTCAGAAGCTCTAAGTTTACAAAGACATGCCTCTGATAAATCAGATTTAGGATTCTCAGAAAATAATTTGAGCATCATGCATCTACTTCTGAAACTAGAAATGCCTCGAATTATCACTTTAGAAAGAATTCTAGCTTAGAAGTAAAATTGTTAGGCAAAGGAGTAGTCAGTATGGATGAAAACTCCTCAGTGGCCAATCAAGATAGAAGGGGACAGTCAGTTTCAAAACTGATCTCGATGCCCAAGTTTAGAAATGATTTAACTTGCAAGTCAAACAAAATTGAGATGAAGCCCAGAATGCCTAGGATGTGGGATAAGCAGAATGTTCATAATGCAAGGAAACCCACTTCAACAACCAAAATTGGACTTTATAGAAAGTTAGTTTCATTTTTGGATTCTAGAAATCCGAGGTTTCCAACTCATAATTCGTATGAGAGGAGAACTTATCCCTATAGGAGGAACAACTATACGAGTTCTGAGTCCAACCATCTTTCCATTTTAAGGACTAAGAAGACTGTACACTTCGGACTCAGTTTCCGAGAACCTAATAGAAACTCAGTTTCTAGGCAGTCTGTTCCTAGAAACTCAGTTTCAAGAAACTTAGTTTCTCACGAGGTTTCACACAGTCACTACTTTCCTTCAAACATGAAAATAAACTACATCAATTATTTGAAGAAGGAGAGAAAGGTTGAAGATATTGTGACACCTAGGTTTAAGGTGAAGCAAGTGTGGATTCCCAAAGGCTGGATCCATAAGCCTAACCCTGCAGAACCCGCAGAAACAAGAGTACCTTCTGTCTAACTTTATCTGTTTTGTAGGTACAGAGTCACCAAGGTCAATCTAAAAATAAGAAAAGAGCTTGGATACTTAATAGTAGATGTTCAGCTCACATGACCGGTGACAGTAATCTCCTATCAAAACTATGAATGACAAGAAGACCACTTGTCAGTTTTGGAGATGACTCAAAAGGCAGAGTAACTGGCAAAGGATGCTTGGAATGCAATGGAATCATCATCAACAATGTATCCTTAGTCACCAATCTCTACTACAACTTGCTAAGTGTGAGTCAACTTCTCCAATCTGGATATGAGGTGACATTTGCTAAAGAAGAATGTTGGATCAAACACAAAGACTCCAAGGAGACTGTGCTAAAATCTGTGAAGAAAGGAAGTCTCTACTACGTAGACTGGGAGAGTGGAAAGCCTGACACATGCCTTATCGCAACAAGCTCATCCCAAGAGGGAGTCAACTGGCTATGGTATAAAAGACTTAGCCATCTGAATTTTCAGTCAATCAGACATCTTGCCAAGCATAAACTTGTGGAAGGCCTACCACAAGTCAGTTTCAAGAAGGAAGAAGGTGTCTGCAGAGCATGCAAGATACGAAAGCAAACCAGAGCATCATTCAAGAATCAAACTATCACAACAAGCACAGATAGGATCCTCGAGCTACTACATATGGATCTATTTGGACCAATCAAAACGCCAACCATTGGAGGAAAAAGATTCACTCTAGTAGTAGTAGATGATTACTCCAGATATACTTGGGACAGGTTGCTGACAACCAAGGACGAAGTAAAGATTTAACTTTCAGAGCTCATCCTTCAAGATCAAAACAACAAAAGAGTCACCGTCAAAAGAATCAGATCTGACAACGGGACTGAGTTTTGCAACGGTCCACTAATGGATTTATGTGCTAATGCTGGCATTGCTCATGAGAAGTCAGCTCATAGGACGCCTCAACAAAAAGGACTTGCTGAAAGGAGAAACAGAACACTCAAGGAGGCAGTCAGGACTATGCTTGCTGAAGCAGACTTGAAAGAAGGATACTGGGGAGAAGCTTTGATGACTGCATGCTATACTCAGAACAAGAGCGCCATCAACAGTCGCCATCACAAAACTCCGTACGAAGTCTTTAATGGTCAAAAGTCTTCTATAGCTCATCTTCGCACTTTTGGTTCACCATGTCACATCCAAAACAATGGGAAGTCAAAACTGAATACTTTCAGTCCCAAGGCAGATGAAGGAGTGTTCCTTGGATATGGACATCCTTCATACAAGGGAGAAAGAATACTCAACAAGACAACCAGACTTGTGGAACTAACATGCTCTGTAGTTTTTTATGAGTCTATTTTAGTGCACAGAACCTTGAAAGAACTGGAACTTTGTGAGCTTGCTCTTAACAATGGGTGTGAGAAACGGAAAGCTGATAAAGAAGATCAAAGTCAAATTTCTCAAACAAAATCTGTAGATGATCGCACAAGTGTTCCAGATGAAGAGGCCAGTGCTGCAATCGACCTTACAAAGGCCTTTGGATCATTGACGATGCACCCAGATATTGATCAAGGGGGAACTTCAGAAGGTCATACCAGAGCTCAGTTTGAGGATCAAACTGGAACAGAGTCACCAACTCAAAACTGACCTTCATGAAGATGAAAGTTCTCATCCTGAAGATGTTCAACAAACTATGCTTCAAAAAAATCAGAGAAACCAGGATATGGAAGTCATTACTGGAGAAGGAGACCCCAACCAAAATGACATATTTCAAGTTCCAGTATCGGGAGCAGACGATACTGAGTATCTTGAAGATTTCGTCCAACCTATTGAAGTTACCCAGCTCCAGAAGATGAAATGGTTAAGAAACCACCCTAAGGTGATAAACACTCATTTTGTGCATTTTACAGATGTGGATTTGCTCACTTTTGACCTTAGATTGGACTACTACGTGGT
>JAPKLW010000643.1:256435-293327 GCA_026898455.1 Plectranthus barbatus | reverse complement strand
TAAAATCATTAATTGATCTTTATTTTATTGTTGCTTTAAAATCATTGTTAGTTTAAATAAAAACCAAATCTCTTTTCTGATTCGCCTAGATAGTAGTAAGGTATCTACGTTTTAGTACTTGGTTATATTTCGAGACTGCAGTCCTCGAGATTCGATAAATTATTACTTGCCCTCTGCTGTGGTTTGTACACTTGCAGCTTTAGCGCGTTGCAAAACGCGCTATCATAAGGAAGTCGTGTTGGATAATATTGCCAACTTAGTTTGCACGAGACAATGAAGTGCTCTACTATCTTGTTTTATATCTCAGGAGTCAGAGCCAATGAAAATTGGAGACACTCTGAAGACAACTGACTGGATCAATGCAATGCAAGAAGAGCTTGCTGAGTTCAAGAGAAATGAGGTTCGGTACTTAGTAGATCGACCAACTCATCAGTCAGTTATCGGCACCAAATGGGTCTTCAAGAATAAGAGAGAAAAATCTGGGAGCATAGTACGGAATAAAGCAAGGTTGATAGCAAAAGGATATGCTCAATGTGAAGGAATTGATTTCGACGAAACTTTTGCTCCAGTGGCCAGACTTGAAGCAATTCGCCTGTTTCTCGTCTATGTTGGGCACAACAACTTCACAGTCTTTCAGATGGATGTGAAGAGTGCCTTTCTGAATGGGGAGAGAAAAGAAGAAGTATATGTGGAACAACCCCTGGCTATGAAGAAGGAAACCAAGTTTACAAACTAAGGAAGGTTTCCGGAAAGGCAATATCGACACCACTCTGTTCAGAATTAAAGATGGAATAGACATCCTCTTGGTGCAGATCTACATCGATGACATCATATTCGGATGCATAAACTTGAAGATTTGTGAAAAGTTTGCCAAACTGATGCAAAGCAATTTCTAGATGAATATGATGAGCAACCTAACTTATTTCTTAGGTCTTCAAGTTATTCAGTTAGAAGGAGGAATCTTCATTGACCAGAAGAAATATACCAAGGACTTGATCAGCAAGTTTTGTCCTGAGAAGACCAAGCCCTTGAGGATTCCAATAAGCCCGAGTGCTCAGATCAACCTTGATGAAGAAGGTGAGGCAGTCAACTCAACAACATACAGAGGCATTATTCAGTCACTCCTGTGCTTAACTGCAAGTAGGCCAGACATCTTCTAATCAGTTGGAGTATGTGCGAGATTTAAAGCTAATCCAAAGAAGTCGCACATGGAAGCTGCCAGAAGAATAATCAAATACCTCAAAGGAAGGGAGTCATTAGGTAATTGGTACCCAAAATCTGATGAACTGACTCTCAATGCTTATTCAGACTCAGATTTTGGAGGATGCAGAATCGACAGAAAGAGCACAAGCCGAACATATTAGTTCCTAGGCCACAAGCTTGTTAGTTGGTTCAGCAAGAAGCAGCATTCAATAGCCACGTCTACAACTGAAGGGGAGTATGTTGCTGCAGCAATCTGTTGTGCTCAAGTGCTTTGGATCAAGCAACAAATGCTTGACTATGATATAAAAATTGGGTGCGTTCCAATCTATTATGATAATAGCAGTGCAATGTGCATCACAAAGAACCTAGTTTATCATTCCAGAACAAAGCATATCGACATAAGACATCACTTCATCTGAGATCACGTCGAGAAAAAGGATGTGTCCGTTGAGTACATCCGAACTGAAGATCAGTTGGCTAATATCTTCACCAAACCACTCCCAAAGACCAGATTCAAGGAACTCTGCATCAAACTTGGTCTACTAGAGATTGATGAAGACATTGTTGAAGAAGAATGATACTGAATAAAATTGAGTCCAAGCTCTCAGTTTTCATAAACTCGATGCGCAAAGAAGACATCTCTTTGACATCCGAAGAAGCAGAATCATACCTTCATTCAAGCTCCGAACTGACTTTATGAAGAGAAACCAAGTTTTGGTTTTCATACTTAGAATAATTCTGAAGGATGGATGCGGAACTAAACTGAGTTCCAACTCTCAGTTTAGGAACTGACTCTCAGTCAGTCTGGAATTTTGAAAGGCGGATTTTTGAATTCTAAAGGATTACACTACAGTTACATCGCTATTAATGCATATCTTGCATCGATGAATCAGATTTCGACATGTGGAATAACACTCATTCACAAGTCACTCCAGTCAAATCTAAAATGTGCATCGCGAGGCAACGTATCTCAATCGTCGCCGAAAATCAAGAAACCTGGTCACAAGGTACTCCTACCTCATTTGAATGATCTTTCTCTCTGCTATAAATAGGGTTCATTTGTTTCCTCAATGAAACAAAAAGCCTTTTCTCCAATCTCCGTTGTTGAACCCTTCCTTCCAAGTTTAGACTTCGTCCCCAACCAAAATCTTCCCTTAGATCTGGTAAAATGGTGATAGAGCCCAAACCTCCAGACATACTCACCACCCTTTTTGGGTGCGGTCAAAGAGGGGGAAAGGAAGTATGGGAGGTGCAGAAGACATCAGAAAATGCAGCGTGAGTGAGCCTAAAAGGCTGTAAAAGAAGCAGAAGATATCTTCTACCATTGTCGTCTCCTTCTACAAGATGCACACCTCACGAACTGCTGCTCAGTGGTATGCCAGCAACGGGGCGTGACAACGTAGAGTACTTCTTCGCTACGTCTCTTATCTCGTAAAGAAGAGACTAGCAAACGAAGAAGAAGCCCGAAGCTGGGAAGAGACAATCTTTGATCTTTTCTTCCCAGAAAGTTCTTAGTAGGACTACCTCCGCAGTTGCTGCTGAATGTCGACAATGAGGGAATATGGAAAGCTGGTCAGAATATCAAACCAGCTTCCATCATTGTGCGGACTACAGCAGCAGCCAGTTTGAATACATCTTGAACCAGAAGCAGCCTAGTATAGACTTGAAAAATAGTTATATAATAGGTTTCTTTTTGTTAGTTTATCACTGTACTTGTAATGAAAATCATTAAAGGGTAAACTGACTTGTTGATGACAATCTCTTTTTGTCCAACAAAGGTCTTCATTCTTCAAACTCTGAACTTACACAATCCAGTGTAATCAGCAGGCTTCTAACTCTCTCTCCCCTTCTTAAGATTAAAATTGCTCTAAACTGATCAGAAAATCAATCGAGCAATATCTCTCCAAGTTTAGAAGGAGAAGATCTTAAGTAAAAAGCCCAACTTGAGGGGGAACTCTTTTTAAGTTTATGTGACACAATGTCAAAACTGTAAAAATTCTAAAGTTATCCTCACCTCATCGGCTTAGGTTCCAGATGGATTTGACCACACCAAAAAGGGGGAAATTGTTAGGATTTTTTATAGAGAAATCCTTCCTTACTTTTTGTTGTTTTCGTGGGTCAAAAGTTGTAAGTCATCGTAGTCAATTTCTCCAGTTTCTAGAGTTCTAAACTATAATCATTGTATAGGATCGAATTGAGTTGTAATAGAAATTAGGCTAAAGATCGAGCAAAGGAGAATGCTCGAGAACTGAATATCACCAGGCCTAGCCTTGACCTAAAACTGTGTTGGAGCACTCAGTTTAAGGTTCGTCCATACTGACAAGAAGAAGTCAATATGAGGGCTTTCCCGAACTGACTAAGGAGAAGTCAGTTTAAGGGATTTCAATACTGATAAAGAGAAATCAGTATGAGGGTGTTTTCCATATTGACTATGGATAGTCAGTATGAGGGTTTACCATACTGACCCTGGAAAGTCAGTATGACGGCAAAGTTGTACTGACTTTTAATAGTCAGTATCAGAGCCTCTACCTTTAAAGAATGAGCTTTTCGAAAGATATCGAAGCTCAGTCAAACTCAGGCATTCATACATGCCCAAGTTAGTACGAGGTTATCCAAATTAGGATGCTTCGGGCTAAAAAGATGTCTTACATAAAGTTAGTGTAACGTACACTGACGCTGCAGAGCAGAGCATAAAGGAGACCTAAGGCATGGGCTACGATTGGACAATTGGATTTATGAGTCTAACGTCTGGATTTATGAGTCTAACAGATAGAACTTCAAATTAACATAGGTCTTCCTCTATATAAAGGTCTGCCCCTCAACCTTAAATGGTTACGAAATCTAAAAAGTCTTCATACGACTAAGGGCATTCCTTCAGGCCATCTCTCTGCCAAACTCTTTGAGTTTCCATTTTTTCTAACACGAAACTTGATTCCCCGACTGAAATTACCCATCGTGCTAACTTCTCTTAGCAAGAGGCTGAAGCTATAAGTTGAAGCTCTTCTTGGTGAATATATCTTTCTGAGATATTCATAGCAGTCAGTTTCCTAGTCTGTGATTCTGATCCTCACGGGCGTATGCCAACCACCTGAGTTTTGGGAAGAGCAAGTAAACATCTAACCACCGGGAAGGAGGATGCGGGGTGCGTCCCCACTTCAACCTGAAGATTGAGTCTGCAAGGAGTTCCTAGGCGAGTGCCATAGCTGACCGGAGGACAGAGGTGCCAACGGACTGTGTATAAATCAAAAGGAGGCTTGTATTAACTTAGTGAATTATCAAGACCTTGGGTCTGAAGAGTGGATGTAGGATATTGAGATCCGAACCACTTTAAGTCTTGTGTGTTCTTTACAACTTTATTTACTTATTGCTCTGTTTTTGTGTTTCAGAAACTGAGTTTGAAACCTTCATTACTTTTAAGTATTGAAGAGTATATACTGTGAAACTGACTTAACTAGGACAAGACTAAGCTTAAGTCTTCCAAACTCACAAACTAACTATACTCTGTTTTAGCTAAACAAGTGCAACTGTCACATTAACTTCCGCTGCATATCTTATACCTTCTGCTGCACAGTCTTGCACTCTGATTTCGGGACCAACAACTGGGAACATCATGAGTTAGGTCATGTGGGAAAGCAAATTTAAGAGTTGCACCTCTCTTTGGAGACCCTACAAATCTAAGTAGCTTCACTAGAGAATCTTTCTCTCATCCGAGCTGCTGAAAAGGATCTCAAGAGCATGCAAAAAGAAGAGACCATGTGGAAACAAAGATCTAGAGTTTGTTGGTTCTCTGAGGGCGATCAAAATACTAGTTTTTTTTCACCGCACAGCCACTGTTAGGCAACGGCGCAACCGCATAACTATTATCACAAATTCTTTTGGTCAGTGGCTCACAAAGGAAAATGCAATTACAACTCAGTTCTGTAATTACTTCAAAGACATCTTTCGCAATGAAGAATGTGGAAGAATGGAGGAAGTTCTTGATGCGATTCACCCTAAAGTGACAACTCCTATGAATGATTCGCTTGAGGCTGATTTCATTAAAAAGGAAGTTGTTGCTGCAATCAAGAAAATGCACCCCCTCAAGGCTCCAGGACCTGATGGTCTGCCAGTGTTGTTCTATGTGAAGTTCTGAGATATCATTAAAGGTGATGTCCTTTGCACTGTTCTTAATATCCTCAATAAGGAAGTCACTCCTTAACCCTTTAACCATACAAACCTCACCCTTATACCAAAAACCAAATCCCCGTCCTTCCCTCTTGACTTCTGCCCAATTAGTCTCTGCAATATCGTCCTTAAAATTGTCACCAAATGTATTGCAAATTGCCTCAAACATTTCCTCCCCCTCCTTATCAGCCAAGCTCAATCCGCCTTTCTCCCAGGACGACTTATAACTAATAATGCACTCATTGCATTCGAGATCTTCTATACTATGAAAACTTGCCCTTCAAAAAAGCTCTCCAATTTTGCTCCCAAACTTGACATGTCAAAGCATATGATAGAGTTGAGTGGGATTTTCTTGAAAATGTTCTTCTTCGATTTGGGTTTGGTACTCGTTTTGTAAGCATCATCATGAGGTGCATCTCCACTGTTACCTACTTGGTTCTCATTAATGGAAATCCTTCAAGCCCTTTTACTCCATCCCGACGGCTTCGCCAGGGAGACCCTTTCTCCCCTTACCTTTTCTTGTTTTGTGCTGAAGCATTTTCCTGTCTTATCCATCAAGTCAACACAACGCTCTTCTTCATGAAGCAAGAATATGCAACAGTGCACCCTCCATTTCGCACTTATTTTTTGCTGATGATAGTCTGATTTTAGGTCGTGCCTCTGCCAAGGAAATCACGACAGTGAAGAGATTCATTGATCTCTACTCTTTTGCCTTGGGTTAGAAAATTAATTTTGATAAATCCGAAGTTGCTTTCAGCACCTGTGTTCCTGATACATTGGCAAATAATTTGGGGGCTCTTTGTGGAGTCAAAGTTGTTCCAAAACATGCCAAGTATCTTGGATTACCAGCATCTATAGGGAGGTCAAAAAAAGAAATTTTCCTAAATTATGAAGAACGAGTTTTGAAAAAGGTGAAAAATAGGAAGTCAAAATCTCTTTCGCAAGCAGATGGAATGATTCTGATCAAAGCAGTGGCCTAGGCTATCCCATCTTACATCATTAGTTTTTGTTACTACCAATCTCGTTACTAATAGACTCGACCAAATTAGTGCGAGCTTCTGGTGGAGTCAGAATTCTATGGAAAGAAGATTTATTGGTGCTCTTGGAATAAGTCTTGTATTCACAAGGATCTTGGTGGCATTGGCTTCCGCTATCTCGAATCTCAATAGAGCTCTCCTGGCCAAACAAGGGTGGCGTATCCGCAATAGTCCTGACTCTTTAGTGGCGACTTGCCTTGAACGACGTTACTTTATGGGAAATTCTTTTTTTGATGCTAAGTTGGGCTTTCGCCCTAGTTTTGCCTGGAGGGGCGCCAAATTATATTGAAGAGGGCACGATGGCTTCTCAATTCAGGCCACAAAATCCGAGTTTGGGAAGATCCATGGATTCCAGACTTTGCTCATCTAACTCTTCCCTCCCCCTCTTCTCTTTTGCAGGGTATTCACTTTGCTCGAGACCTCACGGATGATGATGGAATAAATTGGAATAGACCCCTTGTTCTCTCGCTTTTCGACCTTTCAACGGCCAATTGGATTCTCAACAACCCAATCAACACTACCGAACAAGAGGATCACCTGCAATGGATCTTCTCAAAAGATGGCTCATATTCTATCAAATCGGGTTATTGGGTGGTGAAGAAACTCAAAGATGTTGAGTCATTGAAGCCTTCTTCGTCCTCCAATCACTCGAAACATTAGAGATGGATTTGATCTCTTAACATCCCTTCGAAGATTAATTTTTTTGTTGCGATATATGAGAAATATTCTTCCAAAGAAAGTGAATCTTAAGAACAAACATGTTGAGATTGACCCCATTTGCCCCGGGTGTGGATTAGCATTTGGAGAGATTGAACACTTTATCAGATATTGTAGCTGGAGTTCGTTGTTTTTGGAGAGCAAGCTTACTGCCTATGGATGTTAATCCAAATTGACAAAGGATGTCGGCCCAAGATTGGATCCTTCTTTTTATCAAAGGTAAAACCTTTGAGTTTGTGGTGATTTTTTTTTTTCTTTTGTTGGATGATTTGGAAGGCCCGAAATCTCTTAGTCTTCTAAAATCGATCTTTGCCGCATCACGAATGCTTCTCTGTTGCCTCAGCACTCTTGGAGGATTTTCGAAATGCACAGTCTTCTTTGTTGCATAATCCCAAACCCACTGCGCACGTGATCCACATTAGACATGACCGCTGGTTGCCCCCACCCTTTGGCAGGTGAAATCTAACACTGATGCATCTCTGGGATCCTCTGATGTTGCTGGTTTAGGTGGTGCTATTTTGTGATGATACTGGCTACCCCCTTCACCTTTTTTCCTACTCCACCAGAATCGATCATGATGTTAAATTGGTTGAGGCTCTTGCCTGTCTTCGGGGAGTTATTCTAGCACATGATTCGGGCTTCAAGAAAATCATTTTTGAAATGGACAACAAGGCCATCTGCTCCAAACTCCATCAGCAAATTGTGCAGAGAACCTTTGTGGGTACTATCATCTCGGATATTCTCTTGCTCTCAAAAACTTTTGAAGATGTTTCTTTTCAATGTATTCAAAGGTCTTTTAATCATTTTGCCCATCACTTGGCCAATCGCGGTCGATCTTTGAAGCCTTATGCTCAAGATTCTCTTGTTTCTTATACTAGAAATATCTCTTTGTATCAATCTGTTAATGTGGTTGATGTTCTGGTTAGCAATGAAATTTGCTTTTATCCCAAAAGAAAAAAAAAAAAAAAAAAAAAAAAAAAAAAAAAAAAACATTTAGTCTTTTTTTGTGAAAGTGAGATTGTGATTGTTGGGAAATAAACAGGCCCAATTCTCAGCCCAAACCCTGAGGTCATGTTTCCCAACCTAATTTCTTTATTATTTGGCCCATTTTATTGGTTTTCTTGTATGCAGAATAAGGCTGAATATATTTATCTATAGTTTAAAATAATAATAATAATAATATTAATAATAATTATAATAATAATAATAATAATAATAATAATAATAATAATAATAATAAACCCTTCCAAGTTTGAAGATTTAAAATTCAAAATCACTTTTGAAAATTTACCCTACTGTGCGGTGGAAATTGGGTTTTTTTTAAAAAAACAATTCATGTCTGCTTGGAAATGGCACAAGTTTGGATTTTGCACTGCAAATATGCGGGATATTAATTTTGGGCAGCTGGTGGTACAACAAAACTGGGTGCAGATAAATAGATGATAGATAATTTGATATGCATTATTTCTAGACTTTGCGCATGATTTTGTAAAAGTTAATACTCCCTCAATCCCTTATCCTTATTTAAAAGTATTAATTAACCTTTTATTTCATAATATTACATTTAATATTATCATTTTGAAAGTCATTTAAAATTATTATTATTGTAAATTACCAGGAAAAAATAATATTAAATATAAAAATTTGATCCTATAATTGAAATACTCTAAAATAGTAAGCCGGATCAAATAACTGAAAGATGGAGTTTATAAATAACTATAAAGTATACTCCCTTTGTCCTATGTAATTAGTTTCATTTGGATTTGGTACGAAAATTAATGTTTGTGAGTGTAATGAAATTAAATATTTTATTGATGAGTGTGAAAAAGTTTATTATTTTAAGAAATGAAATTAATAAATGAGACCGATCAAAAAACAAATAAAATTAATAGAGTGGGATGGAGGGAGTATCATTTTTAATATGGAGAATTGTGCAAGCGAGCACTTAAGAAAGTAGGAAGGAAAATATAAAAACTTACTAAAACATATCATTTACAATGAAGAAAAATATAATTTAGTATAAAGAATAGTATTGTGTTGGTCCGAATTGAGACTCATTTACATTTTTCAATAACTGTCTATGAGACGGTAACTCGTGATAAAGTTTGTTTTTCTATTTTTGATGGTCAAAGCGTAAATAATTATATATCAGTTTAATAAAAATATAAATTTCAAGCTTTATTTATTTTAGTTCCTACCTTAAGTATTTTCTTCCTGAAACTAAAATGATTGAAAAACCGAATACATGGGCCTTTTATATTTGACACAGAAACTTTCAGGCCCAAATGAAACCCAGTCCACTTGCTTGCTATTTCCATCCCACACTGAAAATAAACAGCTATTCTAGGATTTAAGAAGAGTGGAGCATCAATTCCCTATGTACCTTCGGGGACATCTGATAAAATTGGAACGAAGAAGATTAGCATGGCCCCTGCGCAAGGATGACACGCATAAATCGAGAAATGGTCCAAATTCTTTTGGCAAAAATTGTTCTATTTTTTTTTTACTATGTGTTGTTCAAACTCTTGAAATGAAACCATAAATTTAGAAAAGTTGAATTACTGATTGGTAATTTCATTTAAGTATTAATTTATATAATTTTACAATCATTATTTATAGACTTAAAATGGTGAAAAATGAGATTATTTATCTTCTTGAATCAAGCAATTATTAAAATTTACTGAGGTCTCATTAAGGTGATTTATATAATTTAATTTTCAACAATTTTAAATTTAACAAGAACTTATATTATTTTAAATTTTTTAACATTAATTAAACACAACACCCCACATGTTTGATAAAAGCTCGAACTCATGACTTATTAATTATAGGTAGAGTGTTTTTACCACTGCACCCCAAACAAGAGACACAAGAACTTATATTATTGTCCCAAGTTAATGAAGCAACTAAATAAGGATTTCATAACTCAATTTCATCTGATCCATTTTGAATAAAAATATCATTCATTTCAATAGGAGAATAGGATATTCCACTCCACTCTAATTCATTGAGTTTATAGTTTATATTAATTCTACATCAATAAAAACAAGTTCAATGTAGGATTGTTCCATCCAATAAAGGTGAATAATAATTTTTAATATTTAATTAATATTTATTAGTTAATAATTTATTATTAAACTTTATTGATTAATAATTAAAATTTTATTTTATAAAACTTGGTATTTATTTGAAATATTAACTAGAGTATATCAAGTTATAATTAATATTTATTTTTTATTATAAAATAAAAAACTAATAAATACTATAGTGAAGTAATTAATAAAACACAATTTAGAAATTAGAAGTATAGGGTTTGATATGTGTTGGTCTCAAAAATAGAGTTAGGCTAAAGTGCGGCGGAAGTCATTCAAGGTTGAACTCTCCGAGCTAGTAATTCTTGCATCGGCTCACGTTTAGAAATGTGGTTGTTTTGCTGGTTGAATATATTATTTAGCTGATTTCGTAGTATACTCGTGATGGACTTGTATACTGAATACATTATGATTAGTATATTATGTACATGGTTCATTGGTTAATATACTTAGAATCATTAATGTTGTATGTTCATCTCCTGTCTTAATTAACAAACATGTGTCGCAAATGCAAGTAGTTGCTTCATATACTCGCATTGTGTTCTTCCTTTGAATTAACAAACATCTCTAGTTGGCACTACTTGCATTGTGTTCTTCCTTTGAATAAGGCTCTTCTGAAATGATGGCCCCACAATTATCTGCTTCCTATCTTCTTCTTCTTCTTGAGACAGATCTTGTTGAAGCTTAATTAGTTGGGTTTCTGTCATTGTTAGCTTCCTCAGCATACCCTGCTCGTATTTCTTCCTTCTCACTTCCCTCTATCATAATAGGGTTTCACTGATTTCAGCATTTAGCCTAACTCCTCTCAAGGCTATGGCAGCAACAACTTTCCCCATCCTTAAATTTACAGCATGTCTCCTGCTCCTGATGATGACTATTCTTTAAGTCTGTTTCCTTGACAATCTTCTTATATGGCTGATGTCATTGCATAACCTTCTCAGCACTTTACTCTCTCTGAAGCTGCTTAGACTTCCACAAATATCTTCTCTGATGATAGTCTAGCGACATTAAGCTTTAGTCAAGATTTTCTCAACCTTCATCCTTTTTGTTTCAGCTTCCTCCAGGTCCTCTTCAGCTTTTCTCAATCTTTCTTCCAAGTTATCCTCATCAGAGATCTCTTCAATCTCTGGAGATGAGTGACCTTCATACTCAAGAGAGGGTGATCTTGGAACACTTCAGGGAACTCCATTGTTTCCAGTTCTCAATCTGAATTTGATGATTTTCAGAATCGTCCCACTCATATTTCCAATTGTGAGTTGTCAGCTGGATTTACGTCCTATCTAGGTATCTGCCTAGTCCTCCTCGTTCCTTAGAAAGGTGAGTCTGAGCTTTCCCTTCATGATTGACCTGTCCTCAACATTCAGTTCATCCTGAATAATATCAATCCTCCTCTATCAAATGAATTCATTCTGAGCACTTTCAATTATGCTGGAGTCGGAGTGAGCAACATCAGAGCATTCCTTAAAGTGTTTGACTCCAGGTACAAACACTAAGTGACTGAAGAGATCATAATAATTATTCTCTAGATCTCTCTTGACTTTCTCTTGGATCTTTTGAGAAATTTCTCCACTCCAGTGAATGATTTCTATGTTGGTCTTGTCGTAGTTACGCAGAGGAGGACACGATTTTTTCAACCTGTACATCTTAAAGCTTTCTTTTGGAAGACCAGCAAAATGGATTTTGTATCATTTGATAGTATAGAGATGCACTCCAGTATCTTTTGGAAGACCAACAAAAGGGATCTTGTCCCATGGATGAGCTCTTCATATTCCTTATCACCCTAGCTCAAAGTCAAATACATCACTGACTTCATCCGCGTCTGAGTCTGAGGAGTCTGCTAGTACAAATGTCTTTTCTTTTACATGAGCAAATGTAGAGGGAATCTACTCTGTCTCTTGTTGTACCGGTAATGCCACAACTCCTTGCGTTGCTGGTAGTGCCAAGATGGAGTCAACTTTTTGCACAGAAGGATTTGCTAGTTCCTACAGGTTAGCTACCCGCTCACTCTCACCTATGAGATTTTCAAGCTCTGGATCAACCCAGATGTCTATAAGTTTGCTGCCATTATCTTGCCCAACAATTACCTTGTCTTGTTCCATACTTCTCTCAAGTGATACTGGTGCATAACTCAGTAATGAGAGTGAAGGAGTAGTTGGTTGCACAAACTTGTTGGCAATGGCTTCTTCCGCCATCTGCAATCCCTTTGCCAGGTCCTCATCTTCCATCACAAGCTGCTGGAATCTGGTTTTCTTGTTCTTTGGGGTATCATATAGGTCAGTAGCCTTGCCTTTTTCTTTCTCCTCCTGACTATCCCGTTCTACAGTGATCCTTGTCATTTCTTTGTTCACATTCTCTTCCTTGGCCTGCATCATCCTTGTTCTCACTCTTTCTGCATTAGCTTGAACCAGGGCTTCAATAGTAATCTCTACTTCTCTTTGGTTCCTTTCCCTTTCTCCCTTTTTCGAGAGTGTCAACAATCTCCTCCTGTTGGGCTTTACTAGTGATAGGTTCCTTTTTCTTCGAATTGGTGGCGCTTTGATTATACTGGGCTCTGATTTCCTCTTCTTATGTGCAAGTTTCTTGTAAAGATGAGAGCGGTGATGGGTTGACCTCTTCTTTGTTCTAGGGCGCAGAGGAGCCTCTACTAGCTCATCAATAGGAATCAGTCTCTCCATCTCTTGATAGTAGGTATCCAAATCCTTTTGACGCTTCTTTTTCCTCAAACACCACTCATTGTTTGTTAGAGAGTTCCGGAGCTTCTAGAGGTATCATGGTTCCCAGGGCATTCAAAGGAAGTTCATCTTCACTTACAGGCTTGGTAGGATCCACGTTCCTTCTCTTGGATTTGTGGATCAATTCCTTGACATTCCTAGGCTCTTGCTTGAGTGGTGAGAAGGAATGAAGTCATTTGCAGCAAACTCCTCGCCTTGATCCAGATACTCTTTCTTTACCACTTGCTCGATTAGGTAATTGAAAATCAGTGGTAAAGATATGAGATTCCTTCAAGGTCTGATTCCTCTTGGCATTCTCTAGAATCTGACCATAGATGAACTTTGTCTAGTTCCCTTTGATCCCATCTATAAGCGCCATCATGACGCTATACTTCTTGAGACTTAGTTATGAATGTGAACCCACTTCACATTGCAACATATGAATGACTATATCCACAATCATATTGTAGAATTCAGAAAACTCCTTCTTCATGGTGGATCTCTTCCAGTCCTTCTCAGCTGTGGTACTCTCCATCCATCTTTGCCAACGAGAGATCATGGAGGAAGTATGTTCGATCAACCCTTACAAGAATACTAATTCCAACACAACAATTAAAATAATCTAGATCCCCGATCAACATCAGGTCCTGTAGGATTAGCAAATTGGATCAACCCTATAGAGATCCAAACCTAAATAATATTCTGTGTAAGAAGCTTCATAGAGATCTCCCTTGGAACCTTCTTCTCCCTTTGAAATAATGCATGGATTTTTGTAAGAGGATTGGGGTTGTACATAGGTGTGTGTAGTTCGCTCGAAAGGTGACTTCCTTATTGGACCTTGGAACTTAGGTTCCAAAAAAGTGTGGAAACCATGTGGATTTTTGAGAGTGCGTTATTTTCCATATTGGTTAGCCTTCATAGCCCTTAAATGAGAAATTTGATTGGGCTCGGGCCTCAAGTAGTTGTTCCCCAAACTTGGATGAACTCTTTTTTCATTTTGATTATGAGGAACAGTCTCCGGTTAGGACGATAACCAGGAGGAATGATTGGCTTCATCGCATGCCTAGCTGGTGCACTATTTGTTGGTGCCCACCTTGCTGGCTGCATGCCCAAACTGGCATCCTGTCAACAGGACATGCTGATCAACCAGTTTGTGGGATTTCACTGATTTCCTCACAGCATGTTATGTGGATAGCATGGGGTTGTTGGAAGACCAACATTTAGAAATCCCAGCATAAGCTGGTACAACATTTGATATTCCCCCTTTTCCCTTCAGTCTTGCTGATACTTGACTTGGCCTTAACATAAATAATTTTACTTTTGCCAGTGTCAGCATAAGATGAATATGCATGATTGCTCAAATCAATTCTATTAAAACCTAGATCCAATCTATCTAAGGTATTCCTCTGGGTTTGGAGCACTTCATCTAAGACTCTTTAGCTTTTAAAAAATGAATAATTAAATGGCTTATGCTCAAGTTTGTTATTCTTCAAGGATTCATACTTTTTTTTTATTAAGATTTGAATATTTTTACGAAGCACAAAGTGTTCATTCTTAAGTTTTGCTAGCTCCTCACTGACTGACCTCGATTTTTCAACCTCATTGATCAAAATAGAAACTTGTGTTTTCAGTGAGGCATTTTTGCCAGCTAAGACATTTTTCAACTCATAAAATTTAGCAAATTCTAAAGACAGTGAGTTAAGAGAAATATCATCTGAGTTGGAGCAATACGACTCAGGGTCCTCTAAGATGCATGGTGACATAATTGAGATAGGTACAGAGTGTGTTACATTGTTGTCGGCATTCAAATCTTGTTGACTGTTATCTTTTGCATCTTTTCTGATTGAATCCATAAATGTCAACAATGCTTCCTCCTTCAATTTGTCGCCTGATAGCACTGATCCGTAATCATGGTCGGGAATATCTGTGACCTCTATCCTAGAGAGCATGGCTTTGGCAATGGCTCTTGAAGCTCTAGTTTCAAACAACTTCCTTAGAAAGTCTCTCTCCTCTTTGTCCACTCAAGGGCACTCAAACTTCAAATAGTAGGGAGAGTTGCACTCAAAACACGTGCGTTGGAAGCATTTGACAAATATTCCTTTGACTGGTTAAGGAGTATCAGCTTAGCTTTCACCTTCTCCAGCAATCTGAAGAGTCTTCTCATCAGCTCTTCAAGTTCGAAGATTGAACTCTCTCCTTCTTTCAAGGTGGAGGTAGAAGTGGAGAGGGATTTTGTCGTTGGTGGCCCTGCTGGTCTCATTGTGTGAAAGGGCTTCTTTGGTCTCCTTTGACTTTGGAAGTCTTTCTTCACGTAGTAGACAACATCTTTGTTATGTCTGTTAGGAAAATTGCTGGTTCCCCTAACAACTTCATTCTTATTCGCCATTGGGATGTCTTATTCATGAGCTTGCAGCTGAGCAAATAGCTCCTTAGTATACATCCTGTAGAGATCCTTCTCCTTCAGAGTGGTCTTCTTCAAGAACCAATCTTCTTTGGGCATCTTGGACAGTATTTAAGCATTTAGATATGCTGCAGACCCTGTCCAAGGCCTTCAACTCGCTGACTATCAAGTTGAATCGAGTCTCCATGTCCTTGATGCTTTCTTTGTGGAGCATCATAAATGACTCATACTTGTCCATGCAGACTTGAAGTTTGTTTCTCTTCATTTGTTTTGTCTGGTGGTTCAAGATGCTCAAGTGTTCCCATACCTCTATGGTATTGTTGAATTTAATGTCGTCTTTGATCATGGCCTCTGGGAGAGCTGAGAGAATCAGCTCATGAGAGATGGAGTAAAGTTGGACACGCTTCTTGTCATCTTTTGTCCACTCAGCGTATGACTTCTCTATAATCTCTAGACTGATTCTATCTCCACCAAGATGAGGGTTGCCATTCATAATCCTGATAGGTCCGGTCTCTAGCACATCTACCATCTCCGGATGGATGTTCTTTAGCTAGATCAGAGATCTCTTCTTTCATGCTGCGAATTTCTTCGCGTCGTATGGTGGAAGCTTTGAGATATTCATAGTACCTGCCAAGGAAAAAATAATAAAAATAAACCACAAATAATTAGATCTGGTCCAAAGGGACAAAACAGGTAGTCCTAAGAACCACCTGCTCAGATACCATTTGTTGGTCCCGAGATAAGAGTCAGGTTAAAGTGCGGCGGAAGTCTTTAAAGGTTGAGACATTGATAACTCTCGTAAAGAGTTATTATTTCTACTTTTATTTAGCTAAATATGTCTTGAAATAGTTTGATTCAATTGGATAATTAGTATGATATAGGTAAATTAGTTGATGTGTCTTGTTTTTATTTATTTGGTGATGTTTAGTATGATTCATGAGTTTTTGCATAGAATTGTTCAAGTGTTGCCACAGATTCTATTATGTTGGAGTATAGCAAAGGCATGGCAAGAGGAAGTAACGTCGCAACATGGGAATGACATAGCTCAACTACTTCAGAAACAAATCTGGGACCACCTGCAGACAAGATCTTCACACTTTTCAGATTGTGTCCCAAAAGCTGGACAGCTGTCAACCAGGGGAGTCGCTAGAGTTGGAAGGAAGATTGGGGAGTCACGTGTAGAGCAGAGATGGAGTAGAGCCAAAAGGAGAAGATATTTTGGAAAAAGAGGCCACAATTACAACACACACGGGCAATTAGAGAGGGCGTGCAGAAGAAGCAAAGAGTTCGTGTGAAGCTGAAGCTGGAACTGTGGAGATTCAGGCTTTGTTTTAGTTTTATTTCAGCTTTAAGAATGTATTTTGTGTAGAGAATGGTTAGGAAGATGAACTTGGTTGCCATTTTCTATTTTATAACTTCAAACATGAGCTAAACTCTTAATTGGGTTGTTAACTTGTTTATTTGCTTAAATATATGTTAAGAGTTGTTCTTGCCTCAAATCTGGTGTTTGATTATGATTTTGGTATGTTTGATTCCTTAAACATGACAGTCAAAAGGAATATTTCACCTAGGGAGACCGAAAGGAGATCTAGGCTTAGAAAGTCATAATCGATCTTGAATTCTTGTTTAGACATACAAAGAACTTGAGACTTGTAAGAACCCCTGTTTTGATTATTGCATTTGAAGGTTAAATCTATCATAGACATATGAAGATTAATAAGAAAATGTAGATCTAGTAGTGTGAAAACATGCTAGGCAATGGAGAGCGAGGTTACAAGACCCAGAATTTATGTCTGAACTATGTTGTAGCATATAGGAAAGTAGATAAACAAAAGTTAGCAACCCAAGTGTATTTTCTCGCTTTAATTAACTCATATGAAGAACAGTTGTTACTTGTTTTAGCATTACTTGGTTTTATTTTATATGCTTATTTGCAATTTTAGTTAGGAATTCACACTCAACCTTTATTCACAAACAATATAATGTGCACGGCTTACTTTCACTCTCTTGGGTTCGATATTTGGACTTTGATCTATATTACTTGTTATGATATACGTGCCCTTGCGTATTAATTATAACACCTAATAGCACAACAACAAGTTTTTGGTGTCGTTGTCGGGGAGTGATTGATATTAAGTCTGAATACTGCTATATTGTTTGGTTATGCATGCATATTTAGTTGACTGAAGTTGCTGAAAACTAAACATTTTCTGTAATTGTAGGGATGCTAGTTGTGTATGAGTGAGATCGTTAAACGATAATTATTTCCATTTGATCCAGAAATCGAACGAACATTCAGAAGAAATTGAAGAAATCAGAGAAATAAGATAATAGCCGCAACAAATCCACCTGGTGGTGGACATAGAGAAAGAGTTCTAGAGAATGTGGTAGCTCTGGCTGATGACAGAAATCGAATTATCAGGCAATATATAGCCCCACGCCTGGATGAGTTTGATCCTGGAGTGGTTAGATTTGTAGTGGAGGCACAACATTTTGAACTGAAGCCTGTCATGTTTCAGATGCTACAGAGTTTGGGTAAGTTTGGGGGAATGGCTACTGAGGATCCCCATTTACATCTGAGGTCATTTTTCGAGGTTTGTGATATCTTTAAGTTACAGGGAGTAACTCCTGAGGCTTTGAGGATGAGGTTGTTTCCCTTTTATTTGAGGGTCATTTCTAAAACCTGGTTAACTAATCTTCGACCGGGGTCTGTTATAACATGTAACAAGCTTGCTGAAACATTTCTGATGAAATACTTCCTCCAACTAGAAATACCAGATGCAGAAACACTATTATGACTTTTAGGCAGGAGGATGAATCTGTGAGTGAAGCTTGGGAAAGATTTAAGGAGTTTCTCAGAAGATGTCCAAACCATGGAATACCATACTGTATTCAAATTGAGACTTTCTATAACGGTCTAAGTGGAAATTCAAGGATGCTTGTTGATGCATCTGCTGGAGGAGCACTGTTAGATAATACTTACAATGAAGCTCGTGAGATTTTGGACAAGATTGTTGCAAACAACTATAATTGGTCAAATTCGAGAACTGCAACAATTTCTACTCAAAAGGTAGCTGGTATTCTGAAAAAAGATCCCCTTACTGCTTTGACAGCACAGATGGAGGCTTTGGGAGCAACTATGAAGAACATAGAGAAGAATACTAGCCAGACTATGGTTACTTCAACACCTACAGAAGTTGCAATGGCTTTGAGTTGTATTTACTGGGGAGAAACACAGCAATTTGAGGATTGCCCATCGAACCCAGCCTCAGTCTATGCTAATTATTTTAATTAGCAATTTAGCTAATGCTAATAATACAACGACAAATAAATTATCGAACCCAGAGGAGTGAAGTATCGAAAACCCCTATGTATTAAAACATAGTTTCTTGGAATATTGGTTAGGAAAAATCAAAAGTAGAGTTTTGGGCATTCAAAAATTTAATTGATTTAGAACTAAAATTAAAACTGGAATTTGAAAAAGGCTTTTGAGATTCAAATATGGGAAACGCAGATCCTAGGGTTTTCTACCTATTATGCCTTACATGAAATGATAAATTGAATAATTACCAATTTAATTCCTACTCGTAGTGGAACATCTGAAAATTATTAAGAATTTCTTGTTCAGACAATTCATAAATTAGATTAATTAATTCTCTCTATTCTTTCGATATTGAGAAAATCCAATTAACTCCTTAAACCTATGGATTTATTCCTACAACCTATTTCAATCTTTTCAAACAAGAAGTCAAATTGTATTATGAAAATCTTTTTTTCCATTGATAATTTTTACCTTTGGAGTCTTTAATTATCAACTAATAAATCTAATGAGAGGCCAACAAATTAAGATTGCAAAATAAGCTCAGATTTCATAAACAATGATCGAAAAGACAATTTGATTCAATTAATCACACATGCAGGCATAATAATTCAAAACCCTAGAATCTATGGAGAAATTAGTTACACATAATCATAATAAAGATTATCAATCAACGATACAACCTGTATTTGATTTGTATAAGTAAACTCGAAGTAGAAATTGATGCAGAAATCTCTATGGAATAAAACTCCAAATTTGACTCCAAATTACAATCGCTGTTGGAAAATTCAAACTCTCACAAATGCTGCCATTGTTGTAATTTTTTACCTCTAAGGGTATTTATAGTGGTGGTAGATGTATCTAATTAGGTCTACGAAAAGAGATATAAATCTATCTTCCAATGTTCTTTCAAATATTTGCCAATATAGGTTGACATCGATCGACGTGATGCCACGTTGATCGACGTGAGTGTTCGCTTCGACCTTCACTTCGATCTCTCACGGTAGTTTCTTGGCAGGTGGATGTCGATTGACCTGTGTTGGCGTCGATCGATGTAGGTCTCACACATCAAGCCTTCACAATCCTTGCCTTCGATCGATCCAAGTAGCTGCACGTCAACTGACGCAGGTCTGCGTCGGTCAAAATCGAAGCTCCGATGAGCCATGCTCTCCATACTTAGCCAAATTCAATCTAAAACCTGCAAAACACACCACCACAAGCATAATACGTGCGAAAACCCTTTCATGCATGATTAAACAAGTAAAATGCCTTAAAAACAACTAAAACAATCTAAGAAGTCATTGATAAGTTAGTGAAACTACGAACTTATCAACTCCCCCAAACTTAAACTATTGATCATCCTCGATCAATTCACATACAGGAATTCGAATCACATGCAAATACAAGCGTGCAATGCCTCACAAATCCCTTCACTATCCAAGTAGCACTCATCCACATAAATCACACAATCCAGACATAGTTCAAATCATCAAATTATTGAAGAGGAACCTCACAGGGTACTGTTTGCACTCATCACTCAAATGTTTACGGGTAAGTGTTTCTCTCAATTCAAGGCCAAAGCTCACACTTACCATAGGTTTTTGACAAGTTTCTCATCTCTCCACTGCTTAATAATGTAGTTTTTTCAGGGAATCAAATAGGTCTTTAATTTGGTTGTAATGTGACTTAACTAAAAGGTGGGACATTTTTGGCTAAGTGACTTACGATTTTTCCAATAGAACAACACACCAATCATACCACAACCACATTAGCTCATCAAAATCTCAATCACTTGTTCTCTCTCTATTTTTTTTCTAAGGTCCCTTCTCATTCAAAAATTTATTTTGTGAACTTTCATAATAATTTTTTTTTCTTTTATGCACTCTTGTTCACTCTTTATTTTCTTTTCACTCTTTGGACCCTAATTCATTTTCAACCAACAACAACAACATCCTAACAGTCCCTATTGTCCAACCATTTACTCCTCACGTTTATCAACCATTCTACATCAAAGAAAGTTCCTTCAAGGCTTAAATGGGCTATGAGTGGAGATAATCAAGGGTTAGTGTATGGGGAATGGGTAAAGAAAGAACATGCCTATAATCACTTTCACCCTATTACTACACTCATGCAACCTCGAGAGAAAAACTTGTCAAATTCTAGAAAAATTATTACTAAAGGCCTTGTCCCACATCAAACGAATATTATGGCTCAAATTCTCACACAGGTTTAAATTTTTGTTACTCTTCAACAATCATCCAATTCAAACAGTCTATCATGCGCAATTCACGCTTCAGAGAGCAACTCATCAAGCAAATAACTCCTACCATTAGCTACTCTATCACACAAATTTTCATTCCATATCGGCAAATAATCAATCATAAATCAACTATTTTCATTCTAGGGAGGACGAGTCAAATTCTCAAACCAACCATAATCAAATAGTTCCGACTGTCCTAGGTTCAAATCTACTAAACTGACTAGACTACTAACTAATGACACTATGCATCAATTGTAAACACGACTCCAACCTATGATGCATCAAATAAATAAATAAATTAAAGCTATAAAACGTTTCCATTTTCCACGTCCCCATCCCCCCAAACTTGTTTCACTCGAAGGAGTGGAAAAGTTTGAAAGTCATACTGGAAAGGAGAAACGGTACCTCAAGACTGGTCAGACAGGCCAGTGTCATCCTCTACTCTCCGATGTCTTCGGCTCCGATAAGTGGTCATGGGCTCGATGTAGAGATAAATCTCATCCATCCTCCCTATCAAGTGCTGGAGTTGTGCATCGACTGGCTTTCAATGGGCTGCGCTGACAGCTCGCTCTTCCTCGAACGAAGTGCACACTCCCTCAATGTTCGTACTCATCTCCTCGAAGGAAGTTCGTTGCTGCTCCAGGAGTGTGTATTGATGCTCTATGAAGGCGCGCTGCTGATCTGCCAACTGTTGTTGTTGCTGCATAAAGGCTGAATATTAAGCCCAATCCGGCTCAATAGAACACGAATTCTCTCCGCCAAAGAATGTAGTCCCCCGCTCCTTAGTGGTATCCCTCGCCGTATTATGGGCTTGCTGCCGGAGCTATCGCTGGTGCTGCTCCTCTCTCTCCTACTCAGGAGTCAAAATGCGCTGATCAGGCCGTGTCCGTGGTCGATGACGGAGGCAGAAAGTAATAGCGCCTGCTCCCCACTGGCCAACAGTAAGCTGCATATGAGCCTCCGTGCTCATGAGCCAGTTTTCACGGATACCCAGGTCCGTGACATGCATCAACGCCGACTGTAAAAGAGGGAAGAAGTCATCGTTGGAGAACCTTCAAAACCACCCGCCTTGCAGCTGATGAGCAATCACCTGCATCTGAATAAGATGTAGGTCGTCGAGGCCGATGGGCGGTGCACAAGCTGCCAAATCCACAGTCGGGATGCCGAAGTGCTCAGCGATAGGGGTGATTAATCTCCCGCTCCATATGGTGACCGGTTTGGCCTTCATTTGCTTTTCACAGTTATCCATGACTAGAGATGCCATTACTGACTGGGGCCCTTGAGAGCAATCCCCAGAGTTCCAACAACTCGGGAAATCTAACTTTCTCGCTCTCATTTCTACTGGCAATAGATACTCCCATGCATCGCTGGATGTAGCAAAATACGGTATTATTTATAGAAGAGGCCTTGAGGCCCCATAAATCGAGATTGCTATGCTCCTCGGCCTCCGATGCAATCTCTCTCTAGAGTTTAACCAGATTAAAGTCCTCTGGGTGATGGTAGGCACATCCTACAGGGACTCCAAAGATCTAGTCAAGCTAATTCTTTGTCAAGGAGAATCTCTGGTTGCACAACTGAAAATGGATGGCAAGAGGCTCAAAATCATGGCGTGCCTTTTCCACCGTGAGCGTGGCAAGAAACTCCCGCACAAGAGAAGGGTATGTGACCCAGTGAGCTGTCACCCATCTCCTCTAGTTGATTCTCCAAAGGAGAGCATCCACATCGGCTCTAATCCCCAGTTGGTCCATCGTGTGTGGGCATGAATATCGGGTCTGGCGAATGGTGGCTCCAAGGATCTTGTTATAAGCCCTTTCCTCATCACTGGTCCAAAACACTGGTCTTGCCACAGCCATAAGTAATAACTGCAATCAAAAGAAACAAGCAAAAAAGAGCATATTGCTGCAGCAATTCAAATCCACTCCATGAAGCAACAACAGAAAATAACACCCCAAAAATCCAAAATTCCCCCTCAATTTGTAATGCCAATTAAAAATTGACTTTACATTCATTCAGTTCAAGCCTAATACAAGTAAAATCAAACAAATTGGATGCCCAAATCAACAGCTCAGCTTTGTATACAAAAATCATAGCCAAATCACACAAAGGGCAAACCCACCATTCCAATTCTAAACAATTAGACACAGAATCGAGACAAGGCAAGAGCAAATATCGAGTAAAATATAACCCATATCGAACAATTGCATGGAAGACGAATTCAAGTCCTACGTTCAACTAGACATGAATTTGATGATTCCAACGGTTCAAAATTCTCAAGACTTTGAATAAGATTCACAAACCATAATCAAATCAAGAGGGAATGAGTGTAGGAAGCATACTTTACATTGAAATTGACGATTGAAGAGGGATTTTGCGAGGGTTTTGAGTTTGGGGGGTTTGTGTGTCGTGTGTGAAATGAGGAGAAATGAAGGAAATTTTCATTTTTAAAAACTTACCTAGCCGCTCGACTTCAACCGACACGCTCTCGCATCGGTCGATGTAAATTTATTTTTTAATTATATTAAACAAATGAAAACAAATTCTAAATTCAAACCTGTTTGCCGAACGTGGGGTTCGATTGACGACATCGCATTGATCAACGCATCGTAGTGCTGGTTGATGTGCCAGCTCACAACATCGATCAACATGATGATATGTCGGTCGAAGTCGACAACCCTCGCCTGTCTCTTGGGATGAACGACTGAAATAAAAAAACTAACGACAAAAATCAATTAACACTGAACTAGACTAAAAATTAACTGACTCAATTTCAAAATTCAAGATAAAGGGAAATTAAATGAAACAGAACTAAATCGTTGGGTTACCTCCCAACAAGTGCTTGATTTAATGTCGCTAGCTCGACAATACCTGCGATCAGGGGCAGTCTAGATAGTACACCTCCACAACAACAATTTGCGGTGGAGTGTAGTATTTCTTCAGCCTTTGCACATTCACCTTGAATTTAGTGTCGTCTTGAGCGGCCAGCTCAACCACGCCATTCGGGAAGGCGCAAACCACCGTGCTTGTCAGGCATAAATCGAAGGTGGGAGTTGAAGAGGAGTACATTGTTGTCAGAATTGAAGACTTGCTTGCAAATCCTGAATCTCTTAGCCGGCGTCTTGTAGATGATGTTGTTTTCATAGGCCTCGTCCCTAAAGTCCTCCAATTCATTCAGGTCATAGCTCGATTGGTCGCGGTGAGCTTCCAATCCAAATTGAGCTCCTTCGTGGCTCTCCATGCCTTGTGTTCCATCTCAACCGGGAGATGACAAGATTTCCCAAACACTAGTAGATACGAGGACATGCCTATGGGCGTCTAGTAGGCGGTGCGATATGCCCACAATGCATCATCGAGGTTCAAGGCCCAATCTTTCCTTTGCCGCACCGTCTTCTTTAGGATTTGCTTGATCTCGCGATTGGACAGCTCCGTCAAGCCATTCCCTTGAGGGTGATATGGAGTAGTGACGTGGTGCTTGAATCCATACCTTGCGAGCAAAGAAACCAGTAACTTTTTACAGAAGTGAGAACCGCCATCACTCACCAGAGCTCTCGGCCTCTTAAATCTCATCACGAGCTTTTGTAGGAAGTTGATGACGGCCTTTGAATCATTGGTGGTCGCCGGAATGGCTTCCACCTATCACGATACATAATCCACCACAAGCAGAATGTAGGAGAACCCACGGGATGGTAGACAATTGTTTTCGAACCTATCAAAAAGGACCGAAACTTTTCAAATGCATAGACCACTGCCAACATCTCCTTCTCGGTGGTGGTTTAGTTGCACTGTGCTGGATTCATACTCTTGTTGGCGTAGTGGATGACGTGGAACAATTTTCCCATCAATTGGTGCAAGGCAGCTCCAACTGGGAATTTGCTGGCGTCACACATAACGACAAACGGCTCACTCCAATCTGGTGAAGTCAATACTGGTGCAGTCACAAGGGCCTTCTTCAATCTCTCGAAGGCATGCACATAATCATCATAAAAAAGGAGATATCCTTCTCCAAAAGGTTGCATAGCGGCCTTGAAATCTTCGAGAAGTCTTTGATGAATCTCCTATAGAACTCGGTGTGGCTGAGGAAACTCCTTTGGAATTTGCCTGTGGTGGCATCTTTTCAATAGCAGCTACCTTTGCTCGGTCTACATCCAATCCTTCAGCTGATACTCGATGTCCCAATACGATACCCTCTTGAACTATGAAGTGGCATTTCTCCCAGTTGAGACACAGGTTTGTCTTGGTGCATCTCTCCAGTACGGTTGCCAGATTCTGCAAGCAAACATCAAATGAACTACCAAATAAGGAGAAATCATCCATAAATACCTCCATGACTTCTTTGATCAGATCGTGGTAAATGACCATCACGCATCTCTGGAAGGTTGTTGGTGCATTGCATATGCCGAACGACATCCACCGGTATGCAAATACTTTGTAGGGGCATGTGAATGCGGTCTTGTGCTGGTCCTCCAGTGCCACCGCGATCTGGTTGTATCCTAAGTAACCATCAAAAAAATAGTAGAACGGATAATCAGATAATCTATCAACCATTTGATTTATAAATGGAAGGGGGAAATGGTCCTTGCATGTGGCAGCATTGAGAGCCCGATAGTTGATGCAGAACCTGTTGGGATTATATACTGAAAGCATATATGATTAAGTGTTTTGTACACTAGTCTTCATATATGTGTTTCCACAACAATGCTCGCTCTCTGATGAAACAATCATACAACGAACCATAATATCCTATTATCTCGCCTATAGGGATGACCATATGGTGTGTAGGAGATCACAGAGGATCATATGATTCGTTTGACCTAGCGAGATATAAAGAGTATCACAGCTGAGACAGTCCCTGGATAGGCTGTCGGTCTAAGCTGCGGCACATCAGTTCATAAGTGGGCTTATCCTAGCTACTAGATGTGTCGGTACATAGTTATATATTGATGGGATCAACAGTGTGATGTGCCATTCTCATTGACATATGAATGAGCTAGATCCCTAACATACTTCCTATGATCTTAAACCTAACTGAAGGATAAGGGGCACACACAGATTGACCACACTTTGATTTACCATGGTGGCGAGTCTTACATGTACTCTAATACTCATATTTTGGGTGTTGGCAATTTGTGTGTGGCCTGCTTAGTCTGGACGTTTAGGTAATCATATCCGTTTCAGGATGGTGACATTCCCTGAGGGGCTCACAAGGTTCATTATGCTAAACCCTGCAGGTTGAATTATTTAATTCAGGCATAAGTGAAAAGGAGTGAGTGGTATTACTCAGGAAATTAGAGATTAATTAATTGTGGCTGATTGTCATAAGCCAAATTAATTAATGAATGTCTAAAACCTTAAATATGTGGATCATGTTAGTTTGGTGCAACCCGTTCCTAATAACGTGGTAATAAAGGGGCGAGTCAGCATTGTTACCGTGGTGAAGGTTAAAACAATGTTTTATTAATTAATTATGTTCTGGATTGAACAAGGAAGGATTAATTAATAAAGAGGGCCCACTTTATTATTTGCATCTGGTCCCTGGTCTGGCCCATGAACTGCTCAAGCCCATTAGGGTTAGGGTTTCTCAAAACTCTAACACTATATAAAGGCCTTCTCTCTATCAGATCATTAAGAATTAGGGTTTTCAGTATATTGAGAGAGAACGGCGGCGCAACTAATCCGGTGGGAGAAACTGATCGATTTCTCCAGATCTCGCATTCAACTTGGTAGATAATCATCACAAGTTTTCCAAGGAGCAAGGGAACAGATCAGAAGATCAGATCTGTAGGAACAACTGTTCATCGCCGGTGTTCAGATTCAGATCCAGATCTATTTCATCGTTATTGGCTCCGATCTAGATCTGTAGATCAAACGGTGAAATCAGGTATTCTGTAAATCCATCCTCTGCAATTAATTTTGTAGGAGCATGCATAGGATCGCATGGTTTATTTAATTGAAATTTGTTCTTGGTATCCTAAGAATGATCCTTGGCAAGAATTTAACTAATGGCAACTCGTGTTGTCCATCGTAGAGTCAAACCCTACAATTGGTATCAGAGCCAGGTTGATATTCTTAGGCTCTATCTTGAATAGATTGAAATTAAATAAATATGTATGTTCATGGATGGATTTAAATTGTCGTGGATGCTTTGTTCTCGTGGCCTTCTCGTTTTTGGATCTGTTTTTCACCACGAGAAAATCTGTGGTTAGATTTGATAGGCAAAAATTGTAATAGATTGTAGATCTGTAATTTTGTATTTTATTTTATTCAAATCTATAAAATTGAGATCCGGAAGAAGAGCGAGAAGAGAGAACGAAGAACAGACATTGGAAGAACCATTGCCTAGGGTTCAGCCCTTCTTCCCCAGATCTCGCCGGTGGCGCAGTGCCGATGATGGCGAGCGACGGCGGCGGTCACGGTGGGTGGCGGCGGCAGGGTTCTTCCCTGCAGCTGGGCTGGGCTGGGCCCCAAGCCTCAGGCTTCTACGCACGCGTCGTCCGGCGAACCTCCCAAATCAGGCGGCCACGCGCAGGCATTTAGGACGCTGGCGGTGGTTGCGGGCGAGGGCAAGGCCGCGTGCATCTGCGCGCAGCGGTGGTGAAAACACAGCCTGCCTGCATTTCACTTCTATCTTGCGCGATTGCTGGAGCAGCAACGGTCGATGGTGAGTGTGGGAGTGGCTGCGACGGCGGGGAAGGCGAAGCAGCAGTGGCCGTGCGCAACTGCGCTCGGCGATGGTGAGGCAGCGCAGCTTTGCTGCGTCTTGCCACTATTCTGCGATCTCTCCGACTCGTTGGCGGGCTGCGATGGGGTTGAACGGTGGCTGGGCTGGGTGGCCGGCCGCAGGCGGCGGCCGAAAAGGCGGCTGGCGGCGGCTGCAAGGAGGGTGGCAGCTAGGGTTTCCTGACCTAGGGTTTGGTTGCTCATGTTGGGCCAGAAACCCTAATTTGCAGCCCAACTGCTATTTTTTCAGCCCGAATCAGATTTCAAGTCCAACGGAGGCCCAGTTTGAAGATCTGTATTGGAATTATATCTTGTAATAGTTAGATTTAATTTATTTTTCAGTTGTAATCGCATCTCAGGGGCCACGAGAAATTTTATTTTTTTATTTAATTATTTCTCGTACTGATGTGATTTATTATGTGCGCACTAGTAAATAATAGGAAGCATGATTATTTGCTTTAATTATTTACTTTTATAAGCATGTTGCAATTTAATTATCAAGCATGCTTTATGTGATTCATTTTATGTTTTAAATTGTGTCTATAAATTCCGGAATTATATTAATTTATGATGGAATTCTAGATATGACATAATTTATGGCAACATAAAATAATGTGTGCGCATGAAACCTTTAGAATTAAAATACTAAGCTGGATTTTGGTTCTTCTCTAACTGAAATCATTGGACCTCCACAAATACAACCTCTCATTGGAAGTAAAGTGTTTCGAAGCGTAAACGTCTACTTAGTAGCTTGCGTTAGAAATAACTTACCAGTTCTAATGCGATGAGGTTTCTAAATAAAACATTTAGTTTGAGATGAGAAGTGGGAGCCTCTGAGCAAACGTCTACTTAGTAGCTTGCATTGAGACAACTTCCACAAGTCTCTAAGATTAATCAAAATGAGATAACGAAGGATGTAAAGGGCATGCGGTATGGGTCGAGTACATATGCTAAATTGCCCTTTTACATTCGGAGTTAGGATTGTGGTTATTTTGGCTTAGATGTTGCCTGGAGTATAACTCATTTGTGATGTCCCTGCTCCGGATAGGTGAACATGGTCTTAGTATCTCCAATATTAATTTCTTTTGCTGGGATACCTGGCATGGAGAGAAATTAAAGGATCTTTATGGTCTGGTTGAGCGTTTGCCGTAAACGTCTACTTAGTAGCTTGCGGTGAATTAGCTTGGGCAATTGGAGGAAGCAAATTTCATTGTTTTATCTAAAGGTTCTATGCATATTTGTTTCAATTGTTCGTAGTATGTGCTTACTTTAATTCACTTATTTGTTTTCAGATATGTCTATTATTGCATCGCTCATCAATTCAATCGTACACAATTCCTTGACTGGTCCGAATTTTCCCGGATGGCAAAGTGACATTGTCAAGCTCTTGGATTCATTTGGACATTTGTTTGTTCTGCAAACTCCCTGTCCGAGTTCGCCGACTGATACATCTTCTGATGAGGAGCGTGCACAGTATCACATGTGGATGTGGTCGAATGGCATGGCCAGACAATATATCTTGGCTGGTATGTCAGATGCACTGCGCCCTCGTTATAGTGATGTATGGCTTGTGCATGACATTATGCGACGTCTTGACGTAGCATATGGCGGACTCGATGGACATGCTAGATCCAGTCTTATCAAGCATATTGTAAGATAGAAAATGGGTCAGAACTGTTCGGTACGTGAACATGTGGAATCACTCATCCAACTCATAGATGAGTACACATTAATGGGTGGTCAAATTGACAATGATGTCAAAATTGGCTTGATACTCAACACGTTACCGAAGTCATTTGACGACTTCAGAATTTCTCTTGAGAAAAACAAGAGTGAGTATATTGTTCACAGTCTGCTCAAGGATCTTGTATCAACAGAAGTTTCTTCAGTCTTTTCTGTGAATCACTCTGATTTGCTTCCGAGCCGAAAGAGTGATGTCAAAGAAATAGGAATGAAGGAAGCAGTGGGAGCAGTCTTGCCTTATCAGTTCATTCCAAATCTCTTGCTAAAAGTTCTTCTAAATCGCGTCATTATGACATGAAGAAGAAGAATGGTAAAGGAGAGAACAAAGGAAAGAAAGATAACAAGAAGGACAAATGTTTCAAGTGTGGCAAAAAGGGTCACTGGAAAGTAAATTGTCCAAGTTTGGTAACTAAGGGACAAGGTACATCATCTTTTGCATTGCTTGTTCAAACATGTTTAGTATCGGTTTTCTACTCCTTAGTGGGTAGTGGTAACTGAGGTCACTAATCGTGTTTGCTACACTTTGCAGGGAATCAAGCTTAGGGCTAGAAGATGGCGGGATTACCATCTCCAAGATTGATGCTGGAAGTTGCTACTTCAGCTGATGGAGATTTTACTTTGAGTTTATGTTAAAAACTCTGTTTTAATTCAAGTTTCTGAAGAGATATTGTTTTGGTTTAGATAAACGATTTTCATCTATTGTTATGGATTATCAGTTATTCAGATAGAGTTTTTTCTATCATAATGAATAACAGTGTTTTCTATTATGGATGATTGTCTCTTCATTACTTGATTACATAAACTGTCAGTGTTCTAAGGTACAACTTAAAGAACCTCTATAGAGATAAGTTACATCAGTCTAAGTAGTTTTAAGTAATTCATGGAATTATGGATTCAATCCAGGTATTCCTAAGAATGGTACTTATGACAACTACTCAAAGGTATAAGATGGTAACCAGGCCTTTTAATAGGCGATTGTATTTCTATAGATTATTTCGTGTTTGCTCTGATTTGCTGGTTTGAGTCTACTTCCGCAGTTGCCTTAATAGGCATTGATACTGTAATCATTTAAGATTTGGATATGTTTATCTAATTCACTACAAGTCTTAGTCTCTTGCTTTAATCAAGAGCGTTCAAGACTAAGGTAGAGAATAAGTTAAACAAGATCGTAAAAACATTATGGTTCATTCATAATGGTGTATCTTAAGTGATGGGTTTTTCAGTATCTGGCAGAGCAAAGGGATTGCATCCCAGTTAATTACACCTATTATTCCTCGATTGGGATTGTTTAGGTAAAACGAAATAAGATTCTTTAAAAGATTATGAGTTATGCCAGCCTTGCCAAACTTTTGTTTTGGGAACAGCACCAAAAGCAGTTGTATGTTTACTTAATCTAGTGTATTCTAAATCAGTTTCAAATACCCTATCAGACCTTGACTCTGTCAAAAGGGCAATGATGGGTAATTCGGCTGTTAAGCTAATATAGGAAATGTTGGGAATTATTCCTAGAAACTCCCTTAGGACTTATTTGTAAAAGGTTTTGTTGGATCAAACCTTATTTAGTTGGTCGATCATTTGCTGAAATCTAGAGAGTCTAAAACAACTTGTAAAGTCCTGTATAAGTTGAACATCGAGTTGTAATAGACTAGTGTGCTAAGAAGAATCCCTAGCAGACACAAAGCAAATGATATCAGCATTCAACTCACAATCTGCTAGAGAAACAAGCCAACAAAGGATCACTAGCAAATGGCTGAAAGCACGTCTGACAGAATGCTAAGGTGTTAGCATTCGAACTTTTCAGCATCGAAGTAAAAAGTCTGAAACAAAAAGAAGTCAAAGGATCGAAGGCAGTAAACGACTTCAGCAACTTTCAACATAACAAAGGTCGAGATGCAAAAGCTGAAGACAGACTGCCACACTGACAAAACGGACATACAAAGAATGAGACTTTCCCTAAGTAGTTTGGAAAGTACATCTCTACTCAAAAAGCGCTCTATCAAGTTAATCAACTCTTGGACAAAGGAGCCGTTGTGTCTAACGAGTATGGAGATTCAAGTTTTGAATCTCCAACTATAAAAGACAGATTCAAGAACTGGATAAACGACTGCTTTTACTACTTGGATAACTACTCTACTCACTTTACTCATTCACGAACGCTCAAGCTAGAGATTCCTTTGACAAAGTGAACTTTGAAAGTAGTCAGTTGAGAGCTGTACAAAGTCTATCTAAAAGCTCCCAACAACCAGAAGTGTCGCTCATTGAAGTACTGACACTCCATTGAAGATATTCTTGATCGCATTCAAGGATATTTCAATCATTGAGATTCCTTTCTTTTAGAAAAGAATCTAACAGTCAAACACCTGAAAAGGTTAAGACTAGAACGGGCGTCTAGCCATACTCAAGGAAAATCAGGAAGTGCCTATTTCTTCCATACCAGGCAAGGCAGGAGTTTCGAAGGTGTGCCCTTGACCCCCAGCCAAACCTTACCAGAGAGGTGCAGACTCACGGAGGATAGCTGTCAAGTAGCCAGGCCGAAAGCTCACTGCCTACTTAACTGGAAAGGCGATTACTTGTAATATGTATACTTTTCTAGTGAAATTCTTAGCGTTTCGGCTAAGGAGTGGATGTAGATCTATTTGATCGAACCACTATAAATCTTGTGTGCATCTACTATTTTATTAGTTTACTGTTCAAAGATTGATTTAAAGCCTAGCAACGGAGTTGCTAGTGTATATCTGAACAATAACTTAAGTCATAACTTGAGCTAACTAATTTTTGGAAAATAACATTAAGTGAAAGAGACGTAAAACAAATTCCGCTGCATTTCGTGTTAAATCATCAACACGACGACTCTGACATTTTGGGACCAACAAGTGGTATCAGAGCAGGAGGTTGAAAAACCGACTGCTTCTGAGTCGCTTAAGACCTGATCCGCATTTTCCTTGCACTTTTACCTGTTTATTTGTGTTTCACTCGTTTAGCTCAGGAGACAAGATGTTGAATCATTCTCTTGGAAAGTACAACAGGGAGAACTTCACAACATGGAAAAAGATGGCCCTAATACAGCTTCAGAGCATACATCCAGAAATGGTTGAGGTACTTGAAAGAGGTCCCATTAAGATTATGAAAGCTAACACTTTTATAGGACCTGTACCCGAACCCGCTGACGGAGCTGATGAAGGAGATCAACCTAGACCCCCAAGGCCACAGAGACCCCAAATGGTTGAAAAACCTTTTGAGGAATACACAAGTGATGACAAGAAAAGAGCTCAGCTGGAGCATGTTGCAAAGAAGTTAATGTAGGAACTGAGTCTACAATAGGCGACATGAATCGCCATTTATTAAAACTCTGGATTCGATTTATGGATATCAAAATAAATATCATGACAAACAGTAAACGCCCTATGCATGCTCCTATTTAATTTAATTCGTAGATTCAAAGGGATACCTTAAACTCCAAGGACTGATCTACAGATCTAGATCGATGACGGCAATGAAGATGGTGTAGATCTGGATCTGGAATTGATCAAAACGATGGTGTTCCTACAGATCTGATCTTCTGATCTGTTCCCTTGCTCGATCCGGAAATCTGGTGAGGATACGCTACCGGATCTACAGCCGCCCACTCTCTCACAATCTCTCTAGGGTTTCTGATTTGAAAATCAAAACTTAAAAAACTTATGTGGGCTAGTGAGAGATCATCTATTTATATAGATCTGAGAATGGGCTATTAGGGTTTAATAAACCCTAATGGGCTCTGAGCAGTGTTGGGCCAGACCAGGGATCAAATGCAAATAATAAAGTGGGCCTCCTATTAATTAATTCCATGTTCAACCCAGAACATAATTAATTAATAAACATTAATTCATGCCACCAGAGAATTAATGCTGACCTACCCCTTTATTACCACGTTATTAGGAACGGGTTGCATTGACTTGGTTAATCCCCATATTTAAGGTTTCAGACATTCATTAATTAATTCAGCGTATGTCAATTAGCTGTAATTAATTAATCTCATATTATTCCTGAGTAGTACCACTCAACCCTTATCGCTTATGCTTGAATCAATGATTCAGCCTGCAGGACTTAGCATAACGAACCTCGTGAGCTTCCCAGGGAATGTCACCTTCCTGAACCGGATATGGTTATCTAAATCCAGCCTGAGGAAACCCCACACAAGCTGCCATCACCCAAGATGCAGATATACGAGTACATGTAAGACTCTCCACCATAGCAAGTCAAAGTGACAGTCAACCCATGTGTGCCCCTCAGCTTTCAATAGACTTTAGATCCGACCAAGTTACCGAGATCTTTACTCATTCATATGTCAGATAGAATGGTTCATCTCACTGTTGATCCTATCAATACATTGAGATGTACCGGTCACACAAAGCAGTCAAGATAAACCACTTATGGACTTGTGTGCCGCAGCCTAAACCGACAGCCAAACCAGAAACTGTCTCAGTTGTGATAATTGTTTATATCTCGCTAGGTCGAACGATCTATACGATCTTCTGTGATCTCTTACACACCGTATGATCTCCCTATCGACGAGATAACTGGATGTGTTTGTTCGCATCGTATGATTGTTAATTCAGACAGGAGTTGTTTATTGCAAGTCATTAATGATTACCAGTATATCAAACATAATGTTTCCTAATATACCAATCATAATGCTTTTATGTATACAATTCCAACAGTTAATCCTTGACTCCCTACCAAAGCTGATGGCATAAAAAGCTTTGGAGTTCGATACAGCTAAAGAAATGTGGCAGTATGTTTGCGAGTCATCCCAGGAGACAGACCAGATGAAACGCAATAAACTGCTGGTAGCTGTTGACAAATATGAATCTTTCTCTATGAATGCAGGTGAATCCATAATGGCCATGGAGGAACGATTTAATACCATCATTGGAGAGCTGAATAACCTTGGTAAGAAATATGAGAATGGAGAAATGAATCACAAGATTATCTCTAAACTATACCCCAGAGATGACTGGTTTGTCAAAATGACTAGTCTAAGTGAGAAACATCTCAACAAAATGTCTACATCCGAGGTATTTGCTTAGTTAAAATCTCATGAATTTATAATACAACAGTCAAAGAAGAATGAAGCTGCAGTAGCACAATCGGCTGCTAGCTCAGATGATTTAGCTTATTTCGTCAAAAAGGACTTTAATAAGTTTAAACAAAAGAAACCATATTACAATCAAGAGAGATCTGCTCCTATAACCCAATCAAAGGAAGTTACTGCAACTTCTAGTTCTCAGCCTACTGATCTTAAGATCAGTGAACTAGAAGAACAGATGAAGAAACTTCAAAAGATGCTGATGGAGGCTAAAGGCGAAAAGGAAGCAAAGGAGACTCAGCAGTCATCTTCTCATGCCCGCTCAGTAGAGCGAAAGCCTAGGACTTGTTTTGAGTGTGGATCTCCAGACCACTTGAAACATGACTGTCCGAAAGTCAGCAGAGAAGAAAGGGAGCGGCTGAAACAAAGATTTGAAAGACGTGCAGGCAATGCAGTCAAAAGAGCGCTCCTAACCAGGAAAGAAACTCATGACATTCCTGAAAATGATGAGGAATATTATCTATCCTCAAAGGAAGAAGATGAAGAAGCCATGCTAGTTCTGATGGCAGACGTCGTGGAAGATCAATTTGCTGATGCAGATGCTGATCAGAATGCTGAAACGGCTCTAGCAGCCGAGAACACCGAGGTAATTTCAATAAATATTCCTAGATTTATAACCTCTGATGATTGCGAGAATTTCACTTTAGATTCTGAAGAAGACTATCTCACGAAGCTAAGTGAAGAATTCTCTAAAATGTACGAAATTAAAAACATCATTGTAGGAGAAAACACCTCACTAAAGTTAAAAGTTTCAAATTTGACCGAGGAAGTTGAAAGACTAAGGTCTGCAAGCGAGGAACTTACAAAAATGAAAGCCGAATTTTCAATACGTTCTGAAAATTTCAAAATTGTTGAAAAAGAGAACATTTTGCTGAAAAATAAACCAAAAGAAAATTGCATTTGTACTTACACGACTAGTCAAGCTATTTTGAATGCTGCAATTAATCAACAAAAGCACTACAAAGATAGAGCTGGCGTTGGTTTTGATCACCATGATAAAGGAAAAACTTCTAAGCAGAAGATTACTCAGTTTATCTCTGCTGGAAAATTCATCCTTGGAGAAAAACTGAAAGAAAAGGAATCTGCTGAAACACTCATTAGCGAATCTGTGAAACCTCAGCAGAATGCTAGGACATCTGCTAGGGAACCTCAGCAGGGGTACGATATATCCCAGCAGAATCCTAGAATATTTGCTAGGGAAACACAGCAGAGGTACGTTATACCTCAGCAGAATGCTCAAGTATCTGCTATGAAACCTCAACAGAGGAATGATAAATTCAAGCAGAACGCGAGATCATATGCTTCGCAACCTAGATCAGCAGAGCATAGAAGGATTGCCGAGCAGTATGCATCTACTGCCAGGACAGCAAGATCTTCATTTCATACAAGCAAGCATGTTAATTACAATGCTGTAAAGCCCCCTCATAATGCATATACACCACATAGGCAGAACACCTATGTAAGGCCTAAGTCCAAAACAAATTTCTTCAAAAGGACAATGAAGGCACAACACAATACCACACCTCATCCTCAATCTAAGCATGCAAGATTTACTTATCCTAAAGTTGAGAAAGGTATAAAGAGTGATGTCAAGAAGAAATTTTTGAAGATCACTCAAATGTGGGTTCCAAAAGGAACAATGACTCTTGCTAATCCTGCAGGACCCGAGACTAAATGGGTACCTAAATCCTTCTCTTAATTGTCTTGCAGAAACAGGATCTACGAGTCAAGCAATCAAGAACCCCAGATGAATGGATTCTTGATAGCGGATGCTCAGGGCACATGACTGGACGAGCAGACTTATTCTCAGATTTACAAAGCGTCTATGGATCCTCAGTTATTTTTGGTGACAACAGCAAAGGAAGAGTCATTGGAAGAGGATGTGTAGAACAAAATGGAATCCGAATTGTCAATGCTGCTCTAGTCTCAAACCTTAAACACAATTTGATGAGCATCAGCCAACTATGTGAGAATGGATATAATGTTTATTTCATTAACTCTGGCTGTGATATTGTTGATAAAGTTACAGGTTAAGTAAAACTTAGAGGCATCCGCAAAGGAGGCCTATATGTGGTCGATTGGCAAAGTGGCCAACAGGACTCATGCTTCATGGCATTTAACAAAGAGGAAACAAGTTGGCTATGGCATAAAAGATTAAATCACTTGAACTTCAAGACGATCAATCATCTAGCCAAACACAAGCTGGTTGAAGGACTGCCTGCTGAATCTTTTCGGAAGGAAGGAGTGTGCAAAGCGTGCCAACAAGGCAAACAAACAAAGGCATCCTTCAAATCAAATCCAGAAAAGGATATCTCAGGGAGAATTCTTGAACTCCTACACATGGATCTATTTGGTCCTGTCACACCACCCACAGTTAATAAGAAAATATATACGCTTGTGGTT
>JAPKLW010000643.1:35701-256035 GCA_026898455.1 Plectranthus barbatus | reverse complement strand
TGTTTATATCTCGCTAGGTCGAACGATCTATACGATCTTCTGTGATCTCTTACACACCGTATGATCTCCCTATCGACGAGATAACTGGATGTGTTTGTTCGCATCGTATGATTGTTAATTCAGACAGGAGTTGTTTATTGCAAGTCATTAATGATTACCAGTATATCAAACATAACGTTTCCTAATATACCAATCATAATGCTTTTATGTATACAATTCCAACAGTTAATCCTTGACTCCCTACCAAAGCTGATGGCATAAAAAGCTTTGGAGTTCGATACAGCTAAAGAAATGTGGCAGTATGTTTGCGAGTCATCCCAGGAGACAGACCAGATGAAACGCAATAAACTGCTGGTAGCTGTTGACAAATATGAATCTTTCTCTATGAATGCAGGTGAATCCATAATGGCCATGGAGGAACGATTTAATACCATCATTGGAGAGCTGAATAACCTTGGTAAGAAATATGAGAATGGAGAAATGAATCACAAGATTATCTCTAAACTATACCCCAGAGATGACTGGTTTGTCAAAATGACTAGTCTAAGTGAGAAACATCTCAACAAAATGTCTACATCCGAGGTATTTGCTTAGTTAAAATCTCATGAATTTATAATACAACAGTCAAAGAAGAATGAAGCTGCAGTAGCACAATCGGCTGCTAGCTCAGATGATTTAGCTTATTTCGTCAAAAAGGACTTTAATAAGTTTAAACAAAAGAAACCATATTACAATCAAGAGAGATCTGCTCCTATAACCCAATCAAAGGAAGTTACTGCAACTTCTAGTTCTCAGCCTACTGATCTTAAGATCAGTGAACTAGAAGAACAGATGAAGAAACTTCAAAAGATGCTGATGGAGGCTAAAGGCGAAAAGGAAGCAAAGGAGACTCAGCAGTCATCTTCTCATGCCCGCTCAGTAGAGCGAAAGCCTAGGACTTGTTTTGAGTGTGGATCTCCAGACCACTTGAAACATGACTGTCCGAAAGTCAGCAGAGAAGAAAGGGAGCGGCTGAAACAAAGATTTGAAAGACGTGCAGGCAATGCAGTCAAAAGAGCGCTCCTAACCAGGAAAGAAACTCATGACATTCCTGAAAATGATGAGGAATATTATCTATCCTCAAAGGAAGAAGATGAAGAAGCCATGCTAGTTCTGATGGCAGACGTCGTGGAAGATCAATTTGCTGATGCAGATGCTGATCAGAATGCTGAAACGGCTCTAGCAGCCGAGAACACCGAGGTAATTTCAATAAATATTCCTAGATTTATAACCTCTGATGATTGCGAGAATTTCACTTTAGATTCTGAAGAAGACTATCTCACGAAGCTAAGTGAAGAATTCTCTAAAATGTACGAAATTAAAAACATCATTGTAGGAGAAAACACCTCACTAAAGTTAAAAGTTTCAAATTTGACCGAGGAAGTTGAAAGACTAAGGTCTGCAAGCGAGGAACTTACAAAAATGAAAGCCGAATTTTCAATACGTTCTGAAAATTTCAAAATTGTTGAAAAAGAGAACATTTTGCTGAAAAATAAACCAAAAGAAAATTGCATTTGTACTTACACGACTAGTCAAGCTATTTTGAATGCTGCAATTAATCAACAAAAGCACTACAAAGATAGAGCTGGCGTTGGTTTTGATCACCATGATAAAGGAAAAACTTCTAAGCAGAAGATTACTCAGTTTATCTCTGCTGGAAAATTCATCCTTGGAGAAAAACTGAAAGAAAAGGAATCTGCTGAAACACTCATTAGCGAATCTGTGAAACCTCAGCAGAATGCTAGGACATCTGCTAGGGAACCTCAGCAGGGGTACGATATATCCCAGCAGAATCCTAGAATATTTGCTAGGGAAACACAGCAGAGGTACGTTATACCTCAGCAGAATGCTCAAGTATCTGCTATGAAACCTCAACAGAGGAATGATAAATTCAAGCAGAACGTGAGATCATATGCTTCGCAACCTAGATCAGCAGAGCATAGAAGGATTGCCGAGCAGTATGCATCTACTGCCAGGACAGCAAGATCTTCATTTCATACAAGCAAGCATGTTAATTACAATGCTGTAAAGCCCCCTCATAATGCATATACACCACATAGGCAGAACACCTATGTAAGGCCTAAGTCCAAAACAAATTTCTTCAAAAGGACAATGAAGGCACAACACAATACCACACCTCATCCTCAATCTAAGCATGCAAGATTTACTTATCCTAAAGTTGAGAAAGGTATAAAGAGTGATGTCAAGAAGAAATTTTTGAAGATCACTCAAATGTGGGTTCCAAAAGGAACAATGACTCTTGCTAATCCTGCAGGACCCGAGACTAAATGGGTACCTAAATCCTTCTCTTAATTGTCTTGCAGAAACAGGATCCACGAGTCAAGCAATCAAGAACCCCAGATGAATGGATTCTTGATAGCGGATGCTCAGGGCACATGACTGGACGAGCAGACTTATTCTCAGATTTACAAAGCGTCTATGGATCCTCAGTTATTTTTGGTGACAACAGCAAAGGAAGAGTCATTGGAAGAGGATGTGTAGAACAAAATGGAATCCGAATTGTCAATGCTGCTCTAGTCTCAAACCTTAAACACAATTTGATGAGCATCAGCCAACTATGTGAGAATGGATATAATGTTTATTTCATTAACTCTGGCTGTGATATTGTTGATAAAGTTACAGGTTAAGTAAAACTTAGAGGCATCCGCAAAGGAGGCCTATATGTGGTCGATTGGCAAAGTGGCCAACAGGACTCATGCTTCATGGCATTTAACAAAGAGGAAACAAGTTGGCTATGGCATAAAAGATTAAATCACTTGAACTTCAAGACGATCAATCATCTAGCCAAACACAAGCTGGTTGAAGGACTGCCTGCTGAATCTTTTCGGAAGGAAGGAGTGTGCAAAGCGTGCCAACAAGGCAAACAAACAAAGGCATCCTTCAAATCAAATCCAGAAAAGGATACCTCAGGGAGAATTCTTGAACTCATACACATGGATCTATTTGGTCCTGTCACACCACCCACAGTTAATAAGAAAATATATACGCTTGTGGTTGTTGATGATTTCTCCAGGTATACGTGGGTTCAACTACTAAAGACTAAAGACGAAGTAAAGATCCTGCAACCTGAACTGATCCTCAAAGAGCAGAACAACAAGGAAGTTATAGTTAAAAGGATTAGATCAGATAATGGAACTGAATTCTGTAATGGAATTCTGATGGACTTTTGTGCTGAGGCTGGAATTCATCATGAGAAGTCCACTGCTAGAACCCCACAGCAGAATGGGCTAGCAGAACGAAGAAACAGAACGCTGAAGGAAGCAGCACGGTCCATGCTTGCTGATTTAGGACTCAATGGAAAGTACTGGGGAGAAGCTATCATGACTGCTTGCTACACTCAGAACAGGAGTGCGGTTAATGGCAGATTCAACAAAACCCCTTATGAAGTGTATAATGGTCGTAAGCCTTCTATTAAACACTTTCGTACTTTCGGTTCAACATGTTATATCCATAACAATGGGAAGTCGAGACTTAACACTTTCTCACCTAAGTCTGATGAAGGCATCTTCTTGGGATATGGATACCCTTCTCACAAAGGTTATAGAGTGTTAAACAAGACAACTCAACTTGTGGAAATAACATGTAATGTTATTTGTGATGAGTCTACTTTAGTGCGCAGGGCAGACAAAGAACAGAGGAATGATAATCATGAGACCAATGATATCCGTGATCAATCTCTTCAAAAATCTTTTGAGAATATGAGTATTGATCCGATTAGGTCTAAGACTGATGTCATCCCACAGGCATCGCACTCAGCAGGTGACCATACTGCTGACCAGGCCGGTGATGCTAATGATCATGCTGAGGCCCCATCCTCTATATATCTAAATGATAATTTAGATGTGGCTGGTGCACTTGATGATCGAGAAGATGAAGATTCTACTGAAGATCTTAGCAAAGGAGTTGCTGAGAATCCAATCCTGGAGGAACCTGCTGCTGAAGCTCCAACCGTTACAATACCTGCTCATGCCGATCCCATTCATGAAGATCCAGAAGAAGATGAAGAAGGAGTACCAGTTGTCCCAGTTGCTGAACCCCAGGAGAATGCAGTAGAAGCTAATCAAAACAATACTCATCAAGAAGGAGAACCGGATGCTGAATTTCCAGGACGTATCAGACCATCATGGCTACGAGCGCATCCTTTAGACAGTGTTCTTGGAAGCGTAAATGACCCTATCCTAACCAGACTAGGGAACGGCAATGCCATATTAGTGTAACGGGATGGGAGATTAGTACTCGAAGTACACGAGTTTGCTCCTGAACCGTGCGGCCTTAGAACCGAGTTCTAAGCAGCCTAGCCAACAACCTTGCTGAGAGAGAAATATAAGGGGCGAGAGAGAGGGACAAGATATCTTGGAGAATGCTTAGAATGTTATATTGCTTGAGAATTGGATGCATTACAATGAGGGGAAGGACCCTATTTATAGGAGTCATTGGGTCCTTCTAGATAGTGTAGTACAAAGTACAAAGTGTAGTACAAAAGTACAATAGTGGGTTACACCTGTCAAGCATTACCCTATTATTTTATTATTTTCCCTTGAGTGAGCCAGCCTTGTCCTTCCTTCCAGATCCTTCCGACGGGTCAATCGGGTCAATAGGCTCCATACGTGGCATTCTCCCCTGCCTATTCGAGTGACGCCCTCGTTGCTCCTTCTTCATGGAATTTTTGAATTGCTGCCTCAAACTGCCAAAGGTCTTCGGCAGGTTCCCAACTTGCTTCATTCTCAGGCACTCCCTTCCATTGCACCAAGTATTCCCGCTTCGCCTTGCACCATCTTTTCCTTACTTCTCGATCGGCCAAGACCTTCTCAACTTCTCGATCATAAGACATTTTGGCTCCAAGGGGAGCACGAGTTGATTCCATCCGACTTGGATCCTCATGGTCTTCATGAAATGGCTTCAGCATGCTCACATGGAAGACCGGGTGTATCTTCAGCTTCTTGGGCAGTTCCAACTTGTAGGCAACTTTTCCAATCCGCTTGATCACTCGAAAGGGGCCTTCATACCTCCGCACCAAGGCCTTGTGCAAGTCCTTGTGCCGGATCACATTGTGAAGTTTCACCAGCACTTGGTCTCCTTCCTTGTATTCCACCAGCCTTCTTTTGAGGTCTGCCCACTTCTTCATCCTCTTTTTAGCCTTGTTGAGACAAGACCACGCCAAATCTGCATCTTCTTGCCAAGACTTAGCAAGCTTGTAGGCTGCCGGGCTGCCTCCTTTGTATCCCGCAGCCACCGAACTTGGGATAGCAGGCTGCTGCCCCATCACGATCTCAAAGGGACTCTTCCCCGTAGACTCGCTCCGTTGCAAGTTATAGGAAAAATGGGCAACATCCAGCAACTTCGCCCAATCTTTCTGAGTGGAGCTCACATAATGCCGTAAGTAGATTTCAAGTAATGCATTCGCCCGTTCAGTTTGGCCATCAGTTTGGGGATGCAAACTTGTAGAAAAGTTCAAGTCCGTACCTTGCATTTTGAAGAGCTCCGTCCAGAATCTCCCCGTGAAGCGCGGGTCTCGATCACTCACAATTGAACTCAGGACCCCCCAATACTTGACCACGTGCTTCAGAAATAATCGGGCTGCCTCCTCCGCCGGGCAGTCCTTCTTTGCTGAGATGAAGGTAGCATACTTGGAAAATCTGTCCACCACCACCATCACCGTTTGGCACCCCTCAGACTTTGGCAAGTTTACAATGAAATCCATGGAAACACTTTCCCATGGTCTCTCCGGCGTAGCCAAAGGTTCAAGTAACACAGCAGGGACCCGCTGCTCCATTTTGTCTTGTTGGCATACAAGGCAAGTTTTCACGTAAGTTTCAATATCATCAAAATAGTTGGGCCAATAGTACCTTTCTTCCACCAAGGCTCGAGTCCGATGCATCCCTGGGTGTCCCGCCCACTTGGAATCATGGCACTCTCGTAATATCTCCTTCCGAAGGTTGCCGTGTGCCGGCACGTACAACCGCTGCCCCTTGGTGTACAATAGGCCATTCTCGCACCAAAAATGCCTTGTTTTGCCCTCCTTGACTACTTCGATGAGGGCCCTTGCTCTTGGATCATGCTGCAAGCTCTCCCGAATCCGCCCCATTAGTGAACATTTAGGCCGACTAATGGTTGCTAGCTCCATCTTCCGGCTCAAGGCATCAGCCACCGAGTTGGTCTTGCCGGGCTTGTACTCCAACTCATAGTCAAACTCCGCCAAGTAATCTTGCCACCGAGCTTGCTTTGGGGTGAGCTTTTTCTGGGTCTGGAAGTAGCTCGTTGCAACATTATCCATCCGCACTTTGAATTTCTTTCCCAACAGGTAGTGCCGCCAAGTGCGTAGGCAATGTACTACAGCCGTCATTTCTTTCTCCTGGACCGTGTACCTCCGTTCTGTCTCATTCAGCTTTCGGGACTCGTAGGCCTCTTGACACTTTACCGTCCACTCCCACTTCTGCCCCTTCTTCAGCAAATCGGTGAGGGGCACCGTTATGCTCGAATATCCCTTGATAAACCGCCGATAATAGTTGGCTAGCCCAAGAAAGGACCGCACCTCTTGCACCTTCATTGGAGCTTCCCAATCCTTTATGGCCACCACTTTCTTTTGATCCATCCTGACTCGGCCACCACTCACGATATGGCCAAGAAACGGGACCTCCTGCTGAGCAAATACACATTTTTCCCTCTTCACAAACAGGGAATGCGCCCGCAAGGTGCTAAACACTCGCCGAAGGTGTTCAGCATGTTCCTCAAGAGTTTGGCTATAGATGACAATGTCGTCAAGGTATACAACAACGAACTTGTCGAGAAAGTCGTTGAGCACCTTGTTCATTAGCGTACAAAATGTGGCAGGGGCATTGGTCAAACCAAAGGGCATGACTAGAAATTCTTAAGCGCCGTACCTGGTTACACACGCCGTTTTGGGGATATCCGGCTCCGCAATCCTTACTTGATAATAGCCCGATCTCAGGTCCAGCTTCGTGAACCATTTTGCACCTCCTAACTGATCGAATAAATCAGCTATCAACGGGATTGGGTACTTATTTTTCACCGTGAGCTTATTCAAAGCTCGGTAGTCGATGCACATTCGGAGGCTTCCGTCCTGCTTCTTCTGAAATAGCACCGGCGCACCAAAAGGAGACTTTGAGGGCCGGATGTGCCCTGCTTCAAGCAATCCCCAGAGTTGCTTTCTGAGTTCTTCCAGCTCCGGGGGCGCCATGCGGTAAGGAGCCATAGCTGGGGGCCGAGCTTTCGGAACTAGCTCAATTTCGTGGTCAACTTCCCTTTGAGGTGGGAGTTCTTTTGGTAACTCGGGCGGCATCACATCTTTATATTCGCCCAGCACCTTAGCAACTTCGGGTGGGACTGCACCATCGTCCCCTCCTTCCTCCGACTTCAATACGGCAAGGTAAGTCTCCTCGCCTTTCTGGACCCCTTGGTTCAGCTGCATGGCCGATAGGGATTTTTCCCCAGCACCCTTCGACCTCCTAACTGGTACAATACATTGACAACGGGCATCCAGGATGCATATGCAGTCCGCGAACGGAACTATCATAGCATCTATACGATCAAGAAAATCCATACCAATGACAAGATCATAGTCATCAAGTGGGATTACCTCGAGAGTTTCCTTCCCGCACCACTGTCCCAAGCAAAGGTCCACATCCCTTGCCACTCCACACGTCGGGACTTCCTCCGAGTTCACCGTCTTCAGTCTTCCCGGCACCTTTTCAACTTGAAGGCCGAGTTTTGTTGCAGCTTCCTTGGAGATGAAGAGGTTTGAGGCCCCCGTATCCACCAAGGCATTCATTTCCCTTCCAGCAACAGCCACCTTTGCGAACATTAGGCCCTTCGACCTTGCCTTCTTGGTCTTTATAGAGCTTAGGATCCGCAGCGAACCCAACCGCGTATCCTCTTCTTCGTCCGCCTTCAAAACACTTGCTAACTTGGATCGGGAAGGGCATTCCCGAGCCATATGCGGGCCATCACAAAGAAAACATTTAATGGGTCTTTTATCCTTAAAATTTTGACTCGTACCCGGTTTATTGTAGCCGTACTTTGGGGGCGGCTTCTTCCCTTCGGGCCGTCCCACTCTGTCCCGCTCACCACCGTTCTGAGCCTTTTTCTTCGGTTCCTGCTTCTCCGAACGATACTCCGTGAGGGACTCTGCCGTAGTCACCGCGGAGTGCAAGTCCTGCACGCCCCGTCGTTGCAGTTCTTGCTTAGCCCACGACTTTAATCCGTCCATAAAATGGGAGAATGCTTCCTTGTCTCCCATCGAAGGCACCTGAAGCATTAGCTCCGTGAACATTCTGCAATATTCACGAAGGTCGTTCTTGTGCTCCAACCGTCGCAGCTTTGCCCGTGCTTCATCTTCAGCATAGGCCGGGTAGAATTATTTTTGAAATTCTTCCCGAAATTGGTCCCAGCTCTCGATCGGTTCCCCACTCCGATCGTCAAACCTGCGTCTCCACCATAGAAGAGCAGTATCAAGAAGATACATAGAGACCATACCTACCTTGGCACCGTCGTCTTCCACTCCCGTCGCACGAAAGTAGTTCTCCATACTCCAGATGAAGTTATCCACTTCCTTGGCCACCCTCGAGCCATTGAAACCCTTCGGTCTAAGGACATCTGGACGAGGTCCCAAGTTGGCCGCGCCTGCCTCGTCGGCACGTTCCCTTCTAACCCGGGACAAGTCCGTCCGTAGTCTTCCAATCTCACCCTGCAAATCCTTGATAAGATTACGTAAGATAGTCGTTTCCTTACCAGCATCATCGGCAACGCGGTCAAGAGCCCTCTGGAAGTTATCCTTGAGTTCGCCCAACTCTCCGCGTACCTCCTCGGTCGCGGTGGATGCTTCCTGTACGTCCCCTTGGACTTCGGATAGAACAAGTTCTACCCTAGCAACACGCCCTTCGAACGTCACCATCAGATCCCTGGAAGGCTCACGACCCTTCTTCTTATTCTTCCCGTCATCTCCGACCTTGGTCATCTCGCTCTCGTTAGACATATGGAACCAGCCCTATCCCCCTCAGATACCACATGGACGTGGCTCTGATACCACTTGTCACGGGATGGGAAATTAGTACTCAAAGTACACGAGTTTGCTCCTGAACCGTGCGGCCTTAGAACCGAGTTCTAAGCAGCCTAGCCAACAACCTTGCTGAGAGAGAGGGACAAGATATCTTGGAGAATGCTTAGAATGTTATATTGCTTGAGAATTGGATGCATTACAAAGAGGGGAAGGACCCTATTTATAGGAGTCATTGGGTCCTTCTAGATAGTGTAGTACAAAGTACAAAGTGTAGTACAAAAGTACAATAGTGGGTTACAGCTGTCAAGCATTACCCTATTATTTTATTATTTTCCCTTGAGTGAGCCAGCCTTGTCCTTCCTTCCAGATCCTTCCGACGGGTCAATCGGGTCAATAGGCTCCATACGTGGCATTAGCCTGTTATATATCTAATGAAGAACCCAAGAAAGTAGAAGAAGCATTGCAAGATGCAGATTGGGTGAATGCCATACAAGAGGAGCTTGCAGAGTTCACACGCAACAATGTGTGGGAACTAGTCGACAGACCAGAACATCAAAGTGTGATAGGCACTAAGTGGGTGTTCAAAAACAAGAAAGATGAATCAGGTGCTGTAGTAAGGAACAAGGCACGTCTTGTAGCCAAAGGGTATAGACAGTGCGAAGGAATAGATTATGATGAAACCTTCGCCCCAGTAGCAAGACTAGAGGCTATCCGCTTATTCTTGGCATATGCTGCATACCATGAGTTTGATGTGATGCAGATGGACATAAAAAGCGCCTTCCTTAATGGCGAGCTCAAGGAGGAAGTTTATGTCGAGCAACCTCCGGGATTTGAGCAAGGGAATCAAGTCTACAGGCTCAAGAAGGCACTATATGGTCTGAAGCAGGCACCACGAGCTTGGTATGGAACGTTGTCTAAGTTTCTATTGAACAATGGATTTCAGAAAGGGAGGATAGATCAAACTCTCTTTCGCATCAAGGATGGAGACAACATTCTACTAGTTCAAATATACGTTGACGACATAATCTTTGGATCAAAGAATCAAGATCTATGTGATAGATTCTCTGATCTCATGACTAGCCATTTTCAAATGAGCATGATGGGAAAGATGTCCTATTTTCTTGGACTACAAGTTCATCAATCCAAAGAAGGAATATTCATCCATCAGAAGAAATATGCTCGTGACTTAATCGCCAAATATTGTCCGGAGAAGACCAAGAGCTTGCGCATACCTATCAGCACAACTTGCATTGCTGCTCTTGAAAAAGAAGGAGATGATGTGAATCCAACTCTCTACAGAGGGATCATAGGTTCACTACTGTATCTCACCGCTAGCAGACCAGATATCTCGTATGCCGTGGGATTATGCGCTAGATATCAAGCCAAGCCGAAGAAGGTCCATTTTGACACTGCCAAGAGAATTGTTCGCTATTTGAAGTGTACAGAAGGATTAGGAATTTGGTATCTCAGAGAAGATGGTCTAGCTCTGAGTGGATATTCAGATTCTGATTTTGGAGGATGTAAGATCGACAGGAAAAACACAAGCGGCACATGTCAATTTTTGGGACACAAGCTCATTAGCTGGTTCAGCAAAAAGCAGCACTCTGTTGCTATCTCAACCACTGAAGCAGAGTATGTAGCTGCTGCTAGTTGTTGCTCACAAATTCTATGGATAAAGCAACAATTACAAGATTATGGGATTTCTCCTGAATGTGTGCCCATCTATTGTGACAACAATAGTGCCATGTGCATTACAAAGAATCCTGTTCATCACTCTCGGACCAAGCATATCGACATTCGTCATCATTTCATACGAGACCATCAAGAGAAGAGAGATATCGATGTTCGCTATATATGCACTGAAGATCAGATAGCAGACATCTTTACAAAGCCACTTCCAGAAACCAGATTTGAAGAGTTATGCTTGAAATTGGGATTAATGGAATTAGATGCTGACGTGGATGAATGAGTCCTAGCTCTCATTCTTTCTATAAGGATATTCTTGAGAATTGGTTGGTTATTATCATATTCTGGATTGCTATTTCTTCGATTCGTTGAAGATATCTTGACATTATAATGTCACGAAAATAAGAAGCAATTCAAAATTAGTATATTCATTCTTCTAAAGGACAACAGACTTCAAAATTACAAGAAAAGAGCAGATACATCATCAACTACATCATATGTGTTCACAAATCTAACAAGGAGTCATATGACTGCCAACAAAGAAGGAGAGCTCGAAATATTCTTCAACCACAGTTAGGGAAATGAGCCCTCAAAGGATAAAGGTCAAATCCCATCAGAGGGATACCTTCAGAAGCAAGATTTGGGAACGTCTGCTCAAGCAACCAACTTAGCTGCATGGCAGTTGGCAGAGGAATCTGAGGAAAGAGATCGATACATCTCTTCACTCCATCGAAGAAGAATTCCGCCCAATCAACTTCCTTCATCTCCGCATCAATGGCCATCATGGCCCTCCAGATCCTTGGGTTGAATACATAATTGTCAGCATGAACGCCAAAAGTGACATTGCTAACAATGTCAAAAATGACTCAGTATTCTTCCTTCAACCCCAGACATGAAGGAGTTGGTGAAAAGTCATAGTCAGCAGACTGCCTCCACTCATTCCAGTAGCCGAACTCTGGAGCAGTCAAATGGCGGAAGACATCCATGACGCGAATAGGACCCCGAGAAAGGCCAAACTTCTGCGAGAACAGGGCCGGAGTCCAACAAACTACTTCATTGTCAAAGCAACTCCATATGGCATCGTTATCAGTCTTACCTCTGAAGATAAAGTTCTGCAAAGCTCGTTTCTGATAACATGTTGGCATCGTAGTCAGAAATTGGGTCAGGCAACTCTCATGAAGAGCCCCCATAACGAAGTTGGCAACACGACAGTTGTTACCATATTAAAAGTACAACCCTGATTCATGAAGAATCTGGTTGCGAGTGACAGGTAGATCACTTGGAGCAATTGTAATATGATGCATTTTGAGACAAATAGAGAAGACAATGCTATGTTAAAGTAAGTGGAGAAGATGAAGCTCAAGAAGACTAAGTGGAAAGATGAAGCTCAGGAAGATAAATGTGATGTTATTTATAGTCAGATCATGGCTCTATCCATAGAAAGAACACTCTCTCAAAATGTCTTATCAGATCATTTCAAATTCAGATGAGCAGAAGTCGAGGAGTCTCGACAAAGGGGGAAGCGCCACCTGTATTGATAAGGTTACTTACGGCAAGTCAACCTACCTGGGTATTCTGGCGCTCTATTCCACGAATGCTTAAAGAAGATAACAAAGGATAGCACAAATCTTTTGACTAAGACAGAAATCTACCGTCTTAAATGATAACACTTGATGACTGTGTGTGGAAAATGGTAGCTCATACCAGACACAAAACAAGTTGCTGAGACACTGATGCAAGCACAACAGAGACGGAGTATCAAATGAGATATTATAATATCTCTATTTCTTGGATTTCTTGAAGATGCTGTTAACCATTTTTTAAGATGATTACATCTACAGAGGAATATTCATCATATCTATCTGCCAATATTGAGAATGCTGAGCAGAAAGTGTTTGACGACTTGGATAACACATATCAAATAACAGAAGACAGTTGTGGAGATTCCATACACCTTTTCATTCATCAACAAGATGTCATTACAAGAAACAGGGGAGAATTGAAGACAACATTTTATTCACTATTCTAGGAGGAAGAAGGCCTAAACGGGAAGAAGTCCGCGTTTACAAGATTTGTTGGCCCTTCTGCTATCTAAGGAAAACTCTGCTCTAACAGCCAACTAAGTTGCATTCCATTGAGCAAAGGCACGGCTGGATAATATTCGACGCAGTCTCAAATGCTATTGTAGATGTACTTCGCCCAGTCTACGTCGGCTCCATCGTCAATAGACATCATGAGCTGCCATGTTTCCTTTGAGATGAACGTGTCGTCACAGTTCTCTCCCATCAACATATTATTAGCCACATGATAGAGCACCCAATAAGGAGTGCGCAGATCGTATGCCGAGACAGAAAGAGAAAATTCGGATGATGAAGTATGTCTCCATTTCTGCCATGCCGACCACTTAGGGGCAATGTCCGTCACACGATGGTTGAAGACAGACCCAGGGCCTCTGGGAAGACCGAATCGACGAGAAAAGATGTCCGGTGACCAATAGATGAGTTTGCCACGGAATGAACTGTAAATGCCATCTCCCTCCACAGAATAGTCGTCGAAGAATTCTCGAAGAACGTCGCCTTGGAAACGTTTTGGAGTAGCAGTGACGAATTGAGTTAATCCACTGCGATTTAACTTCGACATGACCGTCTCTACAATTTGAGGATTGTTATCATACAAAGCGTTCAAACCAGCCTCATGAAGGATCTGGTTTCGGCGCAATTCAAGAGATTGACCTGGTGAATCCATTTCTTTTCTTAAAGAGTTTGTTTTGGAGAAAGAGTTGTTGTGATAACAAGGATACTCTCAATCAGGGTATTTATAAAGGGAAAATCTTAACTCTTCTCGTCAGAATTGATCAGATCCAAATTACCAGAGTTATTAATCATCCGTCACTCGACGAATAGGCAGACGCCACGACAGATCGGTCAACATAATTCTTGGAATACGCAAATCAACGCTTGGAGAAATATACTCTGAAAATCGTCTTTACTTCTGCTAGAGGTAAGGCATCTGCTAGCGAATGCGATTTCTGCTAGAGATGAAAGCTCTGCTAGAGTTAAGGCATCTGCTAGCAAATGAGATCTCTGCTAGAGTTGAAGTCTCTGCTAGAGACAAGGCCTCTGCTAGCAAATGAAATCTCTACTAGCCTTGATATCTCTACTTAAGGAAGGTCACTCTACTAAAGATATTAGATGACGAGAGCTTTGCTAACTACGTTATAAAGTAGTATCTGCTATGTTTGTGGCAGAATATCCATCGTTGCTACCAATCATCGATCTGCTATGATCTTAGCAGAAACATAATCAGCAGTTCTACTACACAGTTGATTATCGAGACAACTATCAAGTAGATGATCAACATTGTATGAAGTTATATGAGTTTGTCAAAATTAAAAACGACATCATCTTATATACATCATCAAAAACAATTACAACAGAAGATTCAATCGAAGGGCGAGAAAGGTACAAAGGGATAAAAGTCTATTCCTCGAAGATTCGAGGGACCTAAAGTGAGATCGGTGAATCTCTGTTCTAGCAGCCAACTTAGAGGCATCCCGTAAGGAAGGTGAAGTTGAGGGAACTGCAGAACACTCTACCGCACTCTTTGAAAGACGAACGCCGCCCAATCAACTTGTGCTCGATCATCTATTGCCATCATGACTTTCCAGACTTCACGGGAGAAGATCATGTCATCTGGATTCACTCCCACAATCATTCCACAAACTATCTCAAAGAGGACTTAGTAGCGAGGGCGCAGTCCATATGCTGAAGGGGTAGGCGAGATGTCCAGATCAGCAGAACGCCTCCACCTCATCCATGAAGACCATTCTGGAGCAATTTCATTACTACGGTAATCCATCACAGAATTTAGACCCCTCGGTAAGCCAAACTCAAAAGCAAAAGTATCTACAGTCCATCTCACCAAATGATTCTTGAAGACACCTACAATGGAGTCTCCAATGGGCTGACTTTGTCGGAAGAAGAACTGAAGATGTTCTCTTTGAAACGCATGAGGCGTCAAAGAGATGAACTTAGCCAAACCACAAGCATGGAGACTGGACATAATCCATTCTGCTATGTGGTACTCTGCTTCGTATTCCTCATACAAACCAGCATCACAGAGGATTCTGTGACGCGGAATGAAGAGAGATTGAGTCTGTTCCATATCTTCGTATTAGTGAATTTTGTGAGAAGAAGAGCAAGTGTTACAAGAAGTCGTATCTAATGCATCGCCTGCTTATGCTACTTATAGAGAAGCCATTAGTAACTGTTCGCTGCTGAAGTTGAAGAGTCGCTAAGAGGAGTGAGGTAATTCATTAATGAAAAGGTCATATCAGACGAGATCATGATCATACATAAAAAGCAATGCCGGAGGTTATTAGGATGATAGCATGAAATACGTGGTAGCATCTGCGTCCTTCTATTAAAATTGGCTGCTGAAAATCTCAAATCAGACGTGGGACATTTGCTTTTCATGATGGAGAAACATTTAATGCTTCCAGACGGCGGCAACAAATGGGGTTGTGCCACATCATCCACACTCAAGGTTCGAAGGCCGTGGATATACCCACGATCTGACTCTCAACCCTAGCCGTTGATTAAAATTTCTCCTCGTACTCCGAAATCTTCTACACCATATTTAGATTTCAAATCCCCACCAATTTTCAGAAATCGCTCACCCCCAACTCTGAAAAACCCTCTCAAAATCCTCAGAAAAATCTACTCAACCATGACTTCAAATCAAGATTCTTCAACCTCCTCACACCAAGACACAAATACATCTCTAAATCCCGAATCATCACCACCCGAGAACTTAGAGATAGTCAACCTTCAACAGGCCACATTTATCTACCCCTCAACCGCTTGCTCACCCCTGCATGTTCGACATGCACCAGAGTTCACCGGCATTGAGAAGAAGGAGGACATTGATGAGTCCATTCCTTACTACCAATTGGTAACCATGGCCAGACAGAAGAAGCTGTCCACGCATTCAGCAGAAAGGCGACGAGTGGCCCAGATTATGAAAGACAGGATTCTGTACATGCCTCTCGCCAACAAACAATTTCCTAAATGGATTTTAAATATCCTTGATTCCGAATTGCTGGTAAAGTATCTCACTGCTGAACCTGATCAATTTCATCCGCATATGGTTGCTGAATTTTATGCTAGGGCTGTTATGAGTGATGATCAGAAATCATTCAAGACATGTGTATATGGGAATATCGTAGAAGTAAATGCTGATTTACTTTCTCGTACTTTTCGACTTCGAAACTTTGGAGCCAAAATCTCTCAATATAAGGTGAATGATTTAGCCGAAATAGAGAGACGATGGAAGCTTTGGAGGAAGTCAGGAGAAAAAGGGAAATCAAGTACATTCAAGGTCAACACCTCAATCAACACCTTGACAAAAGAGTACAAACTCCTTGCAGAGATTGTAATCAAGATGCTCCAATGTGATGCTGGATCGTATTCGGAGCTCTCTGCTAAGAAATATGCCGTGATGATGGCATTAAATGACAATGTTAAGGGTAATTGGGCTGAATTTATCTTTGAACGCTGGGCAGAACATGCCAAGAAGAATACTCACATGGAAGTAGATGGAACATTCTCTTCGAATGTGAACTTTGGGCTAAAGATTAGTAAACTTTTGAAGATTCTGTTTACTAACACAGGAGTAGATCGAGGAGTTACACTTCTTTCTACCGACTACATTCCTGTAACAAGACACAAGCCTAAGCCGGTCAATATCAGAAATCCTCGAAAGTTAAAAGGGAAGTCTAACGTAAACAAGAATAAACCTACATCTCCAGAGGAACCAGATGAAGCTAGTTTAGCAGAAGCCAGACTCCAACACTCTATTCCCATAACAGAAGAAGAATTAGCAGTGTTGAAGAAGAATGCCGAAACAGATCAGTGTTTCACAAATCTCGAGGAGATTGAGAAGTTAGGAAATCTCCCAGTTGATCAGATCAACGACATCGTGACTTCGAAGGAAGCACAACAGCCTCCAACTACTATTGGAACATTGGCAGTACCAATTCAATCACTAAAGAGAGTTGCTACAAATCCTCCTGCAACTAAGGCAAAGAAGAAGACCAGAAGAAGGTTGGAACTTCTGACTGACAAGGAAGTAATGGAAAAAGCAGAGGCAGAAGACAAGTCTGCTAGAACTGCTGAACGAGAGATTACAGCAGAAAAGACATCTAGTGAGACCAACTTTGACAACACCTCTGATCCAGACTACATCCCTGAGTCACTCAGCACTGCACAAGAGCGCGGTCAGGAAACAAGAAAAGCAAAGAGGAAGCGCATAGCTACTCTAAAGGAAATCGAAAAGAAAGATTACCAGAAGTTCATCAGTAACTTGACATTCGAAGGCAGAGACAGGAACTTCGAGCGAGTCAAATCAGCTGCTGAAGAGTTCATGGCAATGAAGAAAGCTGCTAAAGAAGCTAGCAAAGAAGGTTGTGCTAGCAGAGGAGTCAGTACTAGCAAAGGAGTCCAGGCTAGCATAATTAATGAAACATCAGAAGAGCATATGAATCATCCATTGGAAGAAAGGCATGATGCTGGAGAAAATCAAATTCCAGCAGAGAATGACGAAACAGCAGATATGTCAGCAGATACTATCATAAGGGATGCTACAGAAGATTCGACTGTTGATCCACTTCATCTAGCAGAAAAAGCTGCGAAGAAAGGAAAAGGGAAGGCTGATTCAGCAGAAGAATCAATTCCCAATCAGTCACCTGATCAGCAGATTAACATTGAAGAAGAAGAATTATCAGATACAGAATTCACAAAAAGGCTGGCATCTGGAGCATTCAATGAAACTCACTACCCCCGGGAAAAGGTTCGCAGAAGAAATGATGCCGAATCCAGTAAGATTCGAGATGTTGAAGATCAAGTTGGATCACTCATCAATTCTGGTTCATCGAAAGGAAAACCAGACGAAAATATGTTAGCAAGATTGCCGGTGCAGACACACCTCGCAGAACATCCGAAGGAAACACTCCTTGGTAATCAATCTGCTAAAGAGCAACCAGGCGTTGAAACACATCAACTAGACGAAGATGATTCACACCTCACTGAACCTGAATCATCTTGCATCTCTGAATCTGACTCAGATGGAGAAACTGAAGAAATTTACAATGCAAAGTTCCTAAGGAAAGAAACCACAGAATCAGAGGCTATTCTTCGAGTACCCCTCCATGGGCTGCCAGGACGTCGCTATGGACTCCGAAGAATTAGTCAATGGTGTGCAAAGGTTCATCCCGAAGATGTGCCTAATTCCGATTTAGGACCTATGGCTGAAGAAATAGAGCAGTTTGTTGATTCTGAAACAGAAAGAGCCATAGCAGATTTATTCTACAGTGAGTTGGATGAGTCAATACCTGAAGGACGCCTATTGGCAGAAGAGTTCCGTCGATGGAAGAAGTTTGATTATACTATGTATCAACTCTGCTTCGAAGAGAGGATGATATGCATTGCAGCTAAAGGATTAAACTTCTAGAGACGTGAAGAACGTTGGTGCTTTGATTGGATTGATCAAGTTCCAGGGATGAAACAATTCTCGGATAAGCAAGTGATGTGCAGACTTCAAGCCATCCGAGAACACCGTTCCCTCTCAAAAACTACTGGGTTACCCAAGTCCACCTTCGTACCTGGTGGATACTCTGATGCTAGAGTCGAATTGTCCAAACGACAGGCAAACGTTGCTGTTGCCTACGAGAAACGTCAGTTGGAGTATGAATCGCAACAAGAGGAGCGTCGGAAGGATCGAAGAGAGGCACTGGCCACTGAGCGTGCTGCTCTGAAATTTGACTCTCGCGATGTGTTGTTGGTTAAGTTCCTGGACATTGATATTCAGGACATAATTGAGGAAGCTCAGAAAGCTGAAGCTCAAACTATCCAGGAGACCGCACAAGTTCTGGATGCAGCCCGTCGGATATTGCATGAAGAATTATGCTATCAGGAATATGTTGCTGCAAATAACAGTCACGCACAGCAACCATATATTCCAACAAGTCAAGAACTTGTCACGACTATTTCCTTCAATGCCACTCCTATCTCTTCTGTACAGATGCTTTTTCCAATGAATGCTGATATGGCTGCTGCTCTTGACTCGTACTTACAAGTAACCATTGATGAAAGGGTATCAGGGGCAACAGCTAATCTAAGAAGAGAAGTTGATGAGATACGGGGAGATGTATCTCATGTCCAATCAGAGATCGCTGAGAACAAGCTGGCTATTTCTGAGAATAGGACAAGTCTTGAAGTCGTTCAAAAGGATTTAGCAGACACCAAGACTACCCTCGAAGACACGGTTATGGCCTATGGTACAAACTTTTTGGCTGCAATCAAAGAGGGGGAAGAAAGAAGAAAGGCTGACCAGGAAAGAAGAAAGAAAAATGAGATGGAGTCAGCTATAAGGATAGAGGAAATAAGAAGAAAAGAAGAAGAAGCAAAGGAAGAGTTGAGACAAAAAGAACTAGAAGCTAGACTAGAGCTACAAAGAAAAGAACATGAAGCAAAGTTAGAATTGCAGAAAAAGGAACATGAACTTCAATTGCAAAAGATTGCTATGGAGCAAGAGAAGCTGGCCAAAGAACTGGAACGTGAGGCTGCTGAAAGAGAATCAGGAGCAGCTCTTCTGGAGAACTTCATGAAATTCACCATGGAGAGGTTTGCTGACATTCAGAAGAACAAATCAGCAGAAAATGAAAAGGATAAACCAGCGCCCGGCTCATGAACGACAAGGTCAATTCTTTTACCTTCTGAATCCAATTTGTACTTAAACTTGCAATATCATATATGAAATTGGATCAGATTTTGACAAAATCTTTTTGTCCACTTCTGAATTTTACTGGTGTACTCTAGTTGATCTACACTTCTGGTGTATTCAACAAACTTGCATGTAGACATGAAGATCATATTTTGATTGTTGAGTATGAATGCTTACTGATTTAATGAGTGCTAGAATTTCTAGCATATTGCTTTGTTGCAAACATTTACTCATATTTAATCGAGAAATATTCCCTAGCACTTGTTGAGGGGGAATTTGACTTCAATCATTTCTGTTGCTTGAACCTAGTTGGAAAAACTCTGTGTCGGATTGATAGAATAGCATAGAATTGTAAAACACAGACATTCTTCCACTTATGGTCAGCAAATGATAGTAAGCTTTGATCGCACCAAAAAGGGGGAAATTGTTGGGAATTATTCCTAGAAACTCCCTTAGGACTTATTTGTAAAAGGTTTTGTTAGATCAAACCTTATTTAGTTGGTCGATCATTTGCTGAAATCTAGAGAGTCTAAAACAACTTGTAAAGTCCTGTATAAGTTGAACATCGAGTTGTAATAGACTAGTGTGCTAAGAAGAATCCCTAGCAGACACAAAGCAAATGATATCAACATTCAACTCACAATCTGCTAGAGAAACAAGCCAACAAAGGATCACTAGCAAATGGCTGAAAGCACGTCTAACAGAATGCTAAGGTGTTAGCATTCGAACTTTTCAGCATCGAAGTAAAAAGTCTGAAACAAAAAGAAGTCAAAGGATCGAAGGCAGTAAAAGACTTCAGCAACTTTCAACATAACAAAGGTCGAGATGCAAAAGCTGAAGACGGACTGCCACACTGATAAAAAGGACATACAAAGAACGAGACTTTCCCTAAGTAGTTTGGAAAGTACATCTCTACTCAAAAAGCGCTCTATCAAGTTAATCCACTCTTGGACAAAGGAGCCGTTGTGTCTAACGGGTATGGAGATTCAAGTTTTGAATCTCCAACTATAAAAGACAGATTCAAGAACTGGATAAACGACTGCTTTTACTACTTGGATAACTACTCTACTCACTTTACTCATTCACGAACGCTCAAGCTAGAGATTCCTTTGACAAAGTGAACTTTGAAAGTAGTCAGTTGAGAGCTGTACAAAGTCTATCTAAAAGCTCCCAACAACCAGAAGTGTCGTTCATTGAAGTACTGACACTCCATTGAAGATATTCTTGATCGCATTCAAGGATATTTCAATCATTGAGATTCCTTTCTTTTAGAAAAGAATCTAACAGTCGAACACCTGAAAAGGTTAAGACTAGAACGGGCGTCTAGTCATACTCAAGGAAAATCAGGAAGTGTCTATTTCTTCCATACCAGGCAAGGCAGGAGTTTCGAAGGTGTGCCCTTGACCCCCAGCCAAACCTTACCAGAGAGGTGCAGACTCACGGAGGATAGCTGTCAAGTAGCCAGGCCGAAAGCTCACTGCCTACTTAACTGAAAAGGCGATTCCTTGTAATCTGTATACTTTTCTAGTGAAATTCTTAGCGTTTCGGCTAAGGAGTGGATGTAGATCTATTTGACCGAACCACTATAAATCTTGTGTGCATCTACTATTTTATTAGTTTACTGTTCAAAGATTGATTTAAAGCCTAGCAACGGAGTTGCTAGTGTATATCTGAACAATAACTTAAGTCATAACTTGAGCTAACTAATTTTTGGAAAATAACATTAAGTGCAAGAGACGTAAAACAAATTTCGCTGCATTTCGTGTTAAATCATCAACACGACGACTTTGACATTTCGGGACCAACAGGAAATTGATTGGTTGGAGGAAAGGTTTAAGCTAGTACAGCTTTGTGGACTATTCCACGTAAACAAAAAAGTTGAATGCTTTGTGTATCCTAGATACAAGCAAGTTGTATAGGATAAAACCATGAATCCAAACATGAGATTGTTCTGTAACGTTTTAGAGAAGACAATTCAAATCCATCAGGAAATACCCCGTGGCATATTGAGCATACCTTGGAAGGTATGGTACCAATTGCACGGTCACCTGTGTAAGGTGGTAAACCACAAATTAATGCAGCATTAACTGACAACATAAAAGGAGCATTGCTGCAGTGGGAGGTTCCCTTAACAGTCTTAATGGTACTAGTTCGTGGAAACAGTCGCTGGACTTGTTCCCAGCTTAACGAACAACATCGTACTCATCCCTTAAAGCGCAACGAAGTTGTTAAGACAAATGATGCAATTTAATGACGTCAAGTCATGAATTCAGAAATGAATCAGTAAAGGTTATGGTTGTGTATCAGGATCAGTGATTGCCAAATAACATTCCAGCTATAGGCAACTGATTGATATATAAGAAGAATGCTCGAATGGTAACCTAGTATATCTAATTGTCTAGGTTAGTGAGTAAGGCATGTTTCACAACAAGACTTTCTCACTGGATGCAACTATTAAACCCATTCGAATTCTTTTAACCATAACAGCACATATGAATCTAACTATCTGGAAGATAGATGACGTCATCCGTATTTTATAAACGGGTACCTTGATAAAATGTGACGACATCTGTATGCAACAACCAGATAAGTTATGTGCATTAAAATGAAAAGCATCATTTCTGGAAGCTAAGGAAGTTCAAGTATGAACTTAAAGGAGCTTCAAAGTCATGAAATCGAGAATGATAGTTTCATGTTCCAGTTATGCGTCAGCGAAAGCGTGGTTTTCCTTGCACATTATGTAGATGGTATTTTCACATTCGGAAATGGTGTGGAGATATTGCCAGGCATAAAGGATCGATATCCGAACAGTTTCAGAAGTAGGACTTATGAGATTTTGGAGCATCTTTTGAATTAAAGTCTTGTGTTGTCACAAGAAAAGGATGTTCAAGTATCTCAAGTCGCTTAAATTGATTATGTGGTGTATCATTCATAGCAAGAAAGATTGCCATCTTTCTATGTTGTAAGTGAACGAAGTTTGATATCTGTACTGCTATAAGCATGTTAAACAGATATCAGTTCACCTCTGGATAGGCACATTGGTTAATGAATGAGCCTTGTGAGTTGAATGGCATCGGATATCCAGGAGGATCATAAGGAAAAGAAATCGACCTCTAACTATGTGTTGGCCTTGGAGGAGGAGTTATAGGAGTCTAACACAGAAGTGTGTTACGGATTTCGGTATGAAGGCTGAGCTTTTGACAGCTTCATTAGCTTTGCAAGAAACGGTATAACTCCGAAGTTATCCTCTAGAGGTTTGTGTTCTGAGTTTGCCTAATAAGGTCACATGCAATTGTGATCATGTTGGTGCAATGACAAACTCATGGGAACCCAAGACTCACAAGGTGGTGAGACACATAGGATGTGTGGTATCACATCATGCGAGAAATCGTGACAAGAGGTAACATGAATGCAGTGAAGGAGTGATTGACAGTATAGACACACTTAATGCTTTGATAAAGCAATGGTATTATGCTTTAAGTATAAGTGGGAGATTGTTGGGATTATATACTGAAAGCATATATGATTAAGTGTTTTGTACACTGGTCTTCATATATGTGTTGCCACAACAATGCTCGCTGTCTGATGAAACAAACATACAACGAACCATAATATCCTATTATCTCGCCTATAGGGATGACCATATGGTGTGTAGGAGATCACAGAGGATCATATGAGTCGTTTGACCTAGCGAGATATAAGCAGTATCACAGCTGAGACAGTCCCTGGATAGGCTGTCGGTCTAAGCTGCGGCACATCGGTTCATAAGTGGGCTTATCCTAGCTACTTGATGTGTCGGCACATGGTTATGTATTGATGGGATCAACAATGGGATGTGCCATTCTCATTGACATATGAATGAGCTAGATCCCTAACATACTTCCTATGATCTTAAACCTAACTGAAGGATAAGGGGCACACACAGATTGACCACACTTTGCTTTACCATGGTGGCGAGTCTTACATGTACTCTAATACTCGTATTTTGGGTGTTGGCAATTTGTGTGTGGCCTGCTTAGTCTGGACGTTTAGGTAAGCATATCCGTTTCAGGATGGTGACATTCCCTGAGGAGCTCACAAGGTTCATTATGCTAAACCCTGCACGTTGAATTATTTAATTCAGGCATAAGTGAAAAGGAGTGAGTGGTATTACTCAGGAAATAAGAGATTAATTAATTGTGGCTGATTGTCATAAGCCAAATTAATTAATGAATGTCTAAAACCTTAAATATGTGGATCATGTTAGTTTGGTGCAACCCGTTCCTAATAACGTAGTAATAAAGGGGCGAGTCAGCATTGTTACCGTGGTGAAGGTTAAAACAATGTTTTATTAATTAATTATGTTCTGGGTTGAACAAGGAAGGATTAATTAATAAAAAGGGCCCACTTTATTATTTGCATCTGGTCCCTGGTCTGGCCCATGAACTGCTCAAGCCCATTAGGGTTAGGGTTTCTCAAAAGCCTAACACTATATAAAGGCCTTCTCTCTATCAGATCATTAAGAATTAGGGTTTTGAGTATATTGAGAGAGAACGGCGGCGCGGCTAATCCGGTGGGAGAAACTGATCGATTTCTCCAGATCTCGGATTCAACTTGGTAGATAATCCTCACCAGTTTTCCAAGGAGCAAGGGAACAGATCAGAAGATCAGATCTGTAGGAACTACTGTTCATCGCCGGCATTGAGATTCAGATCCAGATCTATTTCATCATTATTGGCTCTGATCTAGATCTGTAGATCAAACGGTGAAATCAGGTATTCTCTAAATCCATCCTCTACAATTAATTTTGTAGGAGCATACATAGGATCGCATGGTTTATTTAATTGAAATTTGTTCCTGGTATCCTAAGAACGATCCCTCGAAAGAATTTAATTAATGGCAACTCGTGTTGTCCATCGTAGACTCAAACCCTACAGAACCGCTATCCAGTGACAGACTGTGTTGCGACCTCTTCTCCATCTTTATTCTTCACGATTCACATCCCTCCTTTCTTGGCTACCACTTTAGTGGGGCTCACCCACTTGCTGTCGGAGACCGGGTAGATTATGCTATGATCTAGAAGCTTCAGAACTTCTTTCTTCATGGATTCCTGCATAATCGGATTCAGTCTCCGCTATGTCTGTCGCTTTTGCTTTGCATCTTCATCCAGAATGATCTTGTGCATGCACAGCGAAGGGCTGATCCCCTTGACATCTCCCAATGTCCATCCAATGGCGGACTTGAACTTCTGTAGAACTCAAAGCAGTTTCTCTAGCTTAGTCTGCGTCAGAAAAATAGAGACAATTGCATGATAAGTGTCCTTAGAGCCTAGGAATGTATACGTTAAATGTGCTGGGAGAGGTTTTAGGTCTAGAGCAGGCGGATCAGAGTTAGAATTCATGGAACTGCTCTCGGTGTCGACGGACATGTCCTCGACATCGACCGACGTGGCAGCTTTTGTTGAATTCCCTTTTCCATATCTCGCTGCTTTGGTCGAAGTAGTTGATATGTTGACCTCGTTGAAGGTACGTCGACCGACGTGCACGAATTTTGCATGTCGGTCAACGTCCTCGCGTCAAGCAAAGTCGAGGCCTCCCCTTGATTTCCTTTCGATTTTTGGTAGTATCAGGTTGGTAACCGCTCCCTTTTGTTCTCCAATGCCCATGGTATCTCCTCACACACGTCCAGCTCCATTACGAGGTCCACCATCTCATCGTTGGCTTTGTCCAAATCTAAAGAAAAAGACAATGAATGCAGTAAACAATTCTTAAGAAAATCTTGGTCAGACTTAAAAGAAGAGAAATCACCGGATTATAGTAGTCGATCATATGACACTCTTCCTGGCAGCTCTCGTCATTGACTCAAAACATGAGTTCCTGTCTCGAATATCGATCAGAGCTCTTCCAATCTTCAAGAACGGCCTCCCTAGTATCAGTGGAATGTTGTGGTCTTCCTCCATGTCTAAGAACACAAAATCAACCAAGATGATGAAATCTTTCACTTTGATGAGCACATCCTCCATGATGCCCCTCGGATAGGAGACGGACCTGTCAGCCATCTAAAGTGAAATGTTGTCGGCTTGATGCTTCCAATCGCCAGTCTCTTGAAGATTGACAGTGGCATGAGGTTGATTGATACACCAGAATCACACAGGACCTTACCAAAGGTCTCTTCTCCAATAACGCAAGAGATGGTGAATGATCCCGGATCCTCCCTCTTCAGCGGCATCTTCTTTTGTATCACCGCACTGCATTCTTTGAATAGGTTGACAATCTCATGCTCCATGAAAGGTATTTTCTGAGAGACCATATCCTTCAGAAACTTGATGCAGTCGGGCATCTCTCGCAGTGCTTCCACCAGTGGAATGTTGATATGCACTTTCTTCTTGTTCTCCAAAAATCGTGCAAATCGCTCATTCATCTTTGTCTTAGCGAACTGCTGTGGAAATAGCATTGGTGGCTTCTTCAAAGGCAGAGGGATGGTCGACGTCGATCGATGTAGCTCCGCGTCGGTCGATGCGGAGTGTCGTGCGGCGGTCTCTCCCATGCCTCGACTTCGATTGACGCGCTCCATATCGGTCAAAATCGAGATCTCATCTGCAATCTCGTCCACTTTCTTGGTTTCCTTGATCTCCAGTGGGTTCGATCTTGGATTCTTCGGCCCCTCATATGATTTTCCCCCTCTAAGAGTGATGGCGTTGACCTCGTTCCTTTGGTTCATGGGGTTAACTTTCGTGTTGCGAGACAATTGACTGAGTTTGTGTTGGGCTCCGAGGGCATTGGCAATATGACAGACTTGAGTCTCTATTATCTGCATGTGCTTCTCTACGTGGTCTACCTTAGTGTTCACTCCAAATATGTCTTGCTCCAGCTTCCCGACTTTATCAGTCGATCCTTGCATGAACTTAGCCAAAATCTCCTCGATATTTGGCTTTTTTTTCTCCACCAAAGCTCCATCCTGCACTGCAAATTTGGGCGGTGGTTTCTAAGTAACTTGAGGGTTTTGATAAGCTCATATTTATACTCACTTATCTATATTTTTCTCCATTGTTTCAAGTGCATTTTATTATGTTTTAGTTATTTCTGTGCATGAGACTTTTTTAGAGGGTGTTATGCCTTTCATGGTTGGTTTTGCATGTATTTAGGGTAGAAAAGAGGTGAAATGATGAAAGAGCCGAGTTACATAGAGTGTCGCTTCGATTGATGCACGGGTAGTCGACCAGAGATGGAAGACGGAGCCAAAATCCTGAAGCAGGACCTCTGTGTTGATCGATAGACCAACTATCGATCGACACAGAGGTTGGATGTCGATCGAAGGCACAAGCAAAGCAAGGAGCTCAACACATGCGGCCCTGTCAATCGACACAGAAGCTCGAAAAGGATTTTTCAGCCTGTTTTGGAAATTTTTGTTATTTTAGCCCAATACCTAGTTAGTTCTTTTTCTCTCCTCTATAAATAGGACTTAATTATGCAAAATTTTTAGACTTGGAATCCTTAATTTTACTTTGATCTTTGGAGTTTTTAGAGACATTCAAGGTTCCTCTTGATTTGTAAGTTAATTAATAATATGTTTGCTTTTGTTTTAGTAATGTTTTGTGGCTAGAACCCTAACAAGTTCTAGGGTTATGATTATTCTTTTCTGATGCATGCATATTAAAATCAACTCTTCTGGCATGGTTTAATTCTCTGTGATTAATTTAATAATCTAGATTAAAAGAAGGACCGAGAGGTGAATTGAGATCTAGGTTTAAAGTTATCAATTAAAGGACCGAGAGGTAAAAATTATTAATAGGAAGAGAGAATTAAATGTGTTGGTTTTATGTCTCAAAAAGAAGAAACTTGCATTGGAATTAATTAGATAATTATTGAGATTAACTGAATTGGTGTTCTTGAGACCGAGATGATAAAGTCATTGTTTAGTAATCTAGGATTTTAATTGCCGGACCAAGGAATTTAATCCATCAAAATCTATGTTTTCCCCATTGTTGAGTTGGTTGATATTGCATGCTAAAGATTAGATTATCTGCCCTAGGATTTGTGCTCCCTTTAATTGTTTTCAAAACCCTTTAATTTCTCGCATTGTTATCTTTAATTTCCAAAACAAAATCTCTTTTCTAAATTCCTCAAACTTCAATGTTCTAAAAACTACGGCTGGTACTTTGGATTTTTCGTTGCACAGTCCCTCTGGGATCGACCACCTTTGGGTGTAAAATTTATTTGCGTGCTGCTAAAAACAGTTTATCAGGTTTGCATAAGAGAACCCTGGATGATTCCTTGCATTGTTGTAGTTGTAGGACTGGTTGTTCTGCTGATATCCTCCGCGGTAGTTATTTTGGTAACCACCCATTTGGACGAAATTGATGTCCGCACAGTCCCCCTCAACTGGAGCTTGGATAGGCTCCACAGCTGCAACAGGTTGCTCCACTTTCAGTGCAGCGAAGTCCTCACGCAACTTCTTTACCTCGATAGCTAGATCTACCTCTTCAGTGACCTTCTCTACAACTTTCACAGGACTTTCAGTGCAGCGAAGTCCTCACGCAACTTCTTTACCTCGATAGCTAGATCTACCTCTTCAGTGACCTTCTCTACAACTTTCACAGGTCGATGTCGAATTGAAGACCACCAGTAGGTGTTGTAGGCCATCTTTTAGAAGAATTTCATGGCCCTTTTACCACTCTTTGCCATAATGGTGTCTCCCAGTGTGCCGTTCACCAACTCCACAGTGCTCTCATTCATCCCTTCGTAGAAAGTCTCAGCCTGCTCCCCCAATGACAATCCATGGCCTGGGCAGGCTCTGAGCAATTCCTTGTAGCGCTCCCATGTCTCATAGAAGTTCTCCTCAGGTCGTTGGGCGAATCTTGTGATGTCTCTCCGTCTCTACCTGATGATGCTAGGAGGGAAAAATTTCTCGAGGAATTCATTCCTCAGTTGCGTCCAACTGCTAATGTTGCTCTTGTCTAGTACAAAAAACCAGGTCTGCGCTTTATCATGCAGGGAGAATGAGAACAGATGCATTCGGATCGTGCTCTGGCTAACTCTGCTGATCTTGACGGTGTTGCAGAGTAGTATTAACTTGTCAAGATGCGCATAAGGATCCTCAGTAGCTCATCCACCGAATTGGTTTTGTTGCACCATCTGCACCAATCCGGACTTCAACTCGAAGTTGTTGGCATTGATGCCAATCCTGAAGTCTGTCTCCTAAAATTGAGGACGGTATCTCTTCTGAAAGGCATCCTCGTCCTCATCATCAACATTGTCAGGTTCATGTAGCGGTTCCTCTTCTTCTTCAAGATCATCCTCAAAGAGTGGGTTGCGGCGGAGATGCCGGTTGTTTTGGTTGTTTCTCTCAAGGTTCAGCTGCTGCAGTTGTTCCCTCATAGTCTGAACTTTTCGAACAAGTTCAGATTATTCCTTCGGAGTTAATTGTTGTTGGGGCGGTGGTTACACCGATGGTGGCACATTTTCAGCCATTAGTTAATTGCTTGAGCTTCTTGGGTCTTGATTTTTTTCGGTTGTTCCTTCGGCAAGTGGCTTCGATTTCGGGATCATATTCCACTAGTTTCTTCCCACTTGCTCTTGTAATCATATACTACCTACACAACAAAAAAGGTAGTGAATTAAAACTGCAAACTAAACAAAATTCGAAATAACAAAAATAGTGACTTTGACTACGACTTCGACCGACGTGCGCCTAAATCGACCGAAGCAAATAAAAAATTCACGTCGACTGACGCGAGCGTATTTCGGTCGACGCCGAGAACAAAAATGTGAAATTAAAACAAAAATTAAAGTGCCAAAATTAAAACCTAATTCAAATATCCAATAACATAATTAATAGTAAGGTTAATTCTATTCACTCCCCGGCAACGGTGCCAAAATTTGATCGCTAATTATTTTAATTAGCAATTTAGCTAATGCTAATAATATAACGGCAAATAAATTATCAAACCCAGAGGAGTTAAGTATCGAAAACCATATGTATTAAAACATAGTTTCTAGGAATATTGGTTATGAAAAATCAAAAGTAGAGTTTTGGCATTCAAAAATAAAATTGATTTAGAACTAAAATTAAAACTGGAATTTGAAAAAGGCTTTTGAGATTCAAATATGGGAAACGTAGATCCTAAGGGTTTCTACCTATTATGTCTTACATGAAATGATAAATAGAATAATTACCAATTTAATTCCTACTCGTAGTGGAACATCAGAAAATTATTAAGAATTTCTAGTTTAGACAATTCCTAAAGTAGATTAATTAATTCTCTCTATTCTTTCGATCTTGAGAAAATCCAATTAACTCCTTAAACCTACGGATTTATTCCTACAACCAACTTCACTCTTTTCTGACAAGAAATTGAATTATATTATGAAAATCTTTTTCCATTGATAATTATTACCTTTTGAGTCTTTAATTATCAACTAATCAATCTAATGAGTGGCCAGCAAATTAAAATTGCAAAACATGCTCAGATTTCATAAACTATGATCGAAAAGGCAATTTGATTCAATTTAATCACACATGCGCATATTAATTCGAAAACCTAGAATCTATGGAGAAATTAGTTACACATAATCATAATAAAGATTATCAATAAAAGATACAACTTGTATTTGATTTGCATAAGTAAACTCGAAGTAGAAATTGATGTAGAAATCTCTATGGAATAAAACTCCAAACTTGACTCCAAATTACAATTGTTGCTGGAAAATTCAAACTCTCACAAATGCTGCCATTGTTGTAATTTTCGACCTCGAAGGGTATTTATAGTGGTGTAGATGTATCTAATTAGGTCTAGGAAAAGAGATATAAATCTATCTTCCAATTTTTTCAAATCTTTGCCAATATAGGTCGACGTTGACCGACGTGATGCCATTGATGTGAGTGTTTGCTTCAACCTTCACTTCGATCTCTCACAGTCGTTGATTGCCAGCGGGACGTCAACCAATGCATGTTGGCGTCGATCAATGTGGATCTAACCCATCGAGCCTTCACAATCCTTGTCTTCGGTTGATCCGAGTAGCTGCACATCGACCGACGCGGGTCTACGTCGATCAAAATTGAAGCTCCCACGAGCCATGCTCTCCATACTTAGCCAAATTCAATCTAAAACCTACAAAACACACCACCACGAGCATAATACGTGCGAAAACCCTTTCATGCATGATAAAAATGTAAAATGCCTTAAAAACAACTTAAACAATCTAAGAACTCATTGATAAGTTAGTGAAAATACGAACTTATCAGTCTATTACATGTGAAACAGGAATCAACAACATCAGAGTAGCAATCCTTACTCAAATACTTAAAGCATTGGATGGAGAAATCATCCCAAATTCTCTTAGTCTGGACGAGGAAATCATAATGCTGCAGTAAAGGAGCAACACTACAATAAAGGAGGCTACAATCAGCAGGGACATAATCAGCAACAGAGTTTGGATGCACCACCTCCTAAACAGAAGTAAACCATGGAAGAAATGATAGAGTTTATGACCTAGAATGAGGTGCGTTTAAAGAGTTAGGATGCTCTTATTCAGAGTTAAACATCTTCCCTGAGGAATCTAGAGGTGCAAATAGGACAGTTAGACAAAGAATTAAGAAGCAGGCCATAGGGCACCTTAACTAGCAACACTGAAAATCCACTTGGAGGAAAAGAGCAATGTAAGGTTGTCACATTAAGAAATGGGAAGCAATTTGAGGAAAGGAGAGTTGTACGCCAGGAAATTGGAGAAGGGTCATCTTCAGGAACTACAGCAAACAAGGAGAAGCCCTTAAAAGAGAAACTGGTAGAGAATGAGGATGTAATTTCTGAAACAATAGTTGAAAAAGATCATGTGGAGAAAGTGGTGGAAAACTCTAAGGGAAATGTAGCTAAGACAAAGAGGAAATCTGGTCTCGACAAGTATGATTATGCACCACCTCCACCATATCCAGTCAGATTCAAGAAGCAAAAAGAAGAAGAGCAGTTTAAGAAATATTTGGAAATGCTGAAGCAAATTCATATCAATGTTCCATTGGTAGAGGCAATCGAGCAGATGCCTACTTATGTGAAATTCTTAAAAAAATCTTATCAAAGAAGACGAGGTTGAAGGAGTTTGAAACAGTTTCACTTTTTGAGGAAGTAGGTGGACCTTTGAGAAGACAAATTCTAGCTAAGCTCAAGGATCCAGGAAGTTTCACTATTCCTTGTTCTATTGGAGGTCGAGACATGGGCAGAGCTTTGTGTAGGGCTGGCAATTCGTGCGTGTTGGGTCGTTATCGTGTCGTGTCTTACCGTGTTGTGTCATTATCGTGTTTGAGTTTAACGGGTTCATTTTGTGTTCGTGTTTGAGCTTAATATGTTTGTATCATGTTCGTGCTCATTATTATCGTGCATGTTCATGTCGTGTTATCGTGTCGTATTAAAAAAATTTAGTCCCAAAGTGTAAGGCTGGCAATTTTACTAAGGTTAATTTTTATCATGTCGGGTCATTTTTGTGTTGTGTCATTATCATGTTTGAGCTTAATGGGTTCGTGTCGTGTTCATGTTCGAGCTCGAGCTCAACAGGTTCGTGTCGTGTTCATTTTATCTTCTATCATGCATGATCATGTCGTGTCAGGAATTTCCAGCCCTAGCGTTGTGTGACTTAGAAGCTAGTGTGAATCTGATGCCACTTTCAATATTTCAAAAGTTGGGCATTGGAGGGGCTAGACCAACAACTATATGTTTACAACTGGTTGATAGATCCACTGTACACCCTGAAGGAAAAATTGAGGATGTGCTTGTAAGGGTGGATAAATTCATATTTCCTACAGATTTCATTATCTTGGACTATGAAGCAGACATAGAGGTGCCTATCATTTTAGGGAGACCCTTTCTTGCCACAGGGAGGACTCTTATTGATGTTGAGAAAAGAGAATTAATTATAAGGGTGCAAGATGAACATGCTACTTTTAACTTGTTTAATGCCATGAAGGTCCCTGATGATTCAGAGGATTGCTTCTCTATTGGAGTTCTTGAATTAGAAATAGAAGAATTTATACTAGAAAACCATTTTAGAAAGAATTATGACAGTGAAGAGTTACCTGGTGATGTTGTAGCATGGGTAGAGCAAGGACGAAAGTTTGGGGGAGTTAGGCAGCCTTTTGAGCTGTGGGATTTGTTATCTAGGGAGATAAAGGAATTCAAGTCATCTATAGAAGATCTCCCAGAACTAATTTTGAAGCCTCTACCTGCCCATTTAAGTACGCATATCTGGGTGAATCAGACACATTGCCAGTAATTATAGCAGAAAATTTGGGGGAGAATGAGCAGAGCTTTTTGGAGTTGCTTAAGAGGCATTAACGAGAAATAAGGTGGACTATCTCTGATATTAAGGGGATAAGTCCCACAATCTGTATGCACAAGATTTTGATAGAAGAAGGGAGTAAGAAACCACAGAGGAGGTTGAATCCTAACATGAAAGAGATAGTGAAAAAGGAAGTTATCAAGTGGCTGGATGCAGGGATTATCTTCCCTATCTCTGATAGTTCTTAAGTGAGTCCAGTGCAGTGTGTCCCTAAGAAGGGAAGAGTCACAGTAGTCTAGAATGAGAATAATGAGATCATTACAACTAGGACCGTGACAGGAAGGAGGATCTGCATTGACTACAGAAAGCTGAATGATGCAACAAAGAAGGATCACTTTCCTTTGCCATTTGTAGATCAGATGCTAGACAAGTTAGCTGGAGAAGAGTTTTACTGTTTCTTTGATGGATATTCAGGGTATCACTAGATTTCCATAGCCCCAGAACATCAGAGTTGAACTACATTTACTTGTTCTTATGGGACATTTGCTTTTAGGAGGATGCCCTTTGGGTTGTGCAGTGCCCTAACAACCTTTCACCGCTGTATGATTGTTATATTCTCAAAGATGATAGATAATGGGTTAGAGATTTTCATGGATGACTTTTCAGTATTTGGAGAAGACTTTGAGGCATGTTTGGGCAACTTAGAGAAGGTTATGAAACTTTGTGAGAATTCTCAGTTGGTACTGAACTGGGAAAAATGCTACTTCATGGTATAGCAGGGTATTATTTTGGGACATAAAATTTCAAAGGCTGGGATGGAGGTTGATCCAACCAAGATTGAGGTCATAGATAAAATGGCCACACCAAATTCAGTCAAGGTAGTCAGAAGTTTCCTGGGGCATGCATGATTTTATAGAAGGTTTATAAAAGAATTTTCCAAGATTGTCAAGCCTCTATCTGAATTACTTGAGAAAGACACGAAGTTCGAATTTTCTCCACAATGTGAGGATGCTTTTCTGAAGTTGAAGTCTGCAATTGTTTCTGCACCAGTGATGCAACCTCTAGATTGGAATTCCCCATTTAAACTGATGTGTGATGCTTGTAATTATGCTTTGGGAGTTGCTCTGGGGCAGAGGAAAGACAAGATCTTCAGAGTGATTTATTATACAAGCAAAACACTTGATGAAGTTCAAAGGAATTATACAACTACAAAGAATGAACTGTTAGCTGTGGTACTTGATTTTGACAAGTTCAGATCTTAGCTGGTGGGTTCCAAGGTAATTGTATACACAAACCATTCAGTAATAAATTACTTGATGGCAAAGAAGGATGCCAAACCATGGTTAATAAGATAGATATTATTATTGCAAGAATTTGATATGGAAATCAGAGATAAGAAGGGGACTGAGAACCAAGTAGCAGATCATCTTTCAAGACTTGGAAACCCCTATGGAGAAGATGCTAATGAGCAAGTCAATGATAAATTTCCAGATGAGCAGCTGATGAGTTGTGAAGAAGAAGCTCCATGGTATGCAGACATAGCCAATTACTTGGCAACTAGAAGGAAACCCTATGGAATGAGTGGTCAGCAATTGAAAAGGTTCTTTCATGACACGAAACACTTCTATTAGGATGATCCAATTTTGTATTGATTAGGATCGGATCAAATTTTCAGGAAATGTGTACCAGAGAAAGATGTGTAGGCAATCCTAGAAGAATGTCATGTTGCAGCATACGGGGGGCATTATGGTGGACAGAGAACTGCAGCAAAAGTTCTTCAGTCATATTTCTTTTGGCCTTCAATTTTTAAAGATGCTTATTTGTTTGTGAAGAACTATGATAGATGCCAAAGGGTTGCCAAGAATGCAATGCCATTGAACAATATTATTGAGGTGGAGTTGTTCGCTGTTTGGGGGATGGACTTCATGGGCTTCGATGTGGCAACGAATGGGTAGTCGATGCAGAGCTTTTCCCAATGTCTTTTGGAAATGAACATATTCTGTTGGTAGTTGATTATGTATCTTGATACGTTGCGGCTTGTGCCTACAATGATTCAGCTACCGTTATGAAGTTCCTTCACAAGAACATCTTCACCAGATTTGGTACACCTAGAGCCATAATCAGTGATGAAGGCATTCACTTCATCAATGAAAGTTTGTCAGCAATGCTATCCAAGTACAATGTTACTCATAGAGTGTCTACAGCTTACCATCCGCAGACTAATGGATTAGCAGAGCTTTCAAATAGAGAAGTGAAAAGTGTGTTCGAAAATGTGGTGAATGTCATCAGGAAGGATTGGTCTAAATGTAGGGATTTGCCGGTGAACCGAATCACCAAATCCAAATAAACCGGATCATTTCATGGATATTGAGAGAAATAAACATACGATAATCCTAGCATGCTCCTATGAATTTAATGCAATGGTTATATGAGTTTACCTTAACTCCATCATCTCAGATCCGATCTTTTGCATTTGAAATCCAATCTCAATTCAACCACACGATTTGATTAACACTGCGGAAATAGAAATTAGAACTAGATCTAATTTCAAGAATTAATCAAAACAAAAAGAAAGGAAGAATAATCTATTCTCCAGATTAGGCCTTCAGATACGTGTCCCGATGTTGGTCAATCCTGCTATTGGTGAGGATTCCACAGGATTGTGAATGTGTAGGCCAAAGTCAAAAAATTCGACTCCCAAACACACCAGAAGCCGCCCCCTATCTTTCTCTCCCTAGGGTTTTGTACTGATTTGAATGTTCTAAGGTGGCTAGGGTTTCAAAGAGAGATCTGTCTATTTATAGACCTATGGTTTAACCCTAATGGGCTGATGGGCCTCTTTTTCAGCATATTTAATTTGGGCCAGACCTAGGACCTAATGCAATTAATGAATTAATTAATTCCCATGTCCACAACCCACGACACAATTAATTAATTAATATTAATTGTTTTTCACCACAGAATTAATACTTACCTACCCCTTTATTACCACGTTATGAGAACGGGCTGCATTTACTTGAGAATCCCCATATTTAAGGTTACTGGACATTTGTCAATTAATCGGAGCTTCTTACAAGCTCTATCTACAATTAATTGATATCTTATATTTCCTAAGCAGTACCACTCAAACCTTATCACTCGTGCTTGAACTTAATCAGCCTGCAGGACTTTAGCACGATGGACATTATTGAGCTCCTCAGGGATGTCCCCATCCTATTACTCGGATATGGTTGCCTAACTCCAGTCTCAGGCTGTTCTACACGAACTGCTGCTACCCAAGATTCAGATACACGAGCACGTTACTCAGGCTCTCCACCATGAGAAGTCAAAGAAACAGTCAACTCGTGCATACCCTTGAACCTTCGTTAAGGTTTGGACTCAATCAATATCGAGATCTTGTATTCTCTGATGTCAGACAACATAATACATCTCATTGTGGTCCAATCAATATGCAACCACACATATCAGCAAATCAAGTAATCAAGGCAGATTACTTCTTTCTGACTATGTTGTAGCCTATACCGACAGACTTATCCTCGTTCGCTGTCTCGGCTGTGATAATATTTATATCCCACTAGGTCAAGTGATCATACTGTCTTCTGCGACTACAACACGCCGTATGATCGTCCCTATCGGTGAGATAAGAGGATACCGTTGTTACTTGCATGTAAGTTTGTTAACAGATAGGAAATATAGTTGAATGTATACTCATTTTAATAAATGCTTTCTGTATACAAAACCCAACAATCTCCCACTTATACTCAAAGCATTACACTCGCTATTACAGAGTATACAGTGCGTCTATCTAGCCTAGCTATTACATCAACCACTGCCAGTGGTAGGCATCCACCTCAGACCCAGTCCACGAATATGTCCTTCGTAAACTTTCAGTGGCAAGCACTTTGTGAATGGATCAGCTAGGTTGTCCCTAGTGTAAATCTTCTTGATTTGCACATCGCCCCTCGATACAATTTCTCGTATGATATGGTAATTTCTCTATATGTATTTGCTCGCCTTGTGAGTCCGTGGTTCCTTCGAGTTTGCCACTGCACTAGAGTTATCACAATAAATTGTGATGCTCTTAGGCAAACTCGGAATCACATCCAACTCTAAAAAGTAGTTCCGGAGCCATACCCCTTCTTTTGAAGCTTCGGAGGCAGCGACATATTCCGCCTCCATGGTGGAGTCAGCAATGCATTTCTGCTTTGCGCTCCTCCAAGATACAGCCCCACCTCCCAAGGTAAACACATAACCTGAGGTCGATTTCTTCTCATCCTGGTCCTCTTGGAAATCCAAATATGTATAACCCACATGGCATAAATCCTCACTTTGATAAACTAGGCACTAATTCATATTTCTCTTCAAATACTTGAGGATGTGTTTTACCGCAGTCCAATGCGCCTATCCAGGGTTAGACTGATATCTTGCTACCATGCCAACGGCATAACAAATATCAGGCCTGGTACACAGCATTGCATACATGATGCTACCCACCTCAGATGCGTATGGTACAAGAGACATCTCATCTTTCTCACTCTGTGTCACAGGACACTGCCCAATAGAAAGATGTACGCCAGGTCTGAAAGGTAGCAAGCCTTTCATGGAGAGTTGCATGCTGAACCGGGCTATCACAGTATCCACATAGGATGTCTGGGATAAGCTTATCATCCTTATCTTACGATCCCATAAGACCTTAATCCTAAGGATGTACCCAGCTTCTCCCAAATCCTTCACTTGGAACTGTTCGGATAACCAACGTTTAATCTCTGACATCACTCCCTCATTGTTTCCAAATAGGAGTATGTCGTCCATGTACAGTGCAAGGAAAACCACACTCCCACTGACACAAAGTCTGTATACACAACTTTTGTTCTCCAACTGTGAAAATCCATAAGATTTAATAACATCGTTGAAACGCAAGTTCCACGACCTCGAAGCTTGCTTAAGTCCGTACAAGGACTTCTTAAGCTTCCAGACAAGATGTTCTTCGCCCTTGCATATGTAACCCTAAGGTTGCCGCATATAGATGTCCCTACCTTCTTCAAGGTAACCGTTTAGAAAAGCGGTTTTGACATCCATCTGTCAAACCTCGAGGTCCATATGCCAGCTATGGCAAGGAGTATCCGGATGGACTTGAGCATGACTATGGGTGAAAAGGTTTCATCATAGTCTTTGCCCTCTTTCTGACTATAACCCTTTGCCACCAGCATGGCTATGAAAGTCGTAATTTCTCCATTCGCTCCCTTCTTTCTCTTGTATACCCACTTGCACCCTATGGTCCTAAAGCCATCAGGCAGCACAGATTTCTGGTATACATCCATAGCAGTTATGGATTCAATCTCAGAATCCATGGCGATGCGCCATTTCGCAACATCCTTGTCCTGCACTGCCTCTTTATAAGTCAGTGGGTCAGAGTCCTCATGTCCGTCTTCAGGGCCCAAGTCCGAAGACTCACCCATGAACATGTATCTTTCCGGTTGTAAAATGACTCTCGCACTGCGACTAGGCATCGGTGCCGCATCAGCAGTTCGTGCAACAACTTGTGGTTCTTCACCTTGCACACAAGAACGCGCCCGTGGTGCTGTACCTCTCACAGGTGCACCCACGTTCGCCCGTTCCCCTTCCTTTGGAATCGCATTATCATCTTCAATTTCTTGAAGAACTATATCACTCCTTGTCTTGAGGTTTCTCACATACTCATCCTCCAAGAATCTAGCGTTAGTGCTAACAACGATTCTCTGACTCATAGGACAGTACGTGTGCCGGACAACCCCATACTCTTTCGTTTGTCTAGGATACCTTTCGTTTGCCTGGGATACCCTATAAACAACATTACCTTAGACCTGCTTTCTAACTTATCAGGTTCCTTCGTCAGTACGTGTGCCGGACAACCCCATACTCTTAACTTGCACAAACTGGGTTTGCGTCCAAGGAAGAGTTCATAGGGTGTCTTATGAACCAATTTAGAAGGCACCAAGTTTAAGATGTAAGCCAATGTTTCCAATGCGTATCCCCAAAACAAAATAGGTAAGCTTGCATATCTCATCATTGATCTCACCATCTCCAAAAGAGTTCTATTTCTTCTTTTGGCTACCCCATTTTGCTGGGGAGTACCCGGTGCAGTCCATTGGGATTTAATCCCATGTTCTGACAAATATTGCAGGAACTCGTTCCCGAGGTATTCGCTACCGCGGTCAGATTGCAATGACTTGATAGTTTTCCCGACCTTATTTTCTACCTCAGTCTTGAACTCTTTGAATTTCTCAAAGCATTCAGACTTGTAGCGAAGCAGGTAAACGTATCCATATCTCGAGTAGTCGTCAATGAAAGTGACAAAGTACTCATACCCTCCACGAGCCTGTGTGGACATGGGCCCACATAAGTCAGAATGGATCAATTCCAGCACATCCTCTACTCGAAACTGACTAGCCTTAAAAGGCCTAGAAGACATCTTTCCCTCGATGCAGGATTCGCAGACCTGATAAGGTACAGGCCAGACTAAGTCCAATGTACCGTCATCAACAAGTCGCTTGATCCGCTTCAAGCTGATATGACCCAGTCTCAAGTGCCAGAGATATGTAAGATCCTCAGAAGAACTAAGCTTTCTCTTTCTAGGATAATCAATTTCAGATGAATTACATGCAGCATATGCTGAAGTATTATGATGACAGTTAACGACATAGAGAGAGTTATTCTGCATTCCACGACAGATAACTACATTATTACCAATGATAGAAACACCACTATCAAAAAATAACTGAATATCCATCAACATAAAGTTTGGAAACTGAAATAAGGTTCCGCCGAAAATCCAGCACATATAAAACATCTCTCAAAGTCAAAACAAAATCATCAAAGTACAAGGTGACATCTCCAATGGCAGCTGCACTCACTCGTGTTGCATTCCCCATTGAGATGGTAATCTCGTCATTCTTCAGCACCCTCCTCGGTGTGAACCCCTGCAAAGTGTAACAAACATGATCAGTAGCTCCAGTATCCACTACCCACGAATGAGTAGAAACCGATGCTAAACATGTTTCCGTTATAAATGCAAATGACGTACATTGTCTTTTGGCATTCAAACAATTCACCTTTCCGCACCCAGCACACCTGTCCTTCCTCGGAGTGACCTTCACTCTTTTCATCCTCCTTGATTTGCTTTCACTGCTCACTTTCCTGAACTTGCTTTCAACACCATCCTCTCCAACCTTAGAGGTTGTCGAACCAAAACTGGAAACTATCAGAGCAAGTTTCCATGCACGCATCGAAGATTGTTCCACCACAAGGTCCTCAAGTAGCTCATACAGAGGATACTCTCCCCTTGCAACAACAACCTTCTTAAAATCATGGAATGATTCTGGAAGAGAATTCAGAATAATATCAATCTCGCCTTGAGCACTGATATCACCTCCCCGCACAGTGAACTGTCTCATGAGCTCAATCATAGACATCATGTGCGCTGTCACCGAACTATCTTCAACCATTTTCTTGCACACAAGATCATGTACAAGTCTATAGTTAATAGTCTGCTCCATATTGCCATATGCCATCAAGAGGTCCTTCTAGATCTCTCGATCCCTATTGAAGTTCTCATACTTGTGCTTCAGTTCTCTAGATAGGCCAGTCGTGATAAGCCAATCGGCAAAATCATCGGCTTTCTCCCATCTCTCAAAAAACTCAAGCTCAAGATCGCAAACCTCATCATAGTCTTGCATAAGTGGATCCATATAAAGAACATATGCTTGATTTTAGAGATATAGAATGTGTTTGATACAGAAACTCCATTCAACGATGTTTGGACCAGTTAAAGGATTGAGAGCAAGAATATGATCAACAGTAGACATAGACATATCTGAAAAAAATGAAGAATCTTAAATAAGAACATACATGCAGAACATTCAAAAACAAATGCATTGAATACCTCTTGATAAATCAAATACAAATGTTTTCCACTAATAGCCCAAGAGTTCCCACCGCAAGCTACACTCGTAGACGTTTACGATGTCACCCTCAACCAGACTGCAGGTTTTAAGCCCCAATCCTTTAATTTCATACCATGTCAAGAATCCTTAGACACATGAAATTAATTATTAGTGTAAAACCTTAGACCAAGCCATCTGTCAAGAACAGGGAAGCAGTAACTGCATTATATTCTAAGAAGCCTCTAAGCCCTTAACCACAAATTTAACTTCAGCTAAAAGAGATAGTTTAGCATGACGCGTAGCCATACCGCACGACCCATAAAGCCATCGTTATCTAAAATTTAAATCAATCGTAGAATACCTATGAGAAAGAATTATTCAAGCTACACTTGTAGACGTTTACGCAAAACCCTACCACTATTCACATGATTTAAATTGTTTGTCTAGAAATCCCAGCAACTGCAGCCCATGTACCTCCGAGAACTAGCAAGCTACACTCGTAGACATTTACTAGGACGAGAGATGCACTTACAGCCTAGGATCACTTTATGGAGGTCTGTTGATTTTAATTAAAAAATCCGCTTAGTATTTTTATTTCAAAAGGTTTCTTAAATGCGCACATAAATAATCTCGTCATTATATTTTTCCAAATTTTTGCATGTAATTAAACAAGCCCAAAAATTCTAAATATAATCCAGACAAGAAATTAATCACATAAGCATGCTTATAAAACTGTAAAATAATAAAGCAGTAAAAACATGATTTCTTATTATCTACACATGCTTATTGCACAATTAATAAATCACATATCATACGAGGCAATTAAGACAAACAAAAATTCATCGTGGCCCCACAAAACAGGAAAAAAAATCCTATCTATTACAAAATTTGAAATTTGAATTTCAAAATTTGGATAACTCCAAATCTTCTTCAAATCTTCCAGGGCCTTGATATACTCAACCACCAAATCTTTTTGAATCAAGGGTTTTGAGATTTGAAAATTGGTCCCACAATCCAACTGCAAACCCTAGGTTTACATCGAATTGCACTAGCCATCAAACCTCGAACCCTACCGCCGTAGCAACAGCCGCCCCGCTGCCGCGCGGGCACGCCTGCCGCTGTCGTGCACGGCTGCCGCCGCGGGCTGCCTGCCCGCGTGGCTGCACCACCGCATCTTGCGGCCGCTGCCGGTGCAGGCCCAGCATCACCCGCGGCCGCACGTCGCAGTGGGCCACCTGCCCGCCGCCGCAGTTGCACGTCGCGCGTGGCCTTCTGCCGCTGCCGTGCACCATCATTTCCTGGCCCGGTTTCCAACTTCGTTCTTCGACCCGTACAATTACAGATTTGAAAAAATTACAATATATAATCTATTAAAATTTTTCTAACAAATTTAATCACAAATTTTCTCGTGATTTACAAAACACGATTTAATCCAAACACGGATAAACCACCGCGAATTAAATCGAAAGGGTTGCCACAAGGAACAAAAATCAAACACCACAGTGATAAGCTCATAATTATACTCACTTATCTATATTTTTCTCCATTGTTTCAAGTACATTTTGTTATGTTTTTACTTATTTATGTGCATGAGTCTACTTTAGAGGGTGTTATGCCTTTGATGGGTGATTTTTGCAGGTTTTAGGCCAAATTCATTGGAAACCCATACCGAAAGTAGATGATGTTCAAAAAAACAGTCACGAATCCTTACACACGTGGAATCTGAGCTAATGGAGCATGGAAAGAGAAATATCTTTGAATTATCTTTCCAACGCAACTGGAATCGGGTCAATCGGAGTTCGGGAGCAAAAGTTATGGCCAATATTGTGAGACTGCGCATAAGGGGATCAACGCGTGCATTCCTGTCGATCGACAGGATTTGTGTCGATCGAAACAGAGGCCCAACTTGAAGATTCGACAAAAATTTCAACCCAGATTTCGATTGGATGGTTGTGTCGATCGACAGCCTGATTAGAGTCTGTTGTTGCTCTTCTAGAGCTGTAAGCACTGACTTGTTGATCATGTTGTTTTACTTTGCAGGGGACCGTGCCGACAAGGCTGGTGAGTGATGGCAAGAAGATACCAAACTGGATGAAGGCAATGTTTTATGATGGAGCTTCATGGAGTTTTCTTTTCTTTATGTTTTGATGAATTAAGTACATTTGAGAGTTTATTTGTGGGCTGTGGTTTATCGGCAGGACAAATTTTATCAACTTTTATGGATATTTGTTATTTATGATTTTATCATTGGTAGTAACAATGTTATCCGTTATGGGATGTTGATTTACAATCTCTATGTTACTTCGATCAAACATGTCCTTTATATTGCATGTAATTCATCCGTAATTGATAATCCTAGAAAGAGAAAACTTACTTCTTCTGATGAGGATCTTACATATCTCTGGCACTTGAGACTGGGTCACATCAGCTTGAAGCGGATTCAGAGACTTGCAGATGACGGTACATTGGACCTAGTCCGGGTTGTACCTTATCAAGTCTGCAAATCCTGCATCGAGGGCAAGATGTCAACTAGACCTTTGAAGGCTAGTCAGTCTCAAGCAGAGGAAGTGTTGGAATTGATCCATTCTGACTTATGTGGACCGATGTCCACGCAGACTCGTGGAGGGTACGAGTACTTCGTCACTTTCATTGACGATTACTCAAGGTACGGATACGTTTACCTGCTTCGCTACAAGTCTGAATGCTTTGAGAAATTCAAAGAGTTCAAGGCTGAAGTAGAAAAGAAGGTCGGGAAAACTATCAAGTCGCTGCGATCTGACCGCGGTGGCGAATACCTCGGTAAGGAGTTCCTGCAATATTTGTCAGAAAATAGGATTACATCCCTGTGGACTGCACCGGGTACTCCCCAACAAATCGGTGTAGCTGAAAGAAGAAATATGAATCTTCTAGAGATGGTAAGATCAATGATGAGTTATGCAAACTTACCAATTTCGTTTTGGGGCTATGCATTGGAAACAGCAGCTTACGTGCTTATTGTGGTGCCTTCTAAATCAGTTCCTAAGACACCTTCTGAGCTCTTCCTTTGTCGCAAACCTAGTTTGTGCAAGTTTAGAGTATGGGGTTGTCTGGCACACGTACTGTCGAAGGAACCTGATAAGTTAGAAAGCAGGTCAAAAGGAATGTTGTTCATAGGGTATCCGAAGCAAACGAAAGATGGTTACTTTTACTGTCCTGAGAGTCAAAGAATCATTGTTAGCACCAGCGCTAGATTCTTGGAGGACGAGTATGTGAGTAATCACAGGTCAATGAGTGATATCGTTCTTCAAGAAATTGAGAACGAGAATGCAATTCCAAGGGAAGGGGAACGTGTAGATGTGGGTGCACCTGTGAGAGGTACAACACCACAGACACGTTCTTCAGTGCAAGGTGCAGGACCACAAGTCACTGCACCTACTACTGACACGGCACTGATGCCTCGTCGTAGTGGGTGAGTTATTTTCCAGCCGGAAAGGTACATGTTCGTGGGTGAGTCTTCGGACTTGAGCCCGGAAGACGGACATGAGGACTCTGACCCACTGACTTACGAGGAGGCAGTGCAGGACAAGGATGTTGCCAAATGGTGTGTCGCCATGGATTCTGAAATAGAATCCATAACTGCTATGGATGTATACCAGAAAACTGATTTGCCGGATGGCTTTAGGGCCATAGGGTGCAAATGGGTATACAAGAGAAAGAAAGGGGTGGATGGAAAGATCACGGCTTTTAAAGCCCGGCTGGTGGCAAAGGGTTATAGTCAGAAAGAGGGCATTGACTATGACGGAACCTTTTCACCCGTAGCCATGCTCAAATCCATCTAAATGTCATAGCTTCGCATATGGACCTCGAGATCTGGCAGATGGATGTCAAAACCGCTTTTCTAAACGGTTATCTTGAAGAAGGTAGGGACATCTATATGCAGCATCCCGAGGGTTACATAAGCAAGGGCGAAGAACATCTTGTCTGGAAGCTTAGGAAGTCCTTGTATGGACTTAAGCAAGCTTCAAGGTCGTGGAACTTACGTTTCAATGATGTGATTAAATCCTATGGATTTGCACAGTTGGAAAACGAAAGTTGTGTTTACCGACTTTGTGTCAGTGGGAGCGTGGTCTTCCTTGCACTTTACGTTGATGACATACTCCTATTTTGAAACAACGAGGGAGTGATGTTGGAAATCAAGGCTTGGTTATCCGAACAGTTCCAAATGAAGGATCTGGGAGAAGCTGGCTACATTCTTGGGATTAAGGCCTTACGAGATCGTAAGAGAAGAATGTTGAGCTTATCCCAGGCATCCTATGTGGATACTGTGATAGCCCGGTTCAGCATGCAACTCGCCAAGAAAGTCTTGCTACCTTTCAGACATGGCATTCATCTTTCTAGTGGGCAGTGTCCTCAGACACAGCGGGAGAAAGATGAGATGAGTCTTTTACCATATGCTTCGGTTGTGGGTAGCCTCATGTATGCGATGTTGTGTACCAGGCCAGATATCTATTATGCCGTTGGCATGGTAGCAAGATATCAGTCTAACCCTGGACAGGCGCACTGGACTGCTGTAAAGCATATCCTCAAGTATTTGAAGAGAACTAGGAATTACTGCCTAGTTTATCAAAGTGAGGATTTGTGCCCTGTGGGTTATGCGGACTCGGATTTCCAAGGAGACTAGGATGAGAAGAAATCGACCTCAGGATATGTGTTTACCCTGGGAGGTGGAGCTATATCTTAGAGGAGCTCAAAGCAGTGTTGCATTGCTGACTTCACCATGGAGGTGGAATATGTCGCCGCCTCCGACGCCTCGAAAGAAGGGGTGTAGCTCCGGAACTACCTTTTAGAGTTGGGCGTGATCCCGAGTTTGCCGAAGAGCATTACAATTTATTGTGATAACTCTGGTGCAGTGGCAAACTCAAAGGAACCGCGGTCTCACAGGGCAAGCAAACACATAGAGAGAAAGTACCATATCATACGAGAAATCGTATCGAGGGGCGATGTGCTGATTAAGAAGATTGACACTGCTGACAATCTTGTTGATCCATTTACAAAGAGCTTGCCGCAGAAAGTTTACGAAAGATATATTCGTGAGCTGGGTCTGAGGTGGATGCCGACCACTGATAGTGGTTAAAGAGACAGCAGACTAGATAGACGGACTGTATACTCTGTAATAGCTTAGTTATGCTATGAGTATAAGTGGGAGATTGATGGGTTTTGTATACTGAAAGCATTTATTATAATGAGTATACAACGGTTTATTTCTCCTATCTGTTAACAATCTTACATGTATGAACAATGGTATCCCCTTGTCAAACCGATAGGGACGATCATACGGCGTGTTGTAGATCGCAGAAGACAGTATGATCACTTGACCTAGTGAGACATAAACCTGATCACAGCCGAGATAGCGTATGAGGATACGTCTGTCCGGATGGTTGCGGCATTGTCGGAATAAGTAGTCTGTCTTGGCAACTTGACATGCTGGTACGCAGAGGTGGCGTATTGATGGAATGCAATGAGATGTATTTGTCTGTCTGACATCAGCGAATACAAGATCTCGTTATATTGATTGAGTCCAAACACTAACGAAGGTTCAGGGGTTTGCACGGGTTGTCTGTTGCTTTGACTTGCCATGGTGGAGAGCCTAAGTAACGTGCTCGTGTATCCGCATCTTGGGTAACAGTAGTTCGTGTAGTACCGCCTGAGACTGGGTTTAGGTAACCATATCCGAGTAATAGGATGGGGACATTCCCTGAGGAGCTCAATAACATTCATCGTGCCAAAGTCCTGCAGGCTGATTAATTTCAGGCACGAGTAATAAGGTTTGAGTGGTACTACTCATGAATTATAAGATATTAATTAATTGTAGTTAGAGCTTGTCAGAGGCTCCGATTAATTAATGGATGTCCGGTAACCTTTTATATAGGGATTCTCAATTAATGCAGCCCGTTCTCATAACGTGGTAATAAAGGGGTAGGTCAGTATTAATTCTGTGGTGAAAAAGAATTAATATTAATTAATTAATTGTGTCCTGGGTTGTGGACATGGGAATTAATTAATTTATAGGCCCACTTTATTATTTGCATTAGGTCCCAGGTCTGGCCCAATAAGTGTGCTGAATTGAGCCCAGGAGCCCATTAGGATTTACAACCCTAGGTCTATAAATAGACAGCTCTCTCTCATAAGTTGTAACATAGTTGAAACACACTAAACCTAGGAGAGAGAGAGGGAGGCGCCGATTCTGAAAGGGAAGGAGGAGAATTTTCGAATTCTGGTCCTGCTCAAGCCACAGATCGACGGAGTCCTCACCAGTAGTAGATCTGATCAGCACCGGGATACAGATCTGAAGATCTAATCTGGAGAACATATTTCTTTCTTCCTCTTTGTTTTTCGATTTTTATTCTAGAAATTGGATATCTAATTTCTACTTCCACAGATAACAATCGAATTGCGTGGTTGAATTGAAAGTGGAAATTCAAACGCAAAAGATCGGATCAGACTCGACGGAGTTACAGTAAACCCTAAATCCACAAATCTCAGTATTAAATTCATAGGAGCATGCTAGGGTTCATTATGATTTTAATTATGCACAATATCCATAAATCGATCCGGTTCAGTTTGGTTTTGGTGATTCGATTCACGGGAAAACCCTACAGCTAGAACCCTAACAGGTTCTAGGGTTATGATTTCTCTTTTCTGATGCATGTTTATTGAAATTGACTCATATGGCATGGTTTAATTCTCTGATTTAATTTTATAATCTAGATTAACAGAAGGACCGAGAGGTGAACTGAGATCTAGGTTTATAGTTAATAATTGATGGATCGAGAGATGAAAATTATTAACAGGAAGAGAGAATTAATTGTGTTTGTTTTCTGTCACAAAAGGAAGAAACCTACATAGGAATAATTAGATAATTATGAGATTGATTAATTTGGTGTTCTTTAGACCAAAAGGAGATAGTCACTGATTAATAATCTAGGATTTAATTGCCTAACCAAGGAATTTAATCCACAAAAATCTATGTTTTCCCCATTACTGAGTTGATTGATATTTGCATGTTGAAGATTAGATTATCTGCCCTAGGATCTGTTTTTCTTTAATTGTTTTCAAAACCCTTTATTTTATTGCACTGTCATCTTTAATTTACGAAACATAACCCCTTTTTCAAAACCCTCAAACTTCTATGTCCTAGAAATTATAGCTAGTACTTTGGATAGTACGTTGCACAGTCCCTGTGGGATCGACCACCTTAGGGTGTAAAAAAATGTTATTTGCTTGCTGCTTTCTGCAGCTATCAAATTGGCGCCGTTGCCGGGGAACTGTCAGATCTATCTAATTATTATATTACTTTTAGTTATGATGGATTGAGGCTGTATTTTATATTAATTTCATTTTCAATGTTTTGCTGTTTTTAATATCGTATTTAGTTTATTGATTTTGGTTTTTCGTGTTTGATTTTCGTGTTTGTTCCTATTCAGTTTTTTCTGGTTTTCGGCCTCTGTCTCGACCGACAAAATCTCTGTCGACCGAAACAGGCGCAGAAAACACCCGTGTTCATCGACAGCCTCTCTGTCGATTGACACAGTGTCTGATTTCCTATTTTTCTTTGTTTTTGGTTGCAGGTTTATGAACACAAGGGCCCAGGGCAAGCCACTCGAGATTTTTGACCCAGAAATCGAGGCCACCATCATAAAAAGAAAGGAAAAGACAAACAAACCATTGACACCGTCATGGATGAGATGCCACCTTTGGAGGATCCCGACACACAGCTCATCACTCATTAGAGTGCCACCTTACTTGTCCAAGAAGTCACTCAGATGAAGGACATCATCAAGCAACTCATGGCAAAAAGAGAAGCTGAGAGGCAGGAGGCCGAAAGAAGAGAGAGAGAAAGGCGCCGCACAGATGACTCCGACGATGAGGACCCCAACGCGATGGCCAAGAATGTACAAACCACAGCCCGGGAATGAGGGATTTGTTATTGGCATCACCGCCAATAACTTTGAACTCAAGACCGGCTTGATTCAGATGCTTCAGCAGAACCAATTTGGGGGCCGAGCAGTGGAGGATCCGTACACCCACCTCAGGATGTTCGTGGAGGTGTGTGATACCATCAAGCATGGAGGAGTCACCCAGGATGTGATCCGTCTGTGCTTGTTTCCCTTCTCACTTCGGGATAAGGCTAGGACATGGTTTACAGCCTTGGACTGCAGCAACATTCGTACATGGGCCGATCTCAGGGCCGAGTTCCTCGCCGCCTTCTTCCCACCTTCAGTCATCATTCAGAAAAAGATGGAGATCTTGCAGTTCCACCAGAGGATGGATGAGACTCTCTTTGAGGCATGGACCAGGTTCAATGAGCTACTAAGGAGTTGCCCGGGCCATGGAGTTGTTACTGAGGAGCTGGCCCACATCTTCTACAGAGGATTGACTATGGAGAGCCAGAAGTCGGTGGACTATGCAGTCGGTGGATCATTGATGAGCAAGTCACCAGAAAAGGCTCTGAAGCTGTTCAAAAAGATGGCCCTACATGATCAACAATGGGGGAATCCAAGGAGGCCACAGATCCAAGCTATTGAGGCAAAGGAGGATGATGCATTGAAGAAAGAGGTTGAGAAGCTAAAGGGGGAAGTTGAAAAACTAACTACTTCTGCTTCTATTTTTGTTGCACAGGTTGATCCTATCGCCGACGTGAACTACATGAATTGTGGTGGCTACAAAAATCAGTACCGGCTAAGGGGACACCAACACTACCATCCTAGACCTCATCCAGGTTTCTCCTACTCCCAGCCTGAAGCTGCCGAACAACCACCTCCTGATTTTGATGTGCAGAATGGCGAGATTGTGGAGAAGAAGAAGGGGAGCCTTGACGAGGTGCTCAAGAACTTCATCAAAGCTTCAGACCACAGAATGGGAAAAATCGAGAAAGAAGTGGAAGGAGTCAAAACCATTGAGACTCAAGTGAGCCAAATTGCTACCACTATCGGGATACAACATACTCCAGGAAAGCTGCCCAGCACCACCGAGACAAATCCCAAGAACCAAAAAGATTGCAAAACTATGAAGCTGAGGTCCGGAAAGAGTTACAAAGGTCCGAGCATGCCCCAAAGCAAGTTTGGGGGGGAGAAAAGAACTATAGAGGGTGTGTCGATCGACACACCCCCTGTCGATCGACAGGCAGTCCAGAATCAAGGCCAGTCGACACAGCAGCATGCCCAGCAACATTCCTCCACTTCCGAGGCTGCCAAGACACCTCCGATGCAGTTTCCTCAGAGATTCGCCATGCAGAAGGAGGATTCCAAGTTCTCACGCTTTGTCGAGAACTTGAAGAAGGTAAGTATTAATCTTCCACTAATTGAAGCTCTTTCTGAAATTCCAGGTTACATGAAATATCTCCGGAAGCTGATGAGCAAGAAGAAACACTTCGTGGAGAATGCAACTGTGAAGCTTCATGAGCAGTGCAGCATGGCCCTACAGAAGAAACTTCGAGTCAAGAGAAGTGATCCAGGCTGTTTCACCATCCCAGTTGAGATCGGGGGATTCAAGTTCGAGAAGTTTTTGTGCGACACTGGTGCCAGTATCAACCTAATGCCTTTCTCTATCTTACAGCGCCTCAAGATTGGAGAGTCGAGGCCGACCACTATCACCTTGCAGATGGCAGACCGATCTGTGTCTCGCCCCAAAGGTATAATTGAAGATGTACTTATTCGTGTAGGTCATCTTATCTTCCTGCAGATTTTGTGGTCCTCGACATGAAGGAAGATGGGAACACACCCCTCATCTTGGGAAGGAAATTCCTAGATACTAGTGCTGCTCTGATTGATTGCCGTGGTAGAGAGATCACGCATCGAGCAAATGAGGAAAGGATCACATTCAAGCTCGACACAAGCTGGCAATAATTCAAATGCTTCAGAATCACATCCCGAGAGAAAGCAGATGGGGAAGAAGAAGAAGATGCAAGTGAGGAGTTCAAAGAAGACCAAGCCGCTCAAAGATGGGAGCGAGGGAACGAGTGTGCAAAATTGTCAATTACACCGTCTCTTCCCGAGCTCATTGCTGTCATCCAAGATCGGTGGGTCTACATGGTGGATTCTCATGGTAGGCGAGTGCGAACTAGCCCACCTTGGTTCTGAAAAGAGGTATCGTCGAGCTACGACGTTAACTAAAGCACTTGTTGGGAGGTAACCCAACTTTTACATGCTTTCTTTTCGAATTCCCGTTGTTTCTTTACAATTTTCATTTTTATTTCCCATTGGTGTGTTTAACTTTAGTTTCAAATTTCTGTTTTGCATTTTTTATTAGCCTATTTTCGAAAAAGAAAAAGAAAAATAGGAGGAATGCCATGTTTCAATCGACAGGATCCCTGTCAATCGACACAGATGGTTCAGCGCAAAGAACTCTTAATTCGACAGACACAGAAGTCGACACAGAGCGCTAGCAGCCCCAAACCTCCGTTGCGACGAGCTGATTTCTCTGGTGGATAAAAAGGTCGATGTCTGAGATCGACAGTCAGGTACCGTTCTTCTTCTTGTCTGATTTTCAAACTTTTTCTTACTCTCCGAGTTCAAAATAAGTTTGGGGGGATGTGGACAAGAAGTTGAACCTTTATCCCTTATCTTTATTCGCTTTCCTATTTTATTTGTTTTACTTGCTTTATTTGGTTTGTTTAAATCTTTGCAAATAAAAAAATATATAGATATTATGTGAGGAAAATCTTTAAGTAATTAAACCCTCTAGCATTATATGCAATGTTTGGAATCAATCTGTGATTAGTTGAATTGATTTCGATTGTGGTTGATTTGCCCATGAATGTAGAATACCGCATGATAGGGTCTAATTGAAACTTACACTTGCATGATGTTTGAGTGGATTGAAATTGACTAAGGAAGAAAATTTGAACCCAAGTGAGTTTTCGAGCCTTTATTTGTTCATGAGAGATTCGCATGTATGTTTTCGTTTCTCTAGAACTTGCTTTTGTTCTGTTTTGAGACTGCATAGTGTGCACAAGGATAGTAAATGATCTTAGGCCATCTTTGTTAGCCAAATTATCCTAAACAATGTCCCTTGTTATATTTTATCCCAAGATTAGCCCCTTTGAGCTTGTTACTTTTTCTTTCTTGGTCTATGAGATAAGAAAAACATTGTAGTTCTATTTTGTTAATGAGATAGTGCTATGAAAAAGGTGAATTGTATCTTGTCTATATGATTTGGGTGAAATAAGGATAATTGTTATAAGTGGATGGGAAAATTTTAGATTGGTGAGCAAAAGAAGGTTGGGCTCTAAAAAAAAAGTTGTGTCCTTATAAGCTCAAATCATTAAATAAAATTTTTAAGAGCATAAAAGGACTACAAAAAAAAATGAGCCTTGGTTTGTGTTGAAATTCTTAGGAGAATGGTGGATGATGAGAAGATAGTGGTTGGATTTGTTGAGAGTAGCTAACTCAATTTGTTTAGTCACTTAGTCATATTTCCCTACCTTTCACAAAAAGCCTACGTTACAACCTAATCAAAGTCCTTTTTTATTCTTGAATTGTGTGCACAAATAAGTAGTGGAGAATTTAGAACTCTTGCAAGCCTACGGTAGAAATTTCTTCATACATGTTGTGAGTGCTTTCATTTGAAACCCAAACACTTGAGTAATTGAGCGATACACTTTTCTGTGAGTCTTCTGAAGTTGATGAATATCTTATCTCTTTCAATTGCTAGTGTGATGTGGATTGATGAACCTTGATTGTGATGAATCTTGTGAGGCATTGCACTTTCAACTGCTTGAGATTTCTTTCTTCTTTTCTTCGATTGAGGACAATCTAATATTCAAGTTTGGGGGGTTTGATAAGCTCATAATTATACTCACTTATATATATTTTTCTCCATTGTTTCAAGTACATTTTGTTATTTTTTACTTATTTCAGTGCATGAGTCTACTTTAGAGGGTGTTATGCTTTTGATGGATGATTTTTGCAGGTTTTAGGCCAAATTCATTGGAAACTCGTACCGAAAGCAGATGATGTTCAAAGAAATAGTCACGAATCCTTCCACACGTGGAATCTGAGCTAATGGAGCATGGAAAGATAAATATCTTTGAATTATCTTTCCAACGCAACTAGAATCGGGTCAATCGGAGTTCGGGAGCAAAAGTTATGGCCAAAACCGTGAGACTGCGCAGAAGGGGATCGACGCGTGCATTCCTGTCGATCGACAGAATTTGTGTCGATCGAAACAGAGGCCCAACTTGAAGAGTCGACACAAATTTCAACCCGAATTTTGACTGGATGGTTGTAACGATCGACAGCCTGCTTGTCGATCGACACGGAGGCCCGAAAAGGCTGTTTTGGGCCTGTTTTGGTAGTTTTTGCAATTTTTTCCCAATACTCAAATTAGGTCTTTTCCCCCCCTGTAAATTAGAACTTTAAGGCACGAATTTCAGACTTCCTGGATGCACTATTACACTTAGAATAATTGAGCTTTGGAGTTTTTACAAGACATTCAAGGTTCCTCTTTATTTGTAAGTTCTTTAATAATATGATTGCTTTAATTTTAGTCATGTTTTGTGGCTAGAACCCTAACAGGTTCTAGGGTTATGATTTAGCTTTTCTGATGCATGTTTATTGAAATCGACTCATATGGCATGGTTTAATTCTCTGATTTAATTTTATAATCTAGATTAAAAGAAGGACCGAGAGGTGAATTGAGATCTAGGTTTATAGTTAATAATTGATGGATCGAGAGATGAAAATTATTAACAAGAAGAGAGAATTAATTGTGTCTGTTTTCTGTCTCAAAAGGAAGAAACCTACATAGGATTAATTAGATAATTATGAGATTGATTAATTTGGTGTTCTTGAGACCGAGAGGAGATAGTCAATGATTAATAATCTAGGATTCAATTGTCTAACCAAGGAATTTAATCCACAAAAATCTATGTTTTCCCCATTACTGAGTTGATTGATATTTGCATGTTGAAGATTAGATTATTTGCCCTAAGATCTGTGCATTTCTTTAATTGTTTTCAAAACCCTTTATTTTATTGCACTGTCATCTTTAATTTACTAAACAAAACCCCTTTTTCAAAACCCTCAAACTTCTATGTCCTAGAAATTATAGCTAGTACTTTGGATAATTCGTTGCACAGTCCCTGTGGGATCGACCACCTTAGGGTGTAAAAAAATATTATTTGCTCGCTGCTTTTTCAGCTATCACACAGCAATTCAAAAATTCATACATGCATAATCAAAATTGCTCATCCAACAGAGCCAGAAAAACAAACCACGGCTCTGATACCTATTGTAGGTATTTGCTGGTGAACCGAATCACCAAATCCAAATACACCGGATCGTTTCATGGATGTTGAGATTAATAAACATACGATAATCCTAACATGCTCCTATGAATTTAATGCAGTGGTTATACGAGTTTAACTTAACTCCGTCATCTCTGATCCGATCTTTCGCGTTTGAAATCTAATCTCGATTCAACCACGCGATTTGATTAACAATGCGGAAATAGAAATTAGAACTAGATCTAATTTCAAGAATTAATCCAAAAAAAAAAGAAAGGAAGAATAATTTGTTCTCCAGATTAGGCCTTCAGATCTGTGTCCCGATGCTGGTCAATCCTGCTACTGGTAAGGATTCCACAGGACTGTGAATGTGTAGGCCAGAGTCGAAAAATTCGACTCCCAAACACACCAGAAGCCGCCGCCCCTCTCTTTCTCTCCCTAGGGTTTTGACCTGATTTGAATGTTCTAAGGTGGCTAGGGTTTCAGAGAGAGATCTGTCTATTTATAGACCTAGGGTTTAACCCTAATGGGCTGCTGGGCCTCTTTTTCAGCATATTTAATTTGGGCCAGACCTAAGACCTAATGCAAATAATGAATTAATTAATTCCCATGTCCACAACCCACGACATAATTAATTAATTAATATTAATTGTTTTTCACCACAGAATTAATACTGACCTACCCCTTTATTACCACGTTATGAGAACGGGCTACATTTACTTGAGAATCCCCATATTTAAGGTTACCGGACATTCATTAATTAATCGGAGCTTCTTACAAGCTCTATCTACAATTAATTAATATCTTATATTTCCTAAGCAGTACCACTCAAACGTAATCACTCGTGCTTGAACTTAATCAACCTGCAGGACTTTAGCACGATGAACATTATTGAGCTCCTCAGGGATGTCCCCATCATATTACTCGGATATGGTTGCCTAACTCTAGTCTCAGGTTGTTCTACACGAACTTCTGCTACCCAAGATGTGGGTATACGAGCACGCTACTCAGGCTCTCCACCATGGCCAGTCAAAGCAACAATCAACCCGTGCATACCCCTGAACCTTCGTTAGGGTTTGGACCCAATCAAGATCGAGATCTTGTATTCTCTGATGTCAGATAGCAAAATACATCTCACTGTGGTCCAATCAATACGCAACCGCACGTATCAACATATCAAGTAATCAAGACAGATTACTTCTTTCTGACTATGTTGCAGCTTATACCGACAGACTTATCCTCGTACGTTGTCTCGGCTGTGATAATATTTATATCCCACTAGGTCAAGTGATCATACTGTCTTCTGCGATTTACAATACGCCGTATGATTGTCCCTATCGGTGAGATAAGAGGATACCGTTGTTACTTGCATGTAAGTTTGTTAACAGATAGGAAATACAGTTGAATGTATACTCATTGTAATAAATGCTTTTTGTATACAAAACCCAACACTAAACACTTAGATGATTCACTCTGGGCTTACAGAACTGCTTATAAAACTCCTTTGGGAATGTCACCTTATAGGTTGTTTTTGGAAAAACTTGTCACTTACCTTTGGAGCTGGAACACAAGGCATATTGGGCAACCAGAAAGTTGAATCTTGATCCTAAGGCTAGTGGTGCAAAAAGGTTGTTGCAGTTGAATGAGCTAGATGAAATGTGACTGCAGTCATGTGAAAATGCTAAGGTTTATAAGGAGAGAGTGAAAAATGGCATGACAACAAGATTCCAGACAGGAAGATTGAAGAAGGGCAGAAAGTGTTGTTGTTTAACTCTAGGCTGAGATTGTTCCCAGGAAAGTTAAAGTCTCGTTGGTCAAGACCTTTTACAGTGATCAAGGTTTATCCACATGGAGCTGTGGATCTTAGGGATGAAAACAATGGAGGAACATTCAAAGTGAATGGAGCCAGAGTGAAGCACTATTATGGTGGAAGCATAGAGAGAGAGAAGGCTTCCATCCACATGGAAGAGCCTTAAAGACAAGGACTCCTGAACCAATGGGATGTCTCAATGAAGATGTTTGTCTTGGTTCAGGGAGAAATTTTCTTTTTAATTTATTGCAATTTCTTTTGTTAGATTTTCATCAGTTATTAGTTAATTTTCTTTCTTTGTTGTAGCATGTAAATAACATTTTTTTATGTCTTTGTTAAATTAGATTTCGTGCATTAAGTTAATTTTAGATTTTTGTTTCTTGTTTTAGAAACCTTATAATACAATTGATCAAGGAATTATGGAAGGAAAAGAAATTACCTTCAAAAACTAACATTGATAATCTCTTTTTGATAGGAAAGACACGTGGAAGGGAGTTAACCGCTGAAAACTGCACGCTAACGTAAGAGGGGCCAGAAATTGCCTTTTGCAGGTTATTTGTGGTGGTTAATAAATTTGAATTTTCTAATGTGCCCTTTCAAGAGTAGTCAAAGAGTTTCTTACCGTTTTATATATTAAAACAAGTTTGTGAATTTCTCTCTGCATTTAAAAGTTATTTTACCTTGTTGAGCATTCGTGAGAGAAAGGAGTGTGGAGAATTTCTAAAAAGGTTGAAGGAAGTCAATAAAAACTGTAAGTTTGCACCCTCTTTCTTATTTTTTCTTTTGGCATTGTGGTTGGAATACTAGAGTAAACATGGATGAATGCTCGACCAACAGTAACAAGAATTTATGATTATGCGATTTTAAGTTGAATTACTGCATATTTCTGAGATTGCTCCTTAAAATTCATGTCTGGGAAGCATGTGAGGGTACAAATTTATGATGGGTAGTTGAATTTTAGGCTGAGAGTGAGTTATGAAATACGCATGCGAGAGTTTGGTATGATGTTGTTTTGGGTTGTGTGAGGATTTATAATTCGATTAAAGAAAATTACCTTCATCCCTAATTTCTCTTGAGTCTGCAAATCAAACTTTCTGTGTATTCTACTAGAGCATAAAGTTTGGGGGAGGGTAGTTTCTTTACCAAAACAATTCGTTGTGGGATATTTTTAGTGTTCGATTGGGATGAAGTTTCTTTGTCAGTTGTAGGTATGAATTTATTATTTGTTATCTTACTTGGGTGAATTGTAGAGATACCAGTGATGAAGACTAAAAACCCAGGGAAGAGGAGGCCAGGAATGACAGATGAGAGCCCAGAACCAAGTCCAAAGAAAGGAAAACAGGAGCAACCTAAGGGTAATCCGAAGGAAAAAGGTGGTACTTTGGCTAGTATGAAGAAGCCAACAAAACCAATGAGAAGATCCAGCCGCACTATTGTGGCCAATATGACCAGAAGAAACGCAAAACTCCCAAAAACAAGCGAAGAGAACCCTATTGAGATCCCAGAGGAGGCACCACCAGTAGTAAAGAAGGGTACTCAGCCAGGGAATCTAAAGAAAGGAAAGAAAGATTCCCTACATAAATTGGTGTAGGCTACCAAACAGATTGATGGTGAGGATAAGAAGGAGAAGGCCGTAGGAACCAAGAAGTCCACACCATCATCATCATGTTCGAAGAAGGACAAGCCAACTCCAATCAAGAAAGTGCCAGATAAGACAGTTCAGAAACCTCAACCTGGGAAGGAAATTACTCAGACCAAATAAACCAGACATAAAAAGATTAAAGACAAGGAACAATTAGAAGAAGAAAGTTCTGAAAGTGAGGAGAATGATGAGGAACCGGAAGAAGAGTTAGGTCAAGAAAATGAAGAAGAGGAGCAAATCTCAGAGGGGACAGAAAAAAAAACAGAATCAGAGGCCAAGCAGGAGTTTGAAAAAGAGGACGATGTTGCAGCATCTGAGGAACAGAATCAGAAGAGGAATCAGAAAAATCTAAGAATCAAAATGAAGAGCCAGATGAAGAAGAAAGTAACCCTGTTGAAGAAGAGAAGGACTTAGAGTAGCCAGAAAAGAAAGCCAACAAGAGAAAGAGAAAGGATGAGATTCCAACAAGTGAGCAAGAGGAAATCCCAAGAAACCCCAAAACTGGTAGAAGACCGAAGGTGTTTGCTGTGAAGCAGGGTGAACCAGCGACCAAGCCCAAGAAAGGAGAGAAACCTAGCAAAAAAGAGCAAATCAAAGAAGGAAAGAAGAAGGTGACCCCAGAAGAGATTGATAACTTGCCCAAGTTCTCATCCAAACTGCACAAGGAAAGGATGAAGATCATGGTGGATTGATAGCTGATGCACTAAAATTTCAATCAAATTAAACTCCTAGCAAACCAAGAATAAAAATATGTCAAACCCAGGTACTTCTTCCTTCGCCTGCTAGAGTACTAGGTAGTAAAGAGTTGCAATTGTATCTAGGTACGAATTAAGTCGTTGAGTGTTGATTTATCATCGGCAAAAAGTAAATCTAACGAGGAAAGCTTAAACTAACTCATGCATTCTAACAACATTCGCCTTAATTTCTCAACAATCACTTCCATACTCTTAAGCATTTGTAGCATAAACACAAGTTATTGAATTCAACAATCTAAGAACAAAGGACATTGGTAAGATATCCACATTGAATCTATGAAATTAACTTGAATGATGCAAACAATCATTTAATCCATTCAAAGATGATCGACCTACCCTACACTTCCTATCTCACTTTGTACCAGCAAGACAAGAGTAGATGAAATTAAACACACAAACAGTTATGTTATAGCATCTAATTCCACTCCTAATAGACCGTAGGTTATCAACCTATAGGCAATCTCCGCACAGGGATTAGATCAAAACCTATATGCATCAACACTTTTCACAACACCTAGATCCGCGTATTGGCTGCAATTTCGGTGTCTATCACACACATAGCTAGTTAATGCCTATACTATGTGATTTAGGAAAAGGATCGAGTGAGTGCAATCAATTGAATGGAGGTAAACAACAATCCAAGAATCAATCTCTCAATACAATGTTTCAATCTACCAACATCCTCAAGGATTTATCTATACATACCTTTGATCAAGTTCAATAGAATAGAAAAGTAAAACTTAGCCATTACAAATAGATTGGAAATTGAAAATTCCCCAATTTGGATCTTTGGCCTTGATATACACTTGATTCTTCATGTTCTTCATTAATTTGATAGATTTGGATGAAGTTCCCCTTCAATCGATGGACGAATGTGAGTAGGTAGTGATTTTTGAGAGTGAAAACCGCCACAAATATGTACAAAGTGTCCAACCTCCTCACAAATGTGAGTTTCCCCCTTTTTATAATAAGTTGGCAGAGCTTTGGATCACCCGGTCCGACATCAGATCGCCCGGAATGACTTGAAACTAAAAAATCGCCAGAACAGCTCATTCTGGATTGCTCGGTCTGGTGCAAGATCAATCGAAATTCTCCTTTGAACAGACTAGATCGGTCGATCTTGTGCAGGATTGGTCGATCATGCTCTGAACTTCCCCAGATCGGTCAATCCTGCACAAGATCGATCGAAATCCTACTCTCAAATTCTTCCTTCTGCTCCTTTGCTCATCCCGGTCGATCCTCACACCCTTTGCAACTCGGATTGGTCGATTTTCCACCAAAACTCAGCCCAAAATGATGAATTATGCTCCAAACCTATACTACATACTCCAAATCACACAAAATACTAAAACACAACAAAAACAACCGAAAAACATATGATATGTGAGTAAAATGAACACAAACATGCATGCACAAACATCGAAATATAGGTCATTTTACGCACATATCAACTGCTGTTGATCGAGAGGGGCTTCAAGAATCTGAAAATGCAGCTAGAAGCTTTAGTTAGGCAGATTGAACAGCAAGGATGGGAGAGCTTTATGATTCCACCACCTCCTTTGGTTATTGCTTTAGTCAGAGAATCTTATGCAAATTGTGAGCGGTCCACCACTAATGAGTACGAGATAGTCTCAATTGTGAGAGGGAAGGAGGTGCGACTTAATCCTGAGATAATTTATGAGGTGTTTGGAACTCATGCACCCAATCCTGATGAGTTTATGGAATTGTGCTCGGCACCAACAAAAGAGAAACTTGATGAAGCTCTACATTTGGTAGGAATGTCTGGCGCCAGATGGAACGATGAGGCCAAGGACAATAAGCACGTGCTCTCCAAATTTCTGCACGCTGAAGCAAATCTGTGGTTGCAATTCTTGAAGAACAGGATCAGTCCGACAATGCACAATACCAACATCAGCCAATATAGGATCCTCATGATTGCAGCTATTCTGAAAGGAGACCCAATCGACTTTGCTCCCTTTGTGATTGATGCAATCGGCTATTCAGCTTCCAAAGAGTGAGGGCCTCTCTTTTGTCCTTCCCTGATTTCCAAACTATGCAAGAAGGCTGGAGTTCCATACCACAATGATGAGCCACACAAGGTTGTGAGGAGCTTATTCAACGTTGAATATCTGCACCAAAGGCATGAGGATTCCAAAAGGAAAGAAGGAATAGGACCATCTTTTGCTAACATTAACTCTGTGCAGGATCTGCAGGGGGAAATGCAAGAAATCAAGGAACAACAATCCATGCTTCTGAAAGAATTTGGAGACTTGCAAACGATGTTGCTGGAAATGTAGTTTCTAAACGAAGAATTTATGAAAGAGATGAAGAGCGTGAAAACAATAAAAAAGAAGCCCGTTGCTGGGAAGAAGAAGAAGTCAGCTTAAGGGGTTGTGGTCAATTCTGAACCGTTTATAAAAAAACTCTATTTTGTTATATGTTTTGATTTGGTATTTGGATGATCTTGTGAAGCTGTAGTTAGTTCTTTGTTATTTTGTGTTTAAGTTGTTTGGTTGGAGTGTCTAAGTATTTTAGAATGGATGTGTAGGGTGATGTTTTAATGAAATATCAATATTAGGTTCACTGTCCTGTCTCATGCTTAATGATGCGGGTGTGTGCGTACTCTCTCTTGCTTGAAGTTTCGTGAGTGACGATCAGTTTGATTGGGAGTTAGCCCCCAAAATTTTTAATTTTAATCTTAGGATTGTGACCTAGCTTGTGGCACAAAGTCCAGTGGTTTTGTCTTTTGCTTGAAAACTTTATATGCTACATGTATGCTCTAGCTTAGCCGGTACTTTAATTTTTCTTGAGAAAAATGTGAGGTGTCACCTATCTAGAAATGTTAGCATGCTTGAGGCGAAATTAGAATGAGTATTGCACTAAGAGATGATCTAGGCCATCTTTTGATCTTTGTGCTTGCAGATGTTTTTCACTACACATTATCTACCCTTACACCTTGATTTGAACTTAGAACCTGTTCGTTTGAAATGAGCCATAAAGGATGTGAGTCGATAATACATACACTAACCCGAATCAAGAGGCAAATTTACTCAGGTCCTTGCACCTAGAATTTAGAAGACAATGTTAAGTTTGAATCTAGAAGGGCCTGAATGTATGGCATAATGTACAGTACTTTCTTGTCTGTTTGGAAATAATTGATGCTACAACATTTGAGTAGCATAAAAATAAAAAATAAAAAGAGAGGGAAGAAAGATTAGATGGAACTATATAACCATCTAGAAAAAAATTTAAAATTGAGGATGTTTGGAGTACTTCTTTTGTAGTTACAATAAGTTGAATTTTGGGTGCAAGACCGAAAGAATGTCTATTTGATTCTTTAGTCACTTTGTCCATAATTTCCTTACCTTAGCCACAGCTTTACATTAGAAGCTTACAAAGACCTTTTGATCTAAGTGCAATACAAGTTCCATTAGTGGAGAGCATGCTAATATTTAGAGGTAGTAAAAAACAATGACATTGATGACCATTCGATTTAAAATAGAAGTTAAGTCTAAGCTTGAGAAACATGTTAGCTATCATGCTGAACTGTTTTAGGACTTTGGCTTACAAGCTAGTTTGAAATGTTTAGATTAAACTTGTAAGATTGTAGTGGTTTAAGCTTGATCAACTATGCGCCACTTATGAAAGTTTTCTTTTTGATTTCTTTGGTGTTAGTTGAAAGTTTTGAGACAGGAATATGTGGAATAGGTTATTTTAATCTTTTGAGTCTTTGTTGCTTGGAACAAGCAACATCTTAAGTTTTGGGGAGTGATAACTATCGTAAAGAGATATTATTTCTTCTTTTATTTAGCTAAATATGTCTTGCAATAGGTTGATTCAATAGGATAATTAGTATGATATAGGTAAATTAGTTGATGTGTCTTGTTTTTGTTTATTTGGTGGTGTTTAGTATGATTCATGAGTTTTTGCAAAGGATTGTTCAAGTGTTGCCACAGATTCTATTATGGTGGAGCATAGCAAAGGCATGGAAAGAGGAAGTAATGTCGCAGCATGGGAATGCCATAGCTCAACTACTGAAGAAACAAATCTGGGACCACCTGCAGACAAGATCTTCACACTTTTCAGATTGTGTCCTAAAAGTTGGACATGTGTCAACCAGGGGAGCCACTAGAGTTGGAAGGTAGATTGGGGAGCCGCGTGGAGAGCAAAGATAGAGCAGAGCCGAAAAGAGGAAGATGTTTTGGAAAAAGAGACAACAATTACAACACACATGGGCGATTGGAGAGGGCGTGCAGAAGAAGCAAAGAGTTCGTGTGAAGCTGAAGCTGAAGCTGGAACTGTGGAGATTCAGGCTTTGTTTTAGTTTTATTTCAGCTTTAAGAACGTATTTTGTGTAGAGAATGGTTAGGAAGATGAACTTGGCTGCCATTTTCTATTTTTTAACTTCGAACATGAGCTAAACTCCTAATTTTTTTAGGTTGTTAACTTGTTTATTTTCTTAAATATATGTCAGAGTTGTTCTTGCCTCAAATATGGTGTTTGATTATGATTTTGGTATGCTTGATTCCTTAAACACGACAGTGGAAAGGAATATTTTGCCTAGGGAGACCGAAAGGAGATCTAGGCTTAGGAAGTCACAATCGATCTTGAATTCTTGTGTAGACATACAAAGAACTTGAGACTTGTAAGAATCCTTGTTTTTATTGCATTTGAAGGTTAAATCTATCATAGACATATGAAGATTAATAAGAAAATGCAGATCTAGTAGTGTGAAAACATGCTAGGTAGTGGAGACCGAGGTTACAAGACCCAAAATTGATGTCTGAACTATGTTGTAGCATATAGAAAAGTAGATAAACAAAAGTTAGCAATCCAAGTGTATTTTCGCGCTTTGATTAACTCATATTTTTTAAGTATTTATGATTATAATGTGGGAAGAACAATTGTTACTTGTTTTTGCATTACTTGGTTTTATTTTATATGCTTATTTACAATTTTAGTTAGGAATTCACACTCAACCTTTATTCACAAACAATCTAATGTGCACGGCTTACTTTCACTCCCTTGGGTTCGATATTTGGACTTTGATCTATATTACTTGTTAGGACATACGTACACTTCGTATCAATAATAACACCTATTAGCACAACAACAACCATTCGAGCTGGTGATTCTTGCACCAGCTTAGGGCAGTTGGTTTGTTGGTCAAATATATTACTTAGCTGATTTTAGCAATACTCCAACACTTGATGTGTTGGGTTTTAAATCTAGTGCAGAAACTTAAAGAAAACAGTAAATAATATAAGAATTCATAAAGGTTCGGACCAAAACGTCTTATGTCCTCTCTTCAGACGCATAGTCTGGAATCACTAAGTTGTCAATTACAAAGATATCAACGATATATTTCTATCTTGTGAATGTCACGTCCACCCGACAAGTCCTTTGCAATCAAGAACTTATTCATGCTTGAAGCACGGGCACACCTCCTTGACCTTAAATTAGACGTTAGAGTTTGAATTCCTCTCAAGAATATCAGTTGTTGGTATACACCCGTGATAGTTGCCACCGGAGAAGTGAAAACTCAAAGATATTTTCTTACTTAAGGTGTAAGAAAATAGAGTTCGCTCTTGTTAAAAGCATAGAGCCGCATGTTCAAGTAAGAACATGGGAAGCTGATGAATCAACTTGAAAGCTTTAGAATATGGAAATAGTAGCTTTCGAGAAATTGGAAGAGAGTAAGGATCGAGATGATATACAGTGATTTCGTAACCTTCTCAAGGTGAAATGCGGCCTCTATTTATAGGCGCTCCTTTGAAGGTTTGAATCTCTTTTTCATTTGGAGCTGTTGTAAGACAAAAGGAATGCGTCCTGTCGAAGTCTCACTTTTTCTGACTCGTAATGTCTTTTTTGTCAGAGCAGATGGACTTTTACTGTGTCGGTCAGAATGGCTCTTTTAGCCAGTCTGATGAATGTTTGCTTGTTGATTCTGGGATGAACAAGCCTTTGAATACTTCAGACTTTAAGTTCTCCTTACTTAAAGTCTAGTCTTGAGAAAGTACTTGCTTGTTCTGGCTTGAGTGTGTCTTCTAGCTAGTTGGGTAGCGCCTTCCTGGTTACATCTTGTTGATAAGCTCTGTGGTGGTAGTCTTTTATCAGATAATGACGTGTCAGCCAGCTCCTGCAAAGACACTTTGCTGGTTTAAAAGTGTTAGCCAACATCCCGTACAAGTTTATTTGCTGGTGAAGAATGCGCCAGCAAATCTCCAAAGACTTGTAAATTAACTTCTACTACAACTCGATAATTCATATACAGGACATTACACGTTTAAGCTAATCTAATTAGACACACTATTCTAGTAGGATGTCTAACTCATTAAAACAACATATAAAAAAATAATTACTAATAATAATTTCTAACAATATGTCATTCCAAATCATTGAACTTTTAAACGAAGGAGAGATTCAGATTGAACATTTCCCAACTTTAATTTAATTGAGCTCGAATTGAATTCGACTCTTTATTAAGCTCGTTAAGTTCTATTCGGGCCTAAGCTTTAAAAATTCTAATTATCAGCACACTTTCTTATTTAATATTTTTTATTTTGAAGTCGCTACAATTAACAAACTTTTGTTTTTTCTTTTTTTGTTCTTTTTAATCTCCATATTCCTTCACAAACACGTTCGCCTTTGCTTGCACAATATTCTCTAATATTCTCCCATCTCACACGATTTCTTATCATTATACTATTAAAATGAATTGATTTTTTTTTTTAATTATGAATGGAAGTCCACTCATGCCCTCTTAAACCCATTCAGATAGTTTGTACAAAGTTTTGTTAAATGTCTAGTATTGATGAATTAATGTGATATAAACCTCTTTATAATAATGAAATATCTTTTTTATAAATTGGTTTTATAAAAATGCGTAGATACTAACATATTATTAGACTCAATTCAATTAAAAATTTGTGCTTGATGAATTAGATCGCTAACAGATAAACATGATATGGATATTATCAGTACAAATTGTTACATCTAATTTTAATTATATTAAATTAGATCTCATGTGATTTAAACTAAATTATGCTACTCGAATTCAATTCATAAAAGAGTTAAGAGGCCAAATGAAAAGTAAAGAAAGGGGGAAAGGGCAAATTCTAGCACGCATAAAATGGAATTTTGATATGAGAGAATATTTGGAGAGAATATTATATGGAGGATATTCGTAGTGAGACAAGGAATATTATTTTTTGGAAGTAGTGCTGTCGTATCTCAATTCTCACCATAACTCCTTTGGAATTTCTAGATTTCCCGAATTGCCCTCACGTTTCCACTTTTTAGTTTTATATTAAATTAAATTTGTAATAATAATGTAAATGAAAATGAGTCTCATTTTGGACAACACAATAGTATTCTTTATACTTAGATTATATTTTTCTTCATTGTGAATGCTATGTTTTAGTAAATTATATTTGTAATGATAATTTGTAATTTTAAGATTGACATTCATTAGGGTAAAACTTGGGATTTTTTCATTTAAAAAATTGCACATGAGAGTAATTAAGACATCGCTGAAAAATTATATCTTATAAATATAATTCTTCAAAGTATTTATAATTAATTTGTAATAACAATGAACAACCTAATCTGTCAAACAAAGATTCTCAACAACATTGACACCATTAACGGAAAATTTTTTATTATCCTCATAATCATCCACAATCTAAATACTTTACATATATATAAAATGTTACTTTCATCATACTCATATATTGAATTACTCAAATCATTAAAATATTCGTAATTTCAGCATCCAATAATTTTAAATATCAATTCCAACTATCTAACAAAACTGACATGGTACAAAGTTCTCAAAATCAATCTTCAAATTTTTTTCCGTTATACTCAAATAATTAATTATGTTTTTCATTCATGATTATCATATTTTTAAATTCTAAACCAAACTTTTCTTATGAATGACTTTGAAAAATTACTAACCTATGCGTGGTGAGTCATAATTCCAAATCTAATAAGTTATTTAGGTGCTCATTATTTCTTATATATATTTAATTTAAAAAAATATATATATATATAGGTGGAGGGGTATAAATGTCAAACCGCATGCGCAAAGAACGTGGAGTTCATAACAAGTAGCTCAAATTGTTCCTCTGCCACTTGGCGCGCAGTTGCACCACAAGCTAATTCGTATTATTTTTTTAATTCTGAAAAAGAAATAAAGTGAAAATTAAAAATAATAATTAGCGTTAACAGCTGAAAATTTTTGATATAAACGTGCGAAATTTAGTTGAGAAAATGCTTAAACACCGCGTTCAAGAATATTACAAAGTTTGACTCTCCAAATTCAACTCTATCTGGGTCCGCTGCGTGCGGGATTTGGGCTGTCATTCAAATTCTGACAGCCCATTCTGAAGATTTCTTCGCGCATTTATAAATCCCTCCAAGAAAATCTGGTGATTCCTCGCACCCCTTCTCCAGATTTCTTTATTGATTCATTGTTTCCTGATTTTGAGCTGCATATTTGATTGCTTGATTTCGTGCAGGCTATTCGCTGTTTTCTTGGAGGTGTGGGTGATCAATTTGATCTATATTCTTTCCGAACAAATTTAAGTTATTCTTCTCCTAGAATGAAAAATTAGTGAAGATGATGGGTTCCTTATCTGGGTTCTTGCAAAGGCCGGTTCTTGCGGCGTCTGCATTAGCGATAGCCTCTGTTTCAGCCGATTGTTACGACAAATTACGGCCTTTCAGATCATCCGACGTTTGTTCTACCTCGGAACAATCGACTCCTTGTTGTTCATCGACTTCTCCTCCACTAATAGAAACTAATACCTCGTGGGTTTCGCGAATTTCGGATTCTAGATTATCCCAGTTGTCGTTTGTTGCTGGGATTCCCGTTCTCGTGCCTAATGTAAACATACAAATTCCCCATAGTTATGCTAATGCTAATAAGAATTATTCTCTGGTAGCGTCGTCATCTGCTTTACTCAATTTATACAAGTCGGCCGATTTGGCAAAGTCGGCCAAGCCGGCTGCCTACACGTATAGCACCCCGGCATTGCCATCAGACGTTTTATATAGGTGGCATTTGCCTGATCCTAATGCAATTGATATATCCGGTGTTTCGGATTGTTCGTCCGCTAAATCTAGGACAGTAGTGGTGTTGCTAGGATGGTTAGGTGCTAAGCAGAAGCACCTCAAGAGATATGCTGATTGGTATACTTCCAGAGGGTTTCATGTCATTACATTCACCTTTCCCATGTCGGAGTTGCTTAGATATCGAGCAGGGGGGAAAGTTGAGCAGGATGTGGAGTTGCTAGTGAACCATCTTGCTGATTGGTTGGAAGAGGAGAATGGAAAGAATCTCGTGTTTCACACTTTTAGCAATACAGGATGGCTAACGTATGTATACCCACTTATTTGAGACATTAGGTTAGGTAGTTTGTTATTGTAGATTTTTGAACCAATATTTTTTTGTAGGTATGGAGTTATTTTGGAGAAGTTTCAGAAGAAGGATGTTGATCTAGCTGGACGGATTCGAGGTTGCGTCGTGGATTCGGCTCCTGTTGCTGTCCCTGATCCACAGGTACCATTTGCTTGCTAGTTGAATGGAGGAGAACATTGATTTACTGCAAAATCAATATGCATAGACCTCTTGTTGTTCACATTTTCAGGGCTTTTGTTGATATTTGCTTTGTGGTTTTAGCTTAGTAGTTTAATGATAATAATAATAATGTTGATTCGTTTGCTTCTTGCTTGGATCCAATTAACCATAGAGCTAGTCGTTTTTATATGCTCAATATAAGTGACAAATGATGATAGAAAGAAGGTGTTTGGCGGAAGTAGAGGGATACCCTCACCATTGATATGGTTTTGACTCTGTCAATGCGAGATATTTAACACACATACTTGTGAACTATTATAATAAAATACTGTGGTAAATACTAAGTAGGTTAACTTTGATACTATGTTAGATTTCACACACCCCAACAAAACCGGCTTATAAAGAGAGATTCCCTCACCTTTATAAAGTGGTTCGTGCCATTTTAATGAAGAGAGTGAAATGCTTCCGTTGGGAATGTGCTTACTTTTTATATTTCGAGCTTTAGAAATTTACAGTCATTTTTTCTTGACATTCCATCCATATATTTCAAGGTTTTTGCTTCTGGCTTCTCCGCTGCTATTTTGAAGAAGAATAGTTTTGCATCAAAGGGTTCTGTTAGTGAACTTCCGACAGAGTTAACCGTCGGAACCAGAACCTCCATTGAAGTAAAACCAGCTGTGATTGAGGCAGCTCTGCTTCACCTTCTGGAAAAAGTGTTCGGAGTAGTCTTAAACCATCCTTCCATAAACAGGTAACAAATCTGTTTCGACGCAAAACAGTATTTCCAGATCGATTTACGTATATAGCATTGACTAACCACAGGTGTTGTGACGTTACAGGAGGCTTTGCGACGTGATGAGCCTGCTAACATCCGAACAACCAATGTGCCCACAACTATACATCTATAGCTCGGCTGACAGAGTGATCCCGGCACAGTCCGTGGAGTCGTTCATCGAGGAGCAACGGAGGAGTGGCCGTGAGGTTCGAACTTGTAACTTCGTTTCGACACCCCATGTCGATCATTTTCGGAATGATCCGCAACTCTATTCGTCTCAGCTCACTCGATTTATGGAGGATTGTGTGCTTACATGCTGCAAGCCTTCTCCTGCTTGATTCTTGCATTCTTTCAAATGTTATATTCTTTACATGCATTTTTTTTAACATATACTAAGACTATGTTTATGTTTATCAGCAACCAGCCCAACCACCCAACCTTTATTATATGTTATTAGTTTCTCTCACTTACACATCACTCCAACTCAACCACAATATTTTGTCAAGTTTATCAATGACCAACCACACAATATATATATATATATAATTATTTTATTGAAATTTATTTAATTTTTTAAACAAAAATAAAACAATTAATTTAAAATATATATATAACTTATAAAGTGATTATTAAAATAAAATTGACATAAATTATATAAAAAACATAACTACTAGAGAATAATATATTTTCTTAAAGAAAATAATAATAATCTCATTGCTACAAAATAATATAATTAGATAATAATATATTTCCTATATATATAATATCACAATTTTAGTATATATACTTTCTATTAGAGAATAGTATATATATCTTTTATATATATATATCTTAATTTAAAATTAAAAAATATATATCAATATTAGACTCTATTTGTAGAGAATAAAAAATTATAAATTTTGTTATATATTTTATTTATTTTTATTTTATTGTTTAAAAGATATAACCATTTTAGTAAGATGTTTATATTAAATTAAATGGACCAATAGAATGTAACAACTATCTTTATTTAATTGGTTCATGATTAAATAAATAAAAAGTAAAACATGTGGGGCCCACAGATCTTTGTGGTCTCTCCAGGTGTATGGTCGATCTCTCTCTCAAGATGAAGACATTTTTTCTTTTTTTTTTATTTTGGAAAATCTGATGTGGCAATGATGTGGCGGAAGACCTATGACACACAGGTTGCTGTTATTTGTGGTCTAAGGTTCTGTTATTGTTTAACATGCTCAAGGCAGCTACAAGCTTTTCAAATTCTGGTGTATTATATAGGAGTGACAATTTCTGCGGATTGAATCTTTATAGTGTCAATCCGTTATTGATCCGATCCGTTAAGATCAAATTCGTATTCAATCCGTTAAGAAAAAAAAATTGTATCCGTATCCGATCTTTTAAGATCAAATTCGTATCTTATCCGTTAAGAAAAATCAAAATTTGTATCCATATCCGATCCGTTAAGATCAAATCTGTATTCGCACAAATTCGATTCGTATCCATTAAGAATCCGATAAGTGTCCAATCTGAATGATCCGTTATGGATTCGATCTGATAAAGATCCGATAAGAATCCAAATCGAATTAATTCAATAAGAATCTATTTTAATAGACACAATTGTAATCAAATAAAAATTGATAAAATAATACAAAATATTTATAGTTGATTGCTAAAATCTTGTGTTGGATAAATAAATAAAACTCCAACTTCATTTAAAACTAAAATCTTCAATGAAATATCCTAAAAAATATAGATAAATCTCTAGTGGTCAAACTTGCTAAAATCTAAATACTGATCAATCATTGACCTTAGTCATCAATACTCCACTTACAATTATGACAGAGAGAATATTAATTAAAACTTTAAAATTTATAACAAATAAAATAAATTATAATAAATACCTTTCATCTATCATGGCGAAATTGTAAGAGTTGAGACAATGAATGAGTATTCAGACGAATTTACAATACCTTCATCAACATTTAAATTTAAGATCTCGCCAGCTAGTTAATCGGTTAATACAACTTCATTGAAAACTTGAAGTTGAGAAAAAAAAATGAAAGTTATTAAATTTTGATAGTAGAAGTAAATAAATATTAAAAATATAATTAATAGATAAATAAATACATTTTTTGGTGGTGAATTAAAAAAATTGCGACACGGACAATGAAGAATTAAGAGATTTGAGTTTTTGAAAGGACACTAAATCTGAACTTATATATCAAAACCAATTAATTAATTACTATATTTAAAAATAAATATTTTTTTTAATTTATTAACGGATATCCGAATCCGATCCATTTATTATATTATCCAATCCGATCCGTATCCAATTTGAATTCGATCAGAAATCTTTGTGTCCTTATCGTGTCGATCCGATAAGGATCCATATCTGATAAACCTCAATTCGTATCCATTATTATCATGCAAATTCGTGTCGAATTATCGGATCGAATAAAAAATTATCACCCTAGTAGTATAAAATCTCGACCCAATAAAATTGGGGTCGAGTCCCACGATACTCAATACAACAATTTATATTAGATCGTGTTCTTAGACGTAGTGATGCAATCATGCAATCATATCACATTCCAACTGGGCTTTTATATAGTTTTGGGCTTTTACAATTTTTTGTTTGTATATTAATAACAGTATCATGAGTGGCTTGGGACATTCTCGTAAGTGTTTTAGATACTATTAGTATGGCACCCACGCGATGCGTGAGACTATTTATATATTTATATTATCTTGTGATAATTTGTTCATTTATATTTGTATAAGAAATATGCTAAACTAAGATGGGTGGGTTTTGCACCCACGCGATATCAAAACCCATAAAGTTTTTAATGAACTCAATTGGGAAATAATTGATATCACGCCTACCTTTAAATAATTGTTAAATTTAAATTTTTTTTATGTATATATAAGCAAACAATTTAAATATTTAAAATGCCTTACAATAAAATTATGTGATAATACATATAATGTATTTATATAATATATATATATATATATATATATATTATATTCATATATTGGCATGTGTTTATTTTGTTTGATTTGTAAAATTAATTTAATAACTTAAATGTTAGTTTTAATTTAAATAATGTTTATACATTATTATTTTTTTAAAATTGAGCTATAATATTGAAATGGAAAGCACGTCTCTCAACGCAACGTGAACATATGCAATTGATCATAAATAAATGATTAATTACTTATGTTCCTAGATCGAGATATGATGAGTTTCATTTCATAATTTATAATTTATAATACTAAATAATTTATATAATTTTGTATTGCGTGAACACTTTTAAATTTTCAACATTTTACTTCTATTTCTCTCCCCCCCCCTCTTTAAAGGAACCCTCATAATTTATGTATCATAAAGATTGTGTGTTACATCATTATAAAGTTATTTAACTGTATGCATTATACATATTTAATTTGTACCTCAAATTGTTTGATGTTCAATTATTTACTACTCTCACACATGTTTAGAATTTATACACTCAATCTCTCTTTTTAGCTCTTTAATGTCATTAATCATATCAGGATATCACACTATGGTGAAGGCTTTTATGCTCCGTTAATAGTAGTTAATAGGGGCGGATGTAGAACTCGAGTATTGTGGGGGCTGGATCGTAATTTTGTGGGGTCGATATTATATAATTTTATATTTTTTTTAAAAAATACATGTATAAAAAAAAAATTCGAAACGCCGTGGGGGCGGCCGACCCCGTGGGCCTTCACGTAGTGCCGCCCCTGGTAGTTATGATGTTTATGGCTTGATATTATATTATTTGGTCATAATATATACCTTGTACTTATTCATTCCAACATCATATTGTTTTTGTATTAGTGAGTTTGACATTTCAAACTAAAATAACTTCACCATTTGTGCTTTTTAATATGAAGCATATGTTTCCTCTTTGACTAAAATAAATATCATTACTATGTTCCAACTCATCTACTTTGGACTTCATTTATTTCATTGTTCTCTCCATTTCTTTTATGTGACTATCACTCTATTTCATTCATGCACTTGATCACTTTATTGATTACACATTTTTGAAATAATATGTTGAAATAAATACTCTCAAATTCACACGCATTTCAATTTTTCAATGCAACAAAAAAAAAAGAACACATATATTCATGTGTAGGGTATGTATTACAATAATTTTCCAAAAATATTTATAAACATGGTAACTTTAATCAATTATTTTTTTAGTAGGAACAAATACTAACTATCTAACTTATTGCACACGTATACCATAAAATAAAGTATGTTGTTTGGCTCAATATTTTCACCATACGCCAAAGAAATCAGATTCACTTTACAACCTCTTTGAATCCTATTTTTTTTTTTAATTGGTAGTGCTTTTAAAAATGATTAATTTTGAGGAAAAATTTGAACTATAAATTTGTTAATGGTAAAAAAATGAAAGAAGATAATATTCTTTCATTATATTTTACACTTATATATACTAATAATAATTTTAAAAATATTATACATTTAACTGTATTTCTAATTTAATTAATTAATTTATTCTAATCCATTAATTAAGTAAATATTAATATAAGATTTATGATAAATACTTAAAAGTTGTGCTTTATAAATATACATGAGATATTATATAAAATACAATATCAATTTTTTTTACGTTGCTATAGTGTCGATGATAACTTGTTAAAAACTTAAAATAAAAAACTTTTATAAACACTTCAACAACTTCATTAATCCCAATAAAATCTATTTAATTGAGTGCGATGGAAGAATATTGTTGTAATTTATGTAAAATTTGAAATTAAAAAAACGTGTATTCATTACTTATATATTAATAATTTGTTCTAAAATGGAGGAATATATGTTTTAAACATGAATTTATTAAGAATTATGTTTCAAATATTTTTGTTCTTAAGAACTTATTTATGTTCATATAATTATATTTATCGTCTTATTTTTCTTTACACATACTTAATCATTACCTCGACTTTTCCAATTACTACACACAAATACAAACAAAATCATATAATTATACATATTATTTTATAAAAAATGAGTAATAAATTAGCCGAGAAGTTTTCACACTCTAACAAAATCAATAGAAAATAATATTAGTTAATGTTAATCATGTTTAAGATCAATAATATATTATTACATATAATATATTAATTGAGTATATGAAATACAAAAAATATGTGAAGTTATTATTACAATAGTAGTTAATACTAAAGTCCAAAGTAGACATCTCCATAACTCTAAGAAAAAATAAAGATATGTCAATATACTTACGAATACAAATATATGCAAAATATTGTTACTTAAAGTAATACTATAGCACAAAATTTCACAATATTCTTGATAATACATAGACTTTAGTTCACACATATGCCTTTAATTGCCTTTTGTTGTTGTCTGTGCCGTTGAGAAAATAATGGTTGCTCCACCATGGTCACCAATTCAAAGCCAACAATTACAACTGCAACTACGTTGCTGAATCTCAAGCCAAATAATATAATCTACAATAATAAGAAAAGAAGATTAAATTAAACAATGCACAAATAAATTTTTCATTTGAGAGGAGATGAAGAACGAAGAGTTGTAAAAAGGTATTCATATTTATAGAGTCAATATAACAATAGAGGGTCAAAAATATAATTATTTTTTACCATGATTAGAAGATTGTATTTAATATGATGATCAATTTGTGCCATAATTTTAGCTAATCCATTTATTTTTCTTATATTTCAAAATATAAAAAAATAAAGTATCACAACTGATTTGTTGCTATGTTTATTGAGTCATTTGCATAATAACATTAATTACCATGCAAGTATAATTGTATTAATTAATTTCTATATTTTCAGGTGATTATTTTCGTAAATTTTGTTAAGGAGGGAAATAAATATTTTGGAGCCTTGATTTTAGGAATAATAATATAGATATACAAATAGATAAGCATTTATATTACAATATCTTATACAATTATTTTATTTAATTCCAAATTTGACAATATAGATATAATTAAATTTAAGATATGTTTATTTTATAGAGGCGGGATAAATTATTTTAGAATATTATTCATAAAATCAAGGGTAATATTCTAATAGATTATATTTTTTATGAATAATTTATTGATTGAGATTAATTGTAACATCACCCTAATAAAATATTGTATTATTATATTTTAGACAACCAATTTAACTTCATATTTGACTATGTAAATATAATTAAATCCAAAATATATCTGTTGGCGAATCAATTGAGTTTTGAATATTACTGGCCAAATCAAATATAATATTTTAATGGATTTCTTGAATAACTGATATTTTCATTTTATTTATAAATATTTTCTATAATCAATGTCCATTTATTCTAATTAGATTTCCGTATATCTCATGAGTTGTTTCCTGAATTAATAAAATTTTCCTCTATATTTGGAATATCATTGAAATTGTTATATAATTAATGAACTGAACAGTTAAATTAATGAATAATTAATGCGACTCAATATTTCCATATATTGGATCCGGTATTATTTTAATATATACTAGTATAGCTTCCCACGCGATACGTGGGAACATTAATTATTTGTATTAAAAATATTCATTTGATATTTTATTTAAATCAAAATAATATTATTTTTAAAAATATATTAACTATTAATTTTTATATAGTAATTTGGAATACAAAATAAAATGATCAATTGTTTATATAGCATATATAAAAAGGGATGAATACATATTTAAAGGATCGTAGAGGTTCGACTACTCTTGTAGATCGTGCCTTATAATGTTTTTTTTAAAAAAATATAACTAAAAAAAGTTTTAGCTCATGGGGCGCTGCCCCCTAACCCTATGTTGTCTCCGCCCCTGTGAATAAGTGATATTATATTGACACCCATTTTATTTATTTTTATTAATTTGTCAAATCTATTTTATGATTTTTTGATAAGTGATAGTATACGCTATTCATATTCATAATGTCAATATAATAACATATGATCTAGAATTTAATTTTTTGGCCATGATTAGAAATTAATAATCTCATCAATATTTCAAGAGTTATACTTATATATTTAATTGAAAAATAGGTAAAAAAACTGAGTATTAATATTTTAATTTACTTGTTTAGTTATAGTATTCAGTATAACTAACCTAATTATTTTTTATCAATTAAATATAAATAATGAAAAACCTTTTCTATGCTCACTTTTCTAGGAAAAAAATGATGTACAATAATTTATATATATTTAAATATAATGTATATTAATAAAATGAAATATACTTGATTGCATCAAATATGAATTTTTGAGATTTAAAGAAATAAGAATAACACTACATATTAGCTGTCTTATTTCTTTGTATTTAGTTGAAAATTTTCATATCAAAAGAAATAATATGAAATCGGATCCAATTTTCATATTTTTCAAAATAAAATAGAAATATGCATTTTTGTTTCAAGGAATACAAAACATTTTATCTACATGCTTTGCTTTCTTTTTTGACAGTATTATTTTTCAAAATTTAATGTATCAAATCGTTTGTGACCACTTGAATGATATTTTGATTTTAAATCACATACTTTAATTTTTTTAATAAGCGATTCAATATTTTTTTTAATTTTTCTACATGAATATTATTTCCTTAATTAATAAGTATATTACCCTATTTAATTTTTATTGAGATTTGATACAATTTAATTGAAAATAATTAAAGAGAAAAAATATTTTGATACATTAATACATAACCGTACCAAATATATTAGATTAGTTAAAATAAAAATTTGTTTAATAAATAATTGACATTTACGATTAATGTCAACATTTATTCTAAATTCAATCATAATTCAATTTTTTCCATAAATATCATAACTTAACTTTGAATTTATATCCATTCAAGTAATAATTACAGATTTATAATAAAATAAATATCATTTGCATAAACATAATCATATGTGTGTACTGGAATATAATTTATTCTAAGTAATAAAGCAAAATATTTTATTGAAAGAGAAAAGTAGATTATTTTTACAAAAACTATTTGTACACAACTATTCTTTTAACTAATAAATATAATTTACTAATTCATATTTATTGAGATATGATCTATCTTTAATTGAATATTCACTAATATATAAACTTACCATATATTAATTATAAATATTAATCATAGATTAAATCATACATGTCAATATAAACAAAAAAGTATATAATTACTATTTATAATTATAGAATCTTTCACTTATTAATTAAAGAACTAACCTGTTAATTAATAAACAATTAATGCAACTCAAACTTACCGTATTTTGATCCGGTCTTACTTTAATATATATATAGATATAGACTATACAATTACAATGCATTTTGTCCGATTAATAAGTTGGAGATGGTCTCTGTATTATTTGAATAATTTGTTGTGGATAAGATGGAAGAGTTATTATACGCGAATAAAATATTGAGTGTATCAGATCCATAAATTTGTGGGCTTAAATATTGAGATTAATCCTTATCATATAGGATTAGGAGTGAAATATTTTTTATCATATTATTATCATGATTGTAAATAGGTTAGACCATCCTTACCTGCCCCCCCCCCCCCCCCAAAAAAAAACACCTGGCTCTAATAGGTGGTTTTGAATTATTCGATACTTAGTGGATGACTATGCGGGCTTGACGGCAGACTAGGTATTACTTAGTCGGCCAAGACAGAGATTTTTATATATTTATTTAAAAAATATTTATATTTTTTATAATTTATTTTTTAATAATATTGTTGGGGTCCGATTCAAGCTCGGCCCAGTAAGAGACCTGTTTTGCGGCCCAAATGACTTCAGCGAAAGACCAATAACAATACAACTCGTTAGAATGGCAGCGGTTCAGTTCGCAAGGACCAGAGCCCGCCACCAAAGCAGTCCGGCAGGCCATAGAGCAGTTTGATTAAGCTAAAAGGTAGTTCGATCGTCGAGAAGGATGTTCGGTAGACACATGGCGAACTGCCCCAGCGAACACCCAACGGTCAGAGAGGAGCTGCGGATACTTAACGACCAGTTCACGAGATTTTCGGAAGGCTCAATCGCTACGTGGCTGAACCACCCCGATTTTCCCGGAAGACGCAATGACCATGGGAACCCTAGATCTAGCCGCTACCTATAAAAACCACATGTAAACATCGATTTTGGTAGCTAGCACGTATCCACAAAGCAACTACACATTATATCCCAAATAGCAGTTCGAGAGGCCTGAGGCCCTAATCCGTGTAACTCACAGACAATTGCTCTACGTTGATGTATATTCAATACTGGTTGTATTTGCTAATTTAGTCCATTTTTTCCAAAGTGTTCGTTTATCTTTTGTATCATTTTCTGCGTATTTGTCGTTAAGTTCTCGGGGCTCTGTATCCATTACGATTCGACCCTCACCAAATATATATTTAAATAAAAAAAAATAAATTAATTACTGCCTAGGCAGACCTCCTCGGGTGCTGACTAGCGCATCGCGAGTTTTACAACTTTGATCAATATTGATTTCCTATTATATTAGGAATCTATTTTCATAAATATTCATGCTCATAACCATTATAAATTGCCCAAATTCATAAGTTGTTATTAACTAGATAATCTAGTTATTTTAGTATATTAGTTATAACGGCCCGTATTATTTAACTATTTAAATATATATATAATTATTAAATTTATTTATTTATTTCTTTTGGCAATTATGGATCATCAACCAAAAGTAATTTGAACCTCACTATTTGACTGTGCAATATTCTGCCAAGGCACAAGAATTATTATGTATTTTGGAACTCACTTCTGGGGTAATTGGTGGTATGAGATTATATTCATGTGGAACTTTGTCACACCAAGTAACATCATGTAATTTAAATAAACTATAACCTATGGTAGTATTTATCTTATTGTATAGAAGGCATTTTAAAATCCAACGAACGGGCTTTAAACCACCGGCAACCTTAAAACTATTCCAAATTGGTATCTTCTCAGCTAGCATTTCCTTGACTCTTGAGCCCAACCACGCTACTTAAAGTCTGCCCTTATAATGTTGATAGTCGCCACTCATACAACCCTCTCAAACTTGCAGAACACTCTCTCCTTTCCTTCCGTTCTCTTTTCCTAACTGTTATAGCAGTTGCACTCTCTCAACCTCTCTCGGCTACGCCAACAGTAGGGCAGACTCCACCTCTTCTCGTCTCTTCCCAAGCATCAGCACCTAACACCTCATTTTTCCTCCTTTGTAGTTGTCATGGAAAAGGTAAGCAACATACACTTTTTTTAACCCCTATCTTGGTGACAAACGACAGTGCTACCCCATTTTTTTTCTAGCAAATGAGCGACAAGGACTCCTCCTCACGGGAGAATCAAAGAAAAAGAGTAAGTGAGATGTTTTGCTTTTGCTTCAACACTTGAGATACTTTGGACTAACCAACTCCACTCCTAACATGAACAACTAAGATGACAACAGGACGCCTTGATCGAAATTTAGTGGAGTTTGAAGATGTGAACCAACAAGAGGTGAGAACCTTCACTACCATAGCAACTTGTTGATGTTCATAATATTCACACATATCTGTGAGGATATAATCGTATTTCAAGATTGCATAGATAGATATATATCATAGATAGATATAAATTTGTTTCCTTCATGGATTAGGTTTAGGTTTTCTATATGGATTAGGTTTAGAGTTTTCTATTTTGTTTTTTTCTCTATATATATGTACTGGCCATGTAAATCGTTTTCTTCAATTAATGAATAATATTGGTACACCAAAATTCTACATGGTACCAGAGCCTTCGGTTCAATATTAAAGCTTCCGCATTTTTTTCTCGACCCATCGTTCACTTCTTCATCCATGGCTGACAAAAGTGGAGTCGTCAATGATCTCATGTCTCCGTATTACATAGGGCCATCCGATAATCCAAGCCACGTCTATGTTACCGACCTCCTCAATGACGGAAACTACGGAGATTGGTGTGAAGAGATGAGTAACTGTCTCTTGGCGAAAAACAAGCTTGGATTCGTGGATGGGTCGCTGCCAATGCCTGAGAACGATCCTTCAAATCTACTTCTGTGGAAACGATGCAACGCTATGGTAAAAGGATGGCTTGTCGTCGCAATGGACAAGGAAATTCGAAACAACGTCAAGCACGCCAAGACAACACGGGAGATATGGAGCGATCTGAAAGAAAGATTCGGGAAGGAAAGCGCACCAAAAGCCTATGAGTTGAAGAGAAACTTGACCTTCACGCGTCAAGATAAAATATCAGTTTCAACCTATTATACCAAGATGAAAAGTATATGGGATGAGATCGACGCGGTAACAGTCACGCCAAAGTGTACGTGTGGAAAGTGCACTTGTGATGTGGGAAAGTTGTTTGCCGATAAGGTTGAGAAAGAAAGAATTTATGAGTTTCTGATGGGTCTAGATGATGTTTTCAACACCATCAGAAGTCAGATTTTGAGTATGACGCCACTGCCCAGTCTTGGAGTAACGTAGCACCTTGTAGCAGAGGATGAGCGCCAACAGATGATTACGAGTTCCAGAAAGCCAGCCCTGGATGGAGCCGCATTTCAAGTCCAAAAGCAAGCGAATACTGAAAAACGGGAAATTGCTAAGGATGCGAGATCACCTCCTCGGTGTAGCAATTGTGGCAAGTTATGGCATACGATAGATAATGGCTTTGAGATTGTTGGATATCCATAAAGGATAAAAGGAGGCAAGCCTTGGAAGAAAGAAGGGGGAAAATCCGACCGGAAACTGCCATCTGCATACAAAGCAACACATGTCGATGGTAGCACCGCCGATACCAATATCCTACAAGGGTTTACTCCCGAGCAGTTGAACCAGCTGAAGGATCTACTGAATGGTGGCGCAAATAACCCTACTGCTAGCTCGTCCGTTCATATGGCAGGTAAGAATTGTGAAAATTTAGCATCATAGATTATTGACTCAAGGTCCACAGACCACATTATTGGGAGATGAGGCATTCTTGAGCATGAAATATGTGCCGTGAACAACACTCCAGTTAAAACGCCTAATGGAGAGGGAGCGGCTGTTACAAGAATAGGGAGCACCACCCTACAAAATGGGTTGAAAATTAACAACGTTTTACTAGTCTCGAGTTTTGAATGCAATCTACTCTCCGTCAGTCGTCTGACCAAAGAGCACAACTGTGCACTAACCTTTTATGACAATGGTTGTGTTATGCAGGACTTAACCTCGAAGAAGCTGATTGGAGCGGGTAAGGAATGTGGTGGTCTGTACTTCTTGGAGCCGATCAACAACAATCGTCGGGTTTTCTCTACCAAAGTCGACGCAGATACATGGCACAAGAGGTTGGGACATGTATCAAAGGATAAGCTCAAAGATATTTGTGAGATTAGTAATAATGTTTGTGACCCTTGTATAAGAGCTAAGCAAACTAGAGTTCCCTTTCCTTTAAGCTCTATCCGAACTCATAGTTGCTTCGATTTATTGCATTGTGATATTTGGGGTGGATATAAGACACCTTCCCTTACGGGAGCATATTATTTCCTTACTATTGTCGATGATTTTAGTAGAGGCGTGTGGGTTTACCTGATGAAATTCAAATCTGAAACGAACGCATACCTCAAAATGTTTTGCAAGATGGTTAAAACACAGTTTGGGAAAAATGTCAAGCGTATAAGAAGTGACAATGGAGGAGAATTTCAATCAAGAGACATGATGGAATACTAGGCTGAAAATGGGATACTTCTCGAAACCTTGTGCGTACACACGCCCCAGCAAAATGGAGTCGTCGAGAGGAAACATAGGCACATCCTGGAAATTGCTAGAGGATTACGATTTCAGGCCAGTCTACCTATAAGTTTATGGGGGGAGTGCGTGCTCACAGCAGCCTACATCATTAATCGTCTACCTTCTAAACTACTAGGAAATCGAACACCGTATGAGGTCTTGTTTGGAAAGGTGCCGAGTTATGAGAATTTGAGGGTGTTCGGATGCTTAGCATATGCCAAAGATATAGGAAAAGAGAATGATAAATTTGGTGAAAGGGGAAGGAAGTCGATCTTCATAGGATATCCACATGGACAGAAAGGGTACAAAGTATATGATTTACAACAAAAAAAGGGTGCTTGTCTCGAGAGATGTAGTATTCTTTGAAGATGTGTTTCCTTACGACAGCACCCAAGAAGAGAAGAAAGAAGCAACCAAAAGCCGCATGATTCATGAATCAGATGACCTTCAGCATGAACTTGTTGAAGAATTAATTGAAGAAACACAACCAGCAAGTCAGACAAATGAAGCTCAAGGGAACGATTAACAAGGAGTCATCCGACGCTGCAGCGAGAGAACGAGAAAGCAGCCAAGCCACTTGATTGACTATGAAGCCTACCTACCACATTCCATAGACCACACCCGACTCGACTCCAATTCGGCAACTTCGACGGTACATCCCATAACCAATTATATTACATATGATATTTTCTCACCCAATCACAGGTGTTTTCTAGCCTCCATTGATGCTAAAATTGAACCACGCACATACTCACAAGCTGTAAAGATTAATGAATGGAGAGAAGCCATGAAAAAGGAGATCACGGCCCTTGAGGAAAATGGAACTTGAGAATTAGTCGATCTTCCAGCAGGAAAGACAACCATTGATTCGAAGTGGGTGTATAAAATAAAGTACAAACCCACAGGTGAGGTAGAAAGGTACAAGGCACGACTTGTCGCTAAAGGATTCACTCAAGTTCCTGGTGTTGACTTTCACGAAACTTTTGCGCCCGTGGAAAAGCTCGTAACAATGAGATGTCTGGTTGCGATCGGTGTTAAGAAAGGATGGTTGATACACTAACTGGATGTTAACAACGCCTTTCTGCATGGAGATCTTGTGGAAGATGTGTACATGAAGTTGCCACAAGGATTCACAGAGAAAGGAGAGACAAGGGTATGCAAGCTTCGCAAATCTCTGTACGGGCTGAAGCAGGCCTCAAGGAGTTGGTATGAGAAGTTCACCGGAGCCCTCGCCGAGATTGGTTTTAGGCAGTCCCCCGCGGATCATTCCCTGTTCGTATACAAAAGCGAAGGGGTTTTTGTTGCTGCCTTAATATACGTGGATGACGTGTTGTTAGCCGGCAATAATGAAGATAAAATTCAACAAGTGAAGGATTATCTTGACAAGAGGTTCAGCATAAAGGATCTTGGACCGTTAAAATATTTCTTAGGTATTGAGGTGGCTCAATCAAAGAGTGGGATCGTAATGAGCCAACGAAAATATGCTTTGGATATTTTGCATGATGCAGGAATGGAAGGATGCAAGCCAAGTCGCATGCCGATGGAACAACAACTGCGGCTGGACGCAGCTATTGAAAGCCCCACAGTTGACGAACATCAATATAGGAGACTCATTGGGCATCTTCTTTATCTTACGGTAACAAGACCTGATATCCAATATGCCGTCAGTATCTTGAGCCAATTTTTATCTTCCCCAAAGCAAGTGCACCTTGACGCAACCATGCGTGTACTCAGATACATAAAAGGGACCATATGACAAGGAATATACTTGCCAGTTGATGGGGACTTGTCTCTAAAAGCTTATTGTGACTCGGATTGGGGCACTTGCCCAACAACAAGGCGATCACGAAGTGGCTACGTTATCAAGTTAGGAGATGCTCCTGTCTCGTGGCGTACTAAGAAGCAAAGTGTGGTGGCACGATCTTCAGCAGAAGCCGAGTATCGAGCAATGGCAAGTGCCGTCAGTGAAGTAATTTGGTTACGTTGGTTATTGACCGAGTTAGGAGAGAAGTAATTTAAACCGTCTGGTTTGTACTGTGACAACCAAGCCGCACGACACATTGCAAAGAACCCTGTATTTCATGAGTGAACAAAACACTTGGAAATGGATTGTTATTTTGTCCGTGAAAGAGTGGATTCACAGGATATTGAGCCACGAGAAATATCAACCACCGAACAAATAACTGATATTTTTACAAAGGCGTTGGGTGCGGATCAACTCGGATATCTCGTACGCAAGTTGGGTGTTCGGAATCTCCACCTTCCAACTTGAGGGGGTGTTGATATTCATAATATTCACACATATCTGTGAGGATATAATAATATTCACACATATCTGTGAGGATATAATCGTATTTCAAGATTGCATAGATAAATATATATCATAGATAGATATATTTGTTTCCTTCATGGATTAGGTTTAGGTTTTCTATATGGATTAGGTTTAGAGTTTTCTATTTTGTTTTTTAGCTCTATATATATGTACCAGCCATGTAAATCGTTTTCTTCAATCAATGAATAATATTGGTACACCAAAATTCTACACAATTTAAAGTGCATAAGGTGAAAATATGTCTTAACCATGTTATACCACTATGTATGTCTGGAACTCTGAACCGTGGTGTGATGAGTGGAAGTATGAGGGGATGTAGAAATGACGACATGAGTATATATATATATATATATATATATATATATATGGATGCATTCACATGTTAACCACTTTCCAGATGTTACCTGTTACCTCATTGTCGGTGCATTATCTAGACAAGCTAATTACATTATCTAGACCATATGCAGTACATTACGAAGATAATGTATTACATTATTATTGCATTACATTATCTATCAGTTTGTACATTATCTTCGTAATGTACCGTATATGGCCTAGATAATGTAATTAGCTTGTCTAGATAATGCACCGACAATGAAATAACATGTAACATCTGGGAAGTGGTTAACATATGATTACAACTCTATATATATATATATATATAGAGAGAGAGAGAGAGAGAGATTCACTCAAGTGCTAAAATTAAAGTTTGTGCTAAATAGGAATGAATCTCAGCCCTTGGATTGATAGCATCAATGGTTGAGATTAAAGCACAAAAATTAAAAAATTAAGCATAATTTCCGTTCGTGCTTAATCGCTTTATAAATCGTGCTTAATTCGATTAAGCATGATTTATAAAGCAAAAAAGCATAAAATCTGGGAAAATGTTTTAATCTCAACCATTGAATTTTTTGGATGAATGATATAGATTCATTCCTATTTAGCACAAACTGATTTTTAGTATGTGAGTCACTCCCTATATATATATATATATATATATGGATGAGATCATATGATAATAAATAAGTATATTATAAAAAATAAGAATGAATCTCATCCATTAAATCTAATTAAATCAATGGTTGATATCTAATCAAGCAACACTTAAAACGCAATCAAGCAACAAATGATCAAGCAACAACTGAATTACAATCAAACAACATTGTAATCAAGCAATAACTAAAACACAATCAAACAACATTGTAAAGGTAAATAATCGACTTTATCATTTTATCATGGGAGAAATCTTTATCACCGGATCCAATCCTTATATATATATATATATATATAGGGGAGTGATCATATGAGAACTCCCCTTACCATGTGAATATAAGAACCAATCTCGACCATCCAAATTGGTGATCCAACGCTCAAGACTAAATAATTTCCGTCTGCATTATAATGCACTAAAACATGCATTGAAGGGTAATTTTGTAATATTTTTCCCTCTCCTCTAAAATCATCCTAAATCTTTAAATGATCATAAATCCTTCGATTTAAATTATTTTTTCATGTATCAAATATCAAATTAAAGGTAATTTAATTATCTTTAAAACGAAATCTCTATTGCATATGTTTTGATTTTAAAATCATCGTAAAAAATGAAAATTAGTGATTATATGCATAATTCTCGTAACGGTACACGAATTCTTATATAATTAATGAAGTTGCACAATATAATGCATGGAGTTATATAATATAATGCAGAATATGATAGATAAAATGCAATATATTTTTTCATGTGAGATCAACAAAAAAATTAAAATTCATTATCTTTTCATAATGTATAAAATATTACAGTTGTTATAAAAGTTGATCATACATTACTTGTTTTTAATTATGTAGTTTTTTGGTATGTTATATAAATGTATATTATTATATTATATGATGCATGTATGTTAGGTATATATTGAATGTTTGCTAGGTATATAATGCATGTCGAGGTCAATATAATGCATGATGTTATAGTATATAATGCAGAATAAGATAGATAAAATGCAACATGTTTTGTTTAGTGAAATCATCATTTATCATTATATATGCACTCGTTATGTATTATATAGTAATAACATGCGCATTATAATGATAGTAATATAATTTTTCTCTAAAATAAAAGTAATGACATATATAATATGCATAATTCTCATAACTGTACACAAATTCTTATATAATGAATGCAGTTGCACGATATAATGCATGAAGTTATAGTATATAATGCAGAATATGATAGATAAAATGCAACATGTTTATTTCAGCAAAATCATCATTCATCATTATATTTGCACTTATTATGTATTATATAGTAATAACATATGTATTATAATGAAATTAATATATTTTTTTTCTCGAAAATAAAAGTAATATCACATTTAATGGAGGAAGCAATACCGTATATTGATAGTAATATTGTTCTAAAATAACAGTAATATCATATTATAGTGCAGGAAGATGTTTGTTAGGTATATAATGAATGTTTCTTATGCATATAATACATGTTTATTTGATATATAATACATGTCGAGGTTGAATATGCAAACAAAATCTGAAATAAGCACAAAATGACAAAAATACCCTATAATGCAGGATTTTTGAGATAAAATGATCAAAAATTCTAGTAAAATCTTGAGCGTACATTCATCAAAATCAATGGCGAGGATTAGTTCTTAATTCTTATGGTAAGATGTGTTCTCACTGGATCGCATCCCTATATATATATATATATATATATATATATATATATAGAGAGAGAGAGAGAGATATGTGATCATATGAGAAATAATTTTAGTATGAGAAATGAGAATAAATCTCAGCCCTCTATCTTTGCATATTAATGCTCAAGGTTTAAAATTTTCCGTGTTCATTTTTTGTAATAAATTGTGCATCATTCGATTTTAAGGATAATTTTGTAAAATGTAATTTTCTATTCTCTAATTAAAATTCTAAAAACTTTAAATGATCATAACTCACTCAATTTAAATTTATTTTCATGTATTATATATCAAATTAAATATAATTTAATTATCTTTTAAACAAAATCCTTATTGCATAAATTTAGAGGACGAAAATCTAAACAAAAATAAAAATTAGTGATTCTATACATAAATCTCTTAACAACACATTGATTTTCGTATAAAGCATGAAAATATACATAAAATGCATGAAATCTTATTAAAATGCACTACATGATGTATAAAATGCATTATTTTTCTTCAGAAAATGCATATTCTATAGAGATACGATGAACACGTTTTAAATTAAAATGAACAAATTTTAAGATAAAATGAGCTGAGAATATAATATTTTATTTATGCATAGTGAGATTGAATTAATTTGTTTTTTTTTATTTCGATGTATGAATGATCGGTACGACTCAGAATAAAATTCAAAATTTACACGCTAACTTTCAACATGAACTTGGATTATTTTGATGCAAAAATAAGATGATGATTCATTTGAGTAGACATGAAAAAGAATATTCAAATAAATTAAGGAAAGATATATTTAAATTTTGAAAATAAGATAATTTTTCTTATTTATAACAATATTTTCCATATTAGATTATATATCGATATCCATATTTTGATACATGTAATCTTTCCTTATTAAAGCGATTAGTTTTTTATTTTTATTTTTATAGTGAGAGGGTTTATTTATAGAAATGAAGGAGGGGTAGAGTTGTAATTGACCAAAAAGTTAAAATAGTTGTTATTCGATTCTTCCATCGGTCTCGTTGGCGTCAACTCACGTCATCTCTACATCTCTTCGTGCCAATTTTTATGAGAGACCGTAATATTCCATTGGTCTATGAAATTTATCAATCAATATTATCCCGATAAGGAAATGTCAGGTTGCACGTAAATTTATTGACCTTAAATTCGATATCTTAATTGACCAATATATTCCTTTGCAATAAAATCATATTAAATAAGGTGAAAAGGGATCAAATAATCAACTAATAATTTCTAGTTGGATCGATCATAAAAAATACCAAAGATGACCTAAAACCATTTCCTCGACTTGTGCACACTACACAGTCTCAAAATAGAAACAAAACATCACTTCGCTCGGAGTTTAGTGGTTAAAGCACATTGCCATTGACCGAAAGATCATGGGTTCAAGCTTCCATGTGGACATGTGTGTGTGTGTGTGTGTGTGTGTTAAATTAATGTATTCATACTAAAAATCAGTAATAAAGCAAGTTCTAGAGAAACCAAACACGAATGACACCCTCACAAACAAAATGAAAGCTCAAATCTTACACTTGGGACTAAAAAAATCTTTCATAATAAGCATCAAATACAATCCAGCCATCATGCAAGTACAAGTATCAAATCAGTAAATCATGCGGTTTTTTACATTCATGGGTAATAAAACTACAATCACAATCAACTCACAGACCTATTAATCAATTGGATTCTCATATCTAAATAGGATGTAATCAAAACTTGCGAATTCCTCACAAAATAGTATAAAAATTAAAAATTGTCAAAGATCTTCTAGGCTTAAGTTTAAACCATAGTGAAAGCATAAATTAAATAAAAGGGAAGAAAATAGTTGCAACACCTTGTCCTCATCCTTCAAAACTTGTTTTACTCAAAGGTAAATAAGTTTGAAAATCAGACAAAAGTTTGAAAGTTTACCTGGTCAGTGTTGCAGTGGAGTTGACAGATGATATCCCCCATCGTGGTTGATCTCATGCATCAACCTTTTACATCCCCGAACCAAGACGTGTAAAAATTTGGGTCGATGCACGCGTCGATCAAAGTCGATTGACATATAGCTCTACTTCGAGACCTCCGTCGATCACCATGCTTCTTCATTGATTGCCTACCCCGGACGACGTGTTGACCAAGGCACCATGCATCGGTTAAAAAGAGCATCGTCTCAAAATTTTTTACCTACAAAATGGGTTAACAAGAACAAAACAAGAAATAACAGAAGAATGGAAATGAAACAGTAAAACAAATGGTGTACCTCCCATCTAGTACTTTGATTAGCGTTGTCGCAAGATGATATCTCAAATTCACTAAGGTGGTCGGGTCTAGACTCGCCGACCTCTTGCATCAACCATGTACACTTCTCGATCCCGAATCATAGTGGTAAGCTTGGTAGTATATGGCTTAATGATTTCGCCATCTCGTTCCCTCACTCCCACTCAATAGCAATTTTCTCTTCTTTATCCAAGTCCTCATCCTATTGCACTCTAGCTGCCTTCGGCTCTTATCAATCACAAAGGGGATTCTTATCATTTCATCTCAAGGTGATTTCTCCCCTCCAATAGCCAATCAAGGCAGCACTTGTATCAAGAAATTCATGCCCTAGTATCATGGACATGTTCTCGTCCTCCTTCATGACGTGGACCACAAAGTCAGTTGAGAAAATTATATTACCCACGTGAATGAGTATATCTTCTACTATACTTTTCGGGTGTAATACAAATTGATTCGCTATCTGTAGAGTAATTGTGGTTGACTGTTTGTCTCCATTTTCCAACTTCTTGTAGATGGAGTAGGGCATCAAGTTGACACTTTGACCTGTATCACACAGAACATGCTAGAATTTATGACCTCTTATCTCGATAGAATAGAAAAGCAACCAGGATCAGATCTCTTGATGACACTTGCTTTGGCAATAGCAGGCTACTCTCCTCATAGATCCCAATAGTTTTGTTCTCCACGAATTATTTCTTCTCACTCATCAGCTTTTTCAGAAACTTCATGTACCCGTGAATTTCTCGGAGAGCTTCAATTAATAGAATGTTTATGCTCAGCTTCTTCAAATTCTCAACAAACCAGAGGAACTTGGAGTCATCATTTTTCTTGGAAAATCTCTGTGGAAAGGGAAAATGATGCAAGAGATCAGGCTTTTCACTCCCTTTTCCGCCAATGACAACCTTCTACTTCGACCAAAGTAGATTTGTGTCGATCTCTACATCAAGAATTCCACATCAATCAATGTGGGGTTCGTCGGTCGATGTGGAGGCTTCGACCGATCATTTTTAATTTGAGCCTCTTTCTACATCAGTCAGGGTGACATCATCTCGATCGAAGTCCTCAGTGTCCACCGATAAGTGATTTGCATCGATCGAAACAGAGGAGTCTCTGGCGTGGTTCTCCTCTTCAATTCGTCTTAAAGTCAAACTCGAGCCTCTTCAGACCTTCATATCTTGTCCCATACCTTAGAGATATAACATTTACCTATTTTTCCTTCTTAGGGTTCACTTCAGTGGTGCTCGGGAGTTGCCCATGCTTATGTTGATTGCTCAAAGTAGTAGTAATTTGACTCTAATGCACATCCATCATCTGTAGATGCTTTGAAATATGTTGTATCTGAGTTGCCATCCATTTCACTTCATTCTCTACTTTTTTCAAATCTTGTGTCGGAGTTCTGAATAAATTCTCCAATACATCTTCAAGGATAGGCTTTTTGTACTCCAAAATTGAGGCACCAACTCGCGCAGTAAAACCTGGAGGAGGCACCTCAACAACAGTTATATTTGCATAAGAGAATCCTGGATGGTTCCGAGCAGTATTGAGATTATTAGTCTGATTTCCTTGGTTACCTCCACGATAGATGTTTTGGTAACCTCCACCAACGCAGTTCATATCAGATAAACTAGAACTACTCCCCTAGTATATGTAGTCTGCCTCAGCTGGCACAATTGCCATGTTTTGTTCCACCCCTACTGCAGTTGCAGTCCTACCAGTTTCAATCTTTCCAAACTCTTCTCTCTGCCTTTTAACTTATGTTACAATGTCAAAATCCTGGGTAGACTTTACAACTCGAATTGACATATGTCTCTTTGTAGGCCACTAATGGCTATTAATGGCCATCTGTGCTAACAATCTCATTCCTTCTACCACACTCTTTATCATAAGAGATCCTCCAACAGAGGCATCTACAAGCTCCTTCATTCAAGGGGTCAGTCCCTCGTAGAAGTGACATACCTACATCTCCAAGTCGATCCCATGCCCAGGATAAAGCCTCAACAACTCCTTGAATCTCCGCCAAACATCATATGAGGACTCATCATACTTTTGGTTGAAATGGGTAATGTCTAACTTCCTCTTGATGATAATGTTGGGAGGAAAGTAGTTGGTAAGGAATCCCACTTGGTGAGAAGGAAAACAGCCTCATCTGGATGGTGTTGTGAGGCACTTTGTTCTCTTAACTGTATTGCATATTTAAGGGAATTAGCTTAAGTGTGCATATGAGTCATCAATCACCTTCCCAATGAACTAATTTTGATGGACCATCTGAATTAACTCTGACTTTAGCTCGAAATTGTTGGCATAGATGCCAACTCTGAACCCTGACTCCTATTTCTGTGAAAGAAAACGATCCAGTATAGATCTCTGAGCCTGGACCACCAACAACCGCCTTTGATTGTTTTGCCTCATATCCATGGCTGCGAATCTAGCGGCCTGCTCTGCTTGAGCTACTCTCTCAATTGGTGCACCTCATTGATTCAAGAAGTAAGCCTTTAGCTTGTGTGTACATTCACCTGAAAAGACAAACACATAGCTGCATAAATCAGTCTGCGTCAACCAACACACAGGATGTCGAATGATGTGTGCAAAAATCCTGTGTTAATCGACGCGCAAAACGTTAGTAAAAAAAGAGCACACAATCCACACACACGTGTGCGAAAACTAAAGAAAAACTCAATCAAGCAAATATCTAAACAATCTAATAATAAAATAGAATCAAACTATTTTCAGACAACAACACCAATTTGATCACTAAAGAATCTACCAGATAATTGTAGAAATAGTATAAAGTCGAATCTCGAACCCACAGGGAAAAGTATAATGAGACTATTTTATATTGTAGATGTGGTTATCAATTTGTAATTTGAGTAGATCAAATATGAAATAGTTTTTCATTTTGAAAATTTAAATTGATATACTTTGAAAAAACAAGATTAAACACACAGATCCTAGAGAATACCACTTGTCTCAATGACATGCATGAATCCACAAACCGAAACCCATATAATTTCAACAGCTGGGAAATTAGATAAAGTATAATTAACTCCGTAGTCAGGCAGTTAAATTCTAGATTACTAATTAGTGAATTTTACCTTTTAAGTATCAATTACACTAAACTAGTCAATCTCAATGAACATTCAGATTAAAACCCTACAATTGATTTCTCCTATTTTGAGACAAAATACAATTGCATTAATTCTATTTTCATGTTATTAATTTTCTCCTCTCTGTCCTTCAATTAATAACAATAAATCTATATTCTTTTTTCATCTCTTGATCCTTCAATTGAATTAGATTTTAAAAATCAAAACCAGATAATTAAACCATAAAAAATTAGGGTTTGAATTGATTAAATCTAAGCATGCATACAAACAATGCAAATCCTAGAACCTGCTAGGGTTTCTAGCTAGACATGTTGAAAAGACACATAGATGTAAAAATAAATGATTGCATTAAATCAAACTTACAAAAAATTAATTGCAGTAGATAAACTTGATCTAGGTCTCCAATCCTATTGATTGAATTGTAACTTAAAAACTAGAATAATGAAAAAATAAACCTAACATGAGTTTGTATAGTAGTAGGGAAAAATCTTGTAGCCTTGAACTTCAGAGAAAAGGTGCATTAAGACTTCTGGGCTGGAGTCCCACTTCAACTAATAAAATCACGTGACAATTCTGAAAAATCTCGAGCATTGATCGACGCATGGTGTGTCGGTCGACACACACACGTCGACTAATATACTTTGCATCGGTTGACATAACTATGTCAATCTGAATGGGAGAGGTAACTAGAAATAGAGCTTTCATTGGCAGATTTCTTCTCTTCTTGCACCATTTTCTCCTTATTCGACTTATGTTCCTGTAAAATCAACTATCACAAGCATAATACCCACTAAAACATACTCATTCTCAATAAATGAATCTTAACTAATAAAAGGCATAAAAGACTTAGGAAATATATAAAATAAGTGAGTTTAAATACGTATTTTATCTTCGTTACAACATTTTGAGGTTTTAAGGCTGAACTTATTTTGATTATTTGGATTAATGGTCTGTGATGTTATTAAGATTGATTAATATTTGACACCATGCAATTTTGATCCTGGGACTGCTGTATATAAATTCTAAATATTTATGGATCTCTGATCACTGTAAAATTTACAGATTAATTATAGCAACAGTGGCAAATAAATTTATAAGAACCCTAAGGTTATCGAATCCAGGGGAATTGTATAACGAAACTATCCTATGTACTAATTATGATCCTAAGATTCATTGTTTGAGTGAACATAAAATCAGGGTTTTGATTTGGAAAATAAAGATGACAATACTTGAAAATTAAAGAGGTTTTGAAATCAAATTAAAGGAACACAGATTCTAGGGAAGAATTCTTATTATGGATAACATGTAGAACCAATTAAATTAACTGGTGGAATACTGCAATAAGTTATATTTCCTTGGTTGGGCAAATATAACCTAGATTACTAATTAGTGACTGTCTCCGCTCGGTCTCAAGTTTACCAAATTAGTCAATTTGATAAGCAAATCAGTTCAGTCCCTACAGTCTAATACATCTCATTGGATATTATAGAGTGTATCATGTATTCCTAATCTCACTACCAACATTCACCTCTCGGTCCTTCTATCAATAGCTAGACATCTAAATTAATCGTCACCTGTCGGTCCTTGAATTAAATTAGAATTATACATAAACACAAGAATCATGAACCTAATTAATTAATCCTAAACATGCATCCATAATGATATCAACCCTAGAACCCTCTAGGGTTTCTAGCCAATCATCGCAGATAGAAATAAAAAAAAAAACATATTAAATTGCATAAACATAAAGAACTTACTAGAAAATAAAAGGGTTTCGTGTTTCCCAACTCTCAAAACTCTAAAAACTGAAAAATATGATGATGCATCCTGAAAAAGTCAAATTTACTAGGTATTTATAGGGGTGGATCCTATCAAATCTAGGGCTAAAGATATGAATAAATTCGATTTTCACAAATTTCCCGCACCAGCAGACTCGCGTCGATCGATGTGCATTGGCGTCGATCGACGTGGCTCTCCCTTCGGCATCAATCGATGTGGATTCACGTCGATCGATGTGGTCCTGACTCGCCCCCTTCTGTGCGGTCTCACGGTTTTGGCCATAACTTGCTCTCCCAAACTCCGATTGACCCGATTCTAGTTGCGTTGGAGAGTTAACTCAAAGCTTCATCCATTGCCATGTGCTAATAGCCCGAATCCCTTGTGTGTAGGAACTCTTCACTGCTACTCTTACACGTCACTGCTTTCAGAACGGTTTTCTCGTGAACTTAGGCCTAAAACCTGCAAAAACACCAAGACGCGCATAATACCACCTAATATAGACTCATGCATAGAATATATATATATAAACTCAATAAAACTACATAAAATAGTAGAAAATAATTATAGATAAGCGAGTAAAATAATGAGCTTATCAAACCCCCCAAACTTGAACGTTTGATTGTCATCAATCAACAGACAAGAAAGAAATCAAAAGATCATGTGATTAAAGTGCAATGCCTCACAAGATTCATCACAGTCAAGGGTTAAAAATCCACTACACACAAGCAATTTGAAAGAGACGGAAAATTCATCAACAGTGGAAGAACTCACGGGAAGTGTATCGCTCAACTCTCAAGTGTTTAAGGTATAGATGAAAGCACTCAACAACATGTATGAAGAAATTTCTACCATATGCTTGCAAATTTTCTAATATCTCCACTGCTAGAATGTGCACACAAGTCTAGAATCAAAAAGGACTTTCATTAGGTTGTAATGTAGGCTTTTTGTGAATGGTAGGGAAAATTTGGCTAAGTGACTAAATTAAGTTGAGTTGATCATTCTCAACCAATGCAACCATCATCAATTCATCATTCAACCTTCTCCTAATGTTTCCAACAAACTCATTTTCTTTTTCTAGCTCATTTTGAATCTCTTATGCTCTTTCCAAAATTTTGTATCCTTTTCTTTTCAGAGAGCTTATGAGAATTCTAATTATTTCTTTGAGCTTCTTTTTCACACATCTTTTCACCACTAATTTATATTTTCTTATCTCCATCTCACAATCATTCCACCCCATATACCATAACTCAAGACATGAGCGAAACCAATACTTCTTCTTAATCTCATAGACAAGGAAATAATATTTTTGTATAGGCTCAAAAGTGGCTAACTAGGGAAAATTTAATGTGGAGGGACAGTGTTTAGGGAATTGGGCTATCAAAGATGGCCTAAGATCATTTCCTAATTTGTGCACACTATGCAGTCTCAACACAGAAAATAGGCTAGTTCTAGAGAAATAAAAACACACATGTGAATCTCACATCAAACGAAATAAAGGCTCAAATTTCTCACACAAGGGTTCAAAATTTTTCTTCCACAGTCAATTTCAAATCAACTCAAACATCATGCAAGCATAAGTGTCAAATCAATCCTATCGTGCGATATTCTACATTCATAGGCATCTAACCACAATCACAATCAATTCAAACTCAACCCTCAACCGATTCTAATCTCACAATCTCATTCAGGTTATCTCAAAACTCAAAAATTTTCCCCACAAAATCGAATAAAATTAAAATTTAAGACAAAAATTAAAGACGGACAACATAATTAATAAAAGATAGAACATTGTATCTCTTGTCCACATCCCCCCAAACTTATTTCCAACTCGAAGAGTGGAATAAGTTTGAAAATCAGACAAAAGAGGGAACGATACCTGGTAGTTGATCTCAGACAACAACTTTTTATCCCCCGGAGTCTTCGAACATCACGCAATGTGAAACAGAGCCTGTTGGCACTTTGCGTCGATCCCTACGTGGATCAAAGTGTAACACGTCGGCTGCTCGGCGTCGATCGACATCGAGCTGTACTCCAAATTTTTTTTTAATTAAACTGCAAAATAACAGTTAACGCAAAAATAATAGAAATTCGAAATTAAAAAAATGAAATTTTATAAAGGGAATACGGAAAAGGTTGGGTTACCTCCCAACAAGTGCTTGATTTAACGTTGCAGCTTGACGATACCTCAAATCACCGCCAGGGAGGTCGGGTCCAGACTCGCCGGCTTTTGGCATCCACCATGTAAACCTTTCGGTCTTTGACAATGGTGGTCATTGCAGAAAATGGTGGTGTAGTTGACACTTTCACCCTTTCGTTTCCTCTCTCCCACTCAATGACAGCTGCTTCTTCCTCTTCAGATTCATCTCCTTCTTCAGTAGCGGAGACCCTATTGCACTCCGCTTTCTTCTTGCTCTTGTCGATCACAAAGGTGATCTTCTCGTTGTTTGCTCGGAGTGTGATCTCGCCGCCTTGACAGTTAATGAGAGCGGCCCTAGTGTCGATAAACTCACGCCCTAAGATCATGGGCATGTTCTCATCCTCCTTCATCTCGTGCACCACAAAATCTTCAGGAAAAATGAGATGGCCCACGCGAATGAGCACATCCTCTAGTATACCTTTCGGGCGGGACACAGACCGGTCCGCCATCTGCAGGGTGATCATCGTGGGCCTCATCTCTCCGATGTTGAGACACTTGTAGATGGAGTACGACATTAGGTTGATACTGGCCCCAGTATCACATAGTACTCTCTCGAACATATGTCCCTCAATCTCAACCGGAATAGAGAAGCATCCAGGATCACTTCTCTTGATGGGCACCTGCTTTTGAAGAAGCAGGCTGCACTGCTCGTGGATCTTCACCGTCTCGTTCTTCATGAATTGTTTCTTTCCACTCATTAATTTTCGGAGGTACTTCATGTACCCTGGGATCTCCTTCAGTGCTTCGATCAGCGGGATGTTGATGCTGACCTTCTTCAGATTCTCCACAAATCTGGAGAATTTTTCGTCCTCTCTCTGCTTCGTTAACCGTTGTGGGAATGGCATAGGAGGGGGTTGATCTTCAGACTGCTTCAGCTTTGTGCCTGGAATAGACTTCTGCGTTGATCGACGCAGGGTTGCATCGATCGACGTGGCTCTTGATAAACACTCACTTTGTGCACTTTACTGATACAGATTTGCTCACTTTTGACCTCAGATTGATGTATTACGTGATAGTTCATGCATTATCTTTATTCTTTAAGGAAATATTATGTTTTGTTTGGTTTGTGGTTATTTATGCAGATTTTATGCACAACTGAGTTGATTTCGAGAGTTAATCAAATACTCTGGGGGACAATCGATGCTAACCTGCATCGGGAAAAGGAAGGAGTCAGAAAATACCAAAAGACTCGTCGATTTTGCATTCGTGAAGCAATCGGCGACCCAAATGACGCACTCGGTGATCGCTGAGTTTGCAGATGGGTCGCCGAAGTGGGAAAATCCTTTTATTCCCACGGCACAGACTCGACGACCCAAATGACACACTCGGCGATCGCCGAGTTGGTAGATGGGTCGCCGAGTTTGTAAAAATTCCAGGTGGCTTCGGGACAAGTTCCACGCACACAGACGGCGATCGCCGATCGGGCAAGTTGGGTCGCCGATGTTGGCGTGTCTTGACGTATTCTGGCGAATCTGAGGCCCAAAATCATATCTTTTCAAGATTTAAAAACCCCCAAGTATAAATAGGACTTCCCAGGACCAAAAGAGGGTTCCTTCACCTTATTTTTTTCAATAGAGAGAGACGAGAAATCGCAGGGATTGAGAGGAAACTTGAAGAGCATTCCAGAATTTGAAGATTGAAGATCACGGTTTTTAATTTTCATGTTCTTCCTTTCTATGACTCTTTATTTCTCTATTTTCTTAGAGCTTAGCATGATTGGCTAAGTTTTCTGTGGATTCTAGGGTTTGAACCATTGTTGAGTTTCATTCAATATATTATGTAAATTGATTTTCCTTTTTCATTGATGTTCTGATTTCATTTGGGGTTTTCATTAATTACATGATATTGGCCATTGAATGTGATTTGAATTGATAGTTTTTGAACCGAGAGGTCTAAGTTGTCAGTTAAGATGCAAATAAATCAGATTTATTAGAACGATTGTCCGAGAGGAAATTGAACTTTTGAAGGGTTATTAAATCTAAGGTTTTTAATCAAGAGTAAAAGTCTGTTGTACGTTCGAGAAGAGTCACATGATCTTTTATTTCCATGTTATGGTTTAGAGTCCGAGAGGATCACCTGATAACACTTTCGCGATGAACTCACATCTCTGAAAATTAAACTTGGGATTGAATTGCATAAATAATTGTTTGATTACTCATTAATGCGGATTGCCCTGGAATCCTAATCTCTCATTAAAGTTTTAAACTTCATATTTTTAATTGCTCATTAAATATTGCCTTTTCAATATTGCCTGGAAATTAATAATCATATTCAATTATCGGCTCATCTAGATAGTAGTACGATATTCATGTGTTAGTGCTTAGTTATACTTCGACTCTGCAATCTTCGAGATCGATAAATTATTACTTGCCCACTGCAGTGGTCTGTACACTTGCAGTTATAGCGCGTTGCGAAACGCGCTATCAAGTTTTTGGTGTCGTTGCCGGGGATTGCACAGATTTATAATTGACACTAGCTCCGATATTACGCTATTTACTCTAGATTTTATTTTACGCACTGTTATTTAATTTTTCAATTCCATTACTGTGTTGGTCACTGTGTGTTCTCCTGCAGGTAGTATATGCGAAATAGGTCAAAAGGTGCAGTTCTTGAACCCATAGATCCGGAGATCGAGTCTACCTGTCGAAGGAACACTGCATGAAGTAAGTTAGCGTTTATTAAGGCTGATGATCAGGCGACATAGATTGCTGAGCTGCAGAGGCAGCTGCAGGAGATGAATCTAAGGCTGCAACAACAAAATCCTCCAGAACTGCCGAGACAGCCTACTATCGATGAGATGTACAAGCCTATGACTGATAGGCATCGTAATGCGGACTTTGGACTGAAGGTGAACACACCTAATTTTGAGCTGAAGACTGGTCTGATTCACACTGCTCAACAGAACCAGTTTGGGGGATTTCCGTCTGAAGACCCTCATTTGCATGTCCAGAAATTTCTATTACTCTGTGACACAGTCAAGCAAAATCAGGTGCCAATCGACTACATCCGGCTACACCTCTTCTCATTCACACTGCGTGATAGAGCTCTGTCGTGGTATCTGTCACTGGACCGCAGTGAGATCTCATCCTGGGAGGAGCTCTGTAAACTATTCCTGATCCAGTTCTTTCCGCCGAGTAAGACCATCCAACTGCAGATGCAAATAGGCCAGTTCAGACAGTTCTTGGGGGAAACCCTTTATGAGGCATGGGAGCGTTTCAAGGAGTTGCTTTGCTCCTGCCCATGCCATGGGTACACTGAAAAACAACAAGTCTGCTATTTCTATGCGAGGCTTGATGAGGAGACTCAGAAGCATGTCAGAGCTTCAGCTGGAGGATCCATTACTGCTAGACCTCCACATGAAGGACTACAACTGCTGGAAACGATGGCAAAGAGTGAATTTAATTGGCCAGCAGACAGAAAGGAGCGCAGGATGATAGCAGCAGTCGATGATACTGGGGACCTAGCTGCTGAAATAAAACTGATGACACAGGAGGTAGCTGCTTCTACGAAGTCTATGGAGATCCGCCTCGCCAAGCTGGAGAATAATCCGCCTAAGCAGGGATATGAGCAGGGAATCGAGATGCAGATGGAGGATATAAATTATGTGAACCATAGGAATTTCAACAACAACAGAGGATATCCGACGGGGAACATGACTTATCATCCTAACAACCGGAACCACCCAAATTTCTCCTATGGGAATCCGAACAACGCCTTGCAGCCTCCGCCTGGGTTTGCTGCAAATCAAGGGCTGACAAATGAACCCAAGGAGCCGAGTATGAGAGAGCTCCTGACCCAGTTCATCTCAGCCTCCAATACCAAGAACACAAAAATGGAGGGAGAAATTTTTCAGCTACAGACTGGTATGGGGGAGATGGGGAAGTACATGAAGCAGATGGACACTCAGATATCTCAGATTGCCAATATTCTAGGAAATCAGCATACTCCTGGACAATTCCCCAGTAACACTATTGTAAATCCCAAGGACCACTGCAACACCATCACTACTCGCAGTGGGAAGGGATATGAGGGCCCATCTATGCCTGTCGACACATCACCCGTGCAACCTGAAGTTGCACAGCCTGCTCCTGTTCTTCCTGAAGAAGAACAAACTTCGAAGAGCAAGGGAACTTGTCCTGAAGACAGTTCCAAACCAGCTGGTCCCGTCGCTGTCCCCTACCCACAACGATTTGTCAAGAAGCAAAAGGAGGAGAGATACAAGAGATTTCTGGAGCATATGAAGAAGATCCACATCAATCTCCCTCTGATTGAAGTTGTACAGGAAATTCCTGGGTACATGAAGTTTCTGAAGGATATGGTTACCCAGAAGAAGCCCTTTGGAGCATTCGAGACTGTGAATTTATTTGAAGAATGCAGCGCCATTATTTAGAAGAAAATGCCGGTAAAAAGGGCTGATCCTGGCTATTTTTCTATCACCTTCGTGATTGGGGGGCAGACCTTTGAGAAGGTGCTATGCGATTCAGGGGCCAGCATCAATCTGATGCCCCTTTCCATTTTCAAGAGGCTAAGGATCGGGGACATCAAACCGACCACCATCAGACTTCAGATGGCTGACAGGTAGGTGAACTACCCTAAAGGGGTAGTAGAGAATGTGCTAGTGAAGGTCGGGGAATTTATTTTCCCAGCTGATTTTGTGGTCCTAGACATGGCAGAGGACCGAAATATTCCGCTCATTCTTGGGAGGCCTTTCCTCAACACTGCTGATGCCCTTATTGATATTAAGAAAGAAGAGGTCACGTTGAGGGTGGACGACGAAAAGATCACTTTCTCCATCTACAAGGCCATGGAGCGCCACGACTCAGATGACTGCTTTGAGGAGTGCGATATGGTTCAGGTTTTGTATCCTTGTGATTCATCTATCATCTCTACTGATTCTTTAGATTATGGGGTACAAAATTCTGTTTATTCTTGTGATGAGCTTTATGATATCTTTGATGAGCTGCTAGAGTCTGTTCTAGCATTAGATGATGCAGGTATAAAGAGCAAGGTGGAAAGCGCTCACTTTTTGAAGCTAAGGAGCGAGGAGGAAGAAGAAGAGGCTCACAAGAAGGCGCTAAAACCGGATGAGAAGAAAGAACCACCTGTGCTGGAGTTGAAGCCCCTACCGGACCACTTGAGGTTTGCATATTTGGGTGAAAACGACACGTACCCGGTAATTGTATCTGCTACCCTATCTACTTGTCAATTAGATAGATTACTGAGGGTATTGAGAGATCACCAATCTGCTATTGGGTGGTCATTATCTGACATCAAGGCTATTAGCCCTTCTATCTGTATGCACAGGATCTTACTTGAGGATGGATATAAGCCCAAGGTGCAAACGTAACGAAGGCTGAATCCAATTATGCAGGAAGTGGTGCGGAAGGAGGTGATGAAGCTTCTAGATGCTGGCATGATCTATGCCATTTCAGACAGCAAATGGGTGAGCCCCACCTAAGTGGTGGCCAAAAAGGGGGGAACGACTGTCATTAAGGACGAGAGTGGCCAGGAGATCGTTCACAGGCCTGTCACAGGCTGGAGGATGTGCATCGACTACAGAGCACTTAACAGTGCTACACGTAAGGACCACTTTCCCTTACCCTTTATTGATCAAATGCTGGATAGGTTAGCGGGGTATGAATTTTATTGTTTCTTAGATGGTTATTCTGGATATAACCATATAGCGATAGCCCCAGAGGACCAGTATAAGTCTGCTTTTACATGTTCGTATGGTATATTTGCTTATAGACGCATGTCCTTTGGTTTTTGTAATGCTCCTGCTACATTTCAAAGATGCATGATGTCTATTTTTAGTGGACTTGTAGAAAACATCATTGAAGTATTTATGGATGATTTTTCAGTGTTTGGTCATTCATTTGATAACTGTTTAGAAAACCTGACTACTGTCCTGCAGCGCTGCCAAGAAACTAACCTTGTTTTAAATTGGGAAAAATGCCATTTCATGGTAAGAGAGGGTATTGTTCTTGGCCACAAAGTTTCTGCTGCAGGTTTGGAGGTGGATCGCGCCAAAATTTTGGCGATCTCAAAGTTGCCACCGCCCACCAATGAGAAGTCAGTAAGAAGTTTTCTGGGGCATGCAGGCTTCTACCGGAGGTTTATCAGGGAGTTTTCAAAAATCTCTAAACCTCTTAGTGCTTTACTCATGAAAGATGCCAAATTTGTTTTTGATGAAAATTGTCTGCAGACTTTCGAGAAACTGAAGTTGGCCCTGACAACCGCCCCAGTTCTCATTTCACCAGACTGGGCAGAACCATTCGTCTTGATATGCGATGCCAGTGATTCAGCAGTTGGAGCTGCTCTGGGGCAAACAAGGAACAAAATTTTTTGAGTAATCCACTACGCCAGCAAGACCTTGGATGAAGCTTAGGTGAACTACACCACTACTGAGAAAGAGCTACTGGCTGTGGTCTTCGCCTTCGACAAGTTTCGGGCATACCTGGTTGGGGCAAAGACGGTGGTGTACACGGATCATGCTGCAATCCGATATATTTTTGCGAAGAAGAAGGCAAAGTCAAGGCTGATTCGGTGGATTTTACTGCTGCAGGAATTCGACATGGAAATTAAAGACCGGAGAGGCTGTGAGAATGTGGTGGCAGACCACCTGTCGAGACTAGAGAATCCAGTGGAGGGAGATGACCCGAAGATCTGGATTACTGAGGTGTTTCCAGATGAGCAGCTGCTTGCTGTGGAGGAAATAGATCCATGGTATATGGATCTTGTGAATTTTTTGGTTGCAGGTGTCTTACCACCTGATCTGACTTCCCATCAGAAGAGGAAATTTTTGCATGACTGCAAATTTTATTACTGGGATGAGCCATTCCTCTACCAGCGATGCGCTGATTTGGTGATCCGGCGGTGCATCGGGGCGCAGGAGCGAGAAAAGATAATGGGGGACTGTTATTTATCCCCCTACGGAGGCCACTGTGCGGCAAATAGGACAGCTGTAAAAATCCTCACCAGTGGATTTTACTGGCCTACTATTTATCGCGACTGTCAGAGATTCGTTGCCAGCTGTGATAGGTGTCAAATGACGGGGGGCATCTCAAAGAGGGATGAGATGCCACATAAATTCATACTGGAAATAGAGCCGTTTGACGTGTGGGGTATCGATTTCATGGGACCATTCCCTAAGTCCCATGGATATCAGTAAATCCTGTTAGCTGTGGATTATGTGACCCGGTGGGTAGAGGCTATCCCCACTGTGACAAACGATTCCAAGGTGGTGCTGAAGTTTTTGCAGAAAAATATCCTGACCCGTTTCAGAGCACCGCGCGCACTACTGAGTGATGGGGGGTCATATTTTAAAAACAGATGGCTGGGGAGTTTACTGGCAAAATATGGAGTTCATCATAAGGTCACATCTCCATATCACCCCCAGGCCAACGGGCAAGCTGAATTGGCGAACCGGGAGATAAAGCAGATCCTAGAGAAATCTGTGGTTTCTAGGAAAGACTGGGCCACTCGTTTGGATGATGCTCTATGGGCATACAGGACTGCGTTCAAGACCCCAATTGGTATGTCGCCTTACCAATTGGTGTTTGGAAAGGCATGCCACTTACTAGTGGAATTGGAGCACAAGGCATATTGGGCAATGAAGAGGATCAATTGGGACTTTAATACTGCGTCTGAGCAGCGATGTCTACAATTGACGGAGTTAGAGGAGTTCCGGGCTGAGGCATACGAGAGCTCCAAACTGTACAAGGAGCTCGCCAAGAGGTTTCACGACCGGCGTATTCACAGCCGCAGTTTCAACCCGGGGGATGAGGAACTCATCTTTAACTCTCGCCTTCGGTTATTTCCTGGTAAACTCAAGTCTAGATGGTCTGGTCCTTACATAATTGAAAGAGTCATTCTAATGGCACATAGACTTGGTAGGATCTGATGACACACACTTCACCGTTAATGGTCATAGGGTGAAACCTTACCTGCAATCTGAATCAGTGTCTACCATCCATGAACTTTATCTCTCTGACACTAAAAATGTTTCTGAGTTGTCTAGCTACAGACAGTAAATAAAGCGCTTGTTGGGAGGCAACCCAACCTATTTCCGATTTTGTTATACAGTTTTGGTCAGTTTGGAGTCAGTATCTGTGTTAATTAGTTTTTTATGCTCCTTTTTTGAGTTGGTTTACCCCATTTTTCCACAGTTTACGTTCACTTTTGGTTGTTGAGTTCATTGGGTGCAGGAAAGGAGATCAAAACGCGAAAATATGCTGAGGAATCAAACTCAGCGATCCAACATACGCGATCGGCGATCGCCGATCGGGATGTTGGATCGCCGAGTTCCACGTCAAAATCTGGCCAGGTACGGCACAAAATCGGCGACCAAAAATTAACATCGGCGATCGCCGATGTTGCTGGTTGGATCGCCGAGTTCATAATTTTTTAATTTTCTTTCGGCACCAACTCGGCGACCCATCGATGGATTCGGCGATCACCAATCGGGATGTTGGATCGCCGAGTTCGCTATTTAAACGACAATTTTGGCAGTTTTTCCCACTTTCACCCACACTCCACCAATACTCCCCACACCCACGAATCTTCTCTCTACAAATTCGATTTCCCCTTGAAATATTTTTCAAATTCCTCTTGCACACTACTCTCCCATCACGTTAGCAAGAGTTCTATCTGAGTAGTTTGAACGATTTTGCCCAAGACGTCACAAATCCCCAAATTCTAGGTTTTCCGCTTTTCACTCAATTTCGCTTCGATTCTCAGGTAATTTCTCATCTTTTCTTATGTTTATTGTCGTTGTTAGGGTTCATATATATTTGTATTTACATTTTATCTACTACATTGCATTTGTTTTGAATTTTGCTTAGAATTATTGTTGATGGAATTTCTAGCAATTTGTGGGTTGAGTTTACATTGCTTCTATGAATTCTTTTGGGAATAATTTTGGGCATTCGTACGTTTCTTTTGGCATTTGCATGTTATTTCTATGTTAATTCTGGTAATTGCGGGTTGTATTTTAGTTTGGGGGACTTGGGTGATTATTGTTCATGAAGGGGATGATTGAATTATTGGGTGATGTTGGTATTGTATATTTGAGTTGAATAATGGGTTGTTTGGTTTCTTTGATTTCAATTGGCTTGGGAATCAATTGGTCACACTTATACTTTGTTGAATTTTGGGCTTAATTCTCTTTCTCTGCTTTGGTTAAGTTAAATTGTGTTTTGTATGCATTCTATATTATGTTATTGTTGGTTGATGCTTGCTAGTCTTTTGTAGGTTTCTATGGCACCTCGACGCCGCCTCCATCCGGAAGGTTATGGTATTCAGGATATCGGGGATGTGATTGTGCTCGCTACGTTCAAGACACTGGCCAAACGCGGGGTAGATGGAACCCGCTATGCGGATATTGACGCAGTAACGGCCTTGGGGCTCTATGACAATGTCAAAGAGCTATTCTCCAATATCGGTTGGGGTCCCCTCCTGAAGCTGAACGCCCCGACATACAGAAGGTGGTTCACCTTGGAAATCTTATCTACTTTTGAGCTCACCACCGAGTGGCGGAGCACACCTACCGGAGCCACATTCCGAGCCAGTAACGAGGACAGAAAAATCACTTCTAAGGAGATAAACTGAGCTTTTGGAGTCCCTAACCTTGGCAGCTACACAAAGCCGCGGGGATTCGACAGCAAAGTCTTTTGGCCTCACATTTGTACCGAGGGCAGTCCAGACTGGGAATCCGGCAAGTGCAAGGCCTCCATGATCAGGAACCCCGTCATTCGGATGATTCGAGCTATCCTGGCCCACACACTTTTTGCCAGGAAGGACAACAACTCCTTGAGGGATGTGGAGCTGATGGTTATCTACTGCATGCTGCATCAGAAGCATCTCAACTTCGCTCAACTGTTCCTTATGCAGTCCAACCGGGTTTTGGCAGCTCAGAGAGGGCCTATTTGTATCGGGGGCCTTTGGACTTCACTTCTGTTTTCGATGGGGGTTGACACCTCTGGGGAGCAGGCCGAGCCGTTGACGAAGCTCACTCTGGCCAAATTGGTTGATCTCCGGTTCATCCACTCGACGCACCCCCTGTATATGTTCACTCAGCGCAGCCCGTCATTCTTCCCACTGTCGAACCCCGAGCTCACTAATGTAGGGCTTCGGCAGTACCACAACAATTGGAAGCTTGACACATTGGCACATCTAGAGGCTATTCATGCCGCTGAGGAGGCCCGAAGGCAGAATCCTAACCCGGAGTTCGAGGAGCCACGTCACGAGGATACTGGAGCTAGTGAGCCGGAGACAGATCGTGAGCAGCACGAGGAGCAGCCTCGCCGCTTGGAGACAGGCGGTTCGTCCCAACAGGATCGGGGGGACCTCGACCTACTACGAGCGCCGCACTCACCACGTGGCATTTGAGCAGTGCCTCACCTCACTTGAGAGGCAGTGGTCGGATTGGAACACGCAGCTCCAGGCCCTATCTTCTGCCCAGTCGACTTATGCTACCGAGCATTGCTCTTTTGAGGAGGAACAATGCCGTCAGTAGGAGCGTCAGCAGGAGGAATGGAATCGCCAGCATGAGGTGCAGGAGGAGATGCGCCGATTCATGGCTCGCTTCCCGCAGTACTGGCCCCCGCCACAGTGAGGTTCTGTTGAGGTTACACACACACATCTCCGTGATCTTTTTCCCACAAACTTATTCTTTCCTATGTATCGAATAAGTTTGGGGGAGGGGGATGTGATCGGTTGATGTGTGTCTCTCCCACTTTACTTTCTGCCTCACCCCTATCTGCTTTGATGTACTGGGTTGTATTTGAATTGGAGACTACCGCATCTTGAACCACTTTATTTGCTTTTAGTTATGTGTTTTAGTTGCTTCTGGTTATGTAGCTGTTTATTTTCCGTTACTGTTGGGTCTGTAATCGGGAATCGTTATTTTGGAAGGGAATGGAATTTATTGGCTGTTTTTACCTGCATTATTGATCAAGTTTATGATGACAACGTTTTCTTTCTAGTGAGACTTATACTAATAACTTGCACATAAATTGGTAAGGTGTGGACTGTTACGAAATTGATCTTGGCCTCTGAAATAAGCTTATAGCCTGTGAGAATTGAGCCTGTGTTTGTTTCACTTAGAGTATGTCGTTGTACACTTGATCTCTAGAACTTGCTCTGGTTTCTTGCTCAAAACTGCATAAGAGAGTGTCAAGGATTTAGAAATGATCTTAGGCCATCGTTTCATAAGCCACAATGAACCCAAACACTAACCCGATACATACTCTTTTGTTAGCCTAGTTGAGCCTGAAAACTTTTCTTTCTTAACCCGGATGATAGGAGGTGTGGATGGAATTGTAAGGGTATCCAAAGATGTTAGGTGGTGAAAGTAGAATCGTTTTATGCAAGTAGTCCAAACATTTTGATGGACAAGTATGTTAGTATAAGTACATTGCACAATGAGTCCATCAGTAATTGTGAAGAAGTCAGTGTAATGTGTGTTCAAAAAAAAAAAAAAAAAGTTCTGCACAGATGTGCATGGTATTATTTGTGTTGGTTTCATAGAGTGTGCATAATCGTCTGTTAAATAGTAATGCATAAGAGTTCTCATATTAGTTTCATCGTTGAGTCCGAATCCTATTAAACTGCTTGATGGGATGCGTTTGTTTCAGTTCCTATTATATTTGTTGTTTGAGTCAGTTGGTTCCTTCGAATGGTATGAGATGAGGAATAGTCGAAGTGAATGGAGTTATAAGGTTGTAATTATTTAGTCACTTTCGCCAAATTTTCCATACCCATCACCAATGTGCCTACATTAGAACCAAAGATAAAGACCTTTTTGATCTTTGTCCTAGCAATCCCACAGTCAGTGGAGAGTTTAGACGATGAGCAAGCCTATGGTAGGAAAGTTATGCAGCTGACAATTTGAGAGTATACACTTGCCCTTTCTGTAATTCGAGCGAAATCTGAGTAATACACTTTCTTGTGAGAAGCAGACTTTTAGAGGCCTGAATTGAAATTGTTTGTCTGCATTAAACTGATGAGTGATGCAGTGTTGGTGTGGGAATTACAACCCCAATTTATGTCTGAAACAGCTGATGATCAAGTAATGCACCCCCTCGTGTTTATTCTATTTTTTTTGTTTTTGTTTCTCTTCAGTGTTCGAGGACGAACAATAGCTTAAGTTTGGGGGGTTGATAAACACTCACTTTGTGCACTTTACTGATACAGATTTGCTCACTTTTGACCTCAGATTGATGTATTACGTGATAGTTCATGCATTATCTTTATTCTTTAAGGAAATATTACGTTTGGTTTGGTTTGTGGTTATTTATGCAGATTTTATGCACAGCTGAGTTGATTTCGAGAGTTAATCAAATACCCCGAGGGACAATCGATGCTAACCTGCATCGGGAAAAGGAAAGAGTCAAAAAATACCAAAAGACTCGTCGATTTTGCGTTTGTGAAGCAATCGGCGACCCAAATGACGCACTCGGCGATCACCGAGTATGCAGATGGGTCGCTGAAGTGGGAAAATCCTTTTATTCCCACGGTGCAGACTCGGCGACCCAAATGACACACTCAGCGATTGCCGAGTTGGTAGATGGGTCTCCGAGTTCGTAAAAATTCCAGGTGGCTTCGGGACGAGTTCGGCGACCCACGCACACAAACGGCGATCGCCGATCGGGCAAGTTGGGTCGCCGATGTTGGCACGCCTTGACGTATTCTGGCGAATCTGAGGCCCAAAATCATATCTTTTCAAGATTTAAAAACCCCCAAGTATAAATAGGACTTCCCAGGACCAAAAGAGGGTTCCTTCACCTTATTTTTTTCAATAGAGAGAGAAGAGAAATCGCAGGGATTGAGAGGAAACTTGAAGAGCATTCCAGAATTTGAAGATTGAAGATCACGGTTTTTGATTTTCATGTTCTTCCTTTCTATGACTCTTTATTTCTCTGTTTTCTTAGAGCTTAGCATGATTGGCTAAGTTTTCTGTGGATTCTAGGGTTTGAACCATTGTTGAGTTTCATTCAATATATTATGTAAATCGATTTTCCTTTTTCATTGATGTTCTGATTTCATTTGCGGTTTTCATTAATTACATGATATTGGCCATTGAATGTGATTTGAATTGATAGTTTTTGAACCGAGAGGTCTAAGTTGTCAATTAAGATGCAAATAAATCAGATTTATTAGAACGATTGTCCGAGAGGAAATTGAACTTTTGAAGGGTTATTAAATGTAAGGTTTTTAATCAAGAGTAAAAGTCTGTTGTACGTCCGAGAGGAGTCACATGATCTTTTATTTTCATGTTATGGTTTAGAGTCCGAGAGGATCACCTGATAACACTTTCGCGATTAACTCACATCTCTGAAAATTAAACTTGGGATTGAATTGCATAAATAATTGTTTGATTACTCATTAATGCGGATTGCCCTGGAATCCTAATCTCTCATTAAAGTTTTAAACTTCATATTTTTAATTGCTCATTAAATATTGCCTTTTCAATTTTGCCTAGGAAATTAATAATCATATTCAATTATCGGCTCATCTAGATAGTAGTACGATATTCATGTGTTAGTGCTTAGTTATAATTTGACTCTGCAATCTTCAAGATCGATAAATTATTACTTGCCCACTGCAGTGGTCTGTACACTTGCAGTTATAGCGCGTTGCGAAACGCGCTATCAGCTCTCTCTTCGGCGTCGATCGACGCGGCAGGTCCGTCGATCGACGTGGATCTCTCTTCTGCGTCAATCAACGTGAGAGGTGCGTCGATCGACGTGGATTTATCCCCTGCGTAATTTTGCTCCTTTTCACCTCCAGACTCATTCACAACCATCTCGGGATTCTTGTAGCTCGTCCCGGACCTCTGAGTGACGGCCTTGCAGTCTTTTTGAACCCTTGGGTTCACCTCCGTTGTGCTCGGAAGCTGTCCAGGCTTATGTTGGTTGCTGAGTGTGGTGGTAATCTGGCTCAATTGCGTGTCCACCATCTAAAGATGTTTCGTCATCAGCTGCATGTGGTTGGCCATCCCCTTCACTTTGGTTTCTACTTTCCCAAACCGATTGTCGGAGCTCTTGATAAATTTCTCGAGCGTCTCCTCCAGCACAGACTTCTTTATTTCCACAATCTCTCCTCCTGTACCTACATCAAAACCAGGCGGAGGGTGTTCTGCAGCAGAAGGGTTAGAATGAGAAAAACCAGGGTGAGATCGCCCATGGTTGTAATGATACCCTTGATTGCCTCGGTAGTTATTGTGATAACCACCTCCAATGTAGTTCACCTCCGTCCCGACAGTTCCAGACGAACTGCTTGCACCCCGGTTGATGTAGTCGGCCTCCACCGGAACAATAGCCATGCTTGGCTCTGCAACAGCTGCAACTTGTGTTTTGCCCAATTTTTCAATTTCTTCCTGGAGCTTTTTCACCTCAGCAACCACATCAATTTCTCGCTTGGCTTCCACATCTTTGACCATAATCTGTCTGTCAGTTGGCCATTGGTGGCTATTCAGCGCCATGTCTGCCAGCAGCCTCATACTCTCTGCACCACTCTTCTTCATCTGTATCCCACCAGCAGATGCGTCAACCAACTCCTTCATGTGAGGATTCAAACCCTCATAGAAATGGCACAGTTGCATCTCCAGATCGATGCCATGTCCAGGACAGAGTCGTAGAAGCTCTTTGTATCTCTTCCAGGCCTCGTAGAGTGACTCATCATACATCTGCTTAAAGGTAGTAATGGCAGCTTTCCTCTTCAGCAGCAGGCTCGGTGGGAAGTAGTTGGTAAGGAACTCTGCTCGAAGCTCCTCTCATGTCCCGATTTGACTTTTATCCAATCCAGCAAACCAAGACTGTGCCTCGTCTCTGAGTGAGAACGAGAACAGTCACATTCTGATTACATCTTGGGTTACTCCATTCTGCTTCACAGTGTTACACACCTCAATGAATTGGTTGAGGTGGGTATATGGATCTTCTACAGCTCTCTCCGCAAATTGATTTCGCTGCACAATCTGGATAAGGCCTGTGCGCAACTCAAAGTTGTTGACATCGATGCCAACTCTGAATCCAGCCTCCGCTTGCTGTGGAAGAAATTGATCCAAGATGGACCTTTGCGGAACCACAATCTGCTTGTTGTTCAACTCTGCCAGTCTTGCAGCTTGCTCTGCCTGAGTAGTCTGGGCTGCTTGTAGTTGTGCTCTCAGCCGCTGTACTTCATTCACAAATTGCCTCTGCTCCTCGGGAGTCATATTTTGCAGAGGTGCTTCAGGATTCATCCATCTCTCGTTGTTTGTCTTTTCCTTTCTTTTTTGATTTTCCTGCAGGTTGCTTAAATTTCAGGGACAAAGGCCTCGAGTGTTTTTCCTTTGGCTCGCATGTTCATGCACCTGCACAGAAAATAGGTAGATATCAGTTCGGTGTCGATCGACGTGAAGTCGATCGACGTGTATATCACGTTGATCGACGCAAGAGAGTGGTCGATGTTGATCGATGCAAGGTGTGCGTCAATCGATGCTAAAGGGTGTCGATCAACGTGGGATACAGACACGGAACTCACGCACGCACATGTACAGAAAAATAAAACTCAATCCAGCAAATCCTAGAACGAACTAGTAACAAGATAAAATCTAACAACTCCCCGGCAACGGCGCCAATTTGATCACTGTAAAATCTACAGATTAATTATAGCAATAGTGGCAAATAAATTTATAAGAACCCTAAGGTTATCGAATCCAGGGGAATTGTACAATGAAACTATCCTATGTACTAATTATGATCCTAAGATTCATTGTTTGAGTGAATAGAAAATCAGGGTTTCGATTTGGAAAATAAAGATGACAATACTTGAAAATTAAAGAGGTTTTGAAATCAAATTAAAGGAACACGGATTCTAGGGAAGAATTCTTATTATGGATAACATGTAGAACCAATTAAATTAACAGGTGGAATACTGCAATAATGTTATATTTCCTTGGTTGGGCAAATATAACCTAGATTACTAATTAGTGACTGTCTCCGCTCGGTCTCAAGAACACCAAATTACTCGGTCTCAAGAACACCAAATTAGTCAATCTGATAAGCAAATCAGTTCAATCCCTACAGTCTAATACATCTCATTGGATAGTATAGAGTGTATCATGTATTCCTAATCTCACTACCAAAATTCACCTCTCGGTCCTTCTATCAATAGCTAGACATCTAAATTAATCGTCAGCTCTCGGTCCATGAATTAAATTAGAATTATAAATAAACACAGGAATCATGAACCTAATTAATTAATCCTAAACATGCATCCATAATAATATCAACCCTAGAACCCGCTAGGGTTTCTAGCCACTCATCGCAGATAGAAATCCAAAAGAAAACATATTAAATTGCATAAACATAAAGAACTTACTAGAAAATAAAATGGTTTCGTGTTTCCCAACTCTCGAAACTCTAAAAACTGAAAAATATGATGATGCATCCTGAAAAAGTCGAATTTACTAGGTATTTATAGGGGTGGATGTGTATCCTATCAAATCTAGGGCTAAAGATATGAATAAATCCAATTTTCACCAATTTCCCGCGCCAGCAGACTTGCGTCGATGGATGTGGATTGGTGTCGATCGATGTGGCTCTCCCTTCGGCATCGATCGATGTGGATTCACGTCGATCGATGTGGTCCTGACTCGCCCCCTTCTGCGCGGTCTCAAGGTTTTGGCCATAACTTCCTCTCCCAAACTCCGATTGACTCGATTCCAATTGCGTTGGAGATCTAACTCAAAGCTTCATCCATTTCCATGCGCCAATAGCCCGAACCCCTTGTGTGGAGGAACTATTCACTGCTACTCTTACACGCCACTGCTTTTGGAACGATTTTCTCGTGAACTTAGGCCTAAAACCTGCAAAAACACCAAGACGCACATAATAACACCTAATATAGACTCATGCATAGAATATATATATATAAACTCAATAAAACTACATAAAATAGTAGAAAATAATATAGATAAGCGAGTGAAATAATGAGCTTATCAATCTCATTTACTTTTGATGGTGTTTAATTAATTATTTAATGTTACATGATGAATATGATATTTATTGAGAAGAGAATATCAACAACATCCTTAATAAATTAAAATTATATATTCAGTTTTATCACATTAGGCAATAAAATAAAATTATAATTAACATGTTGGGTGTTATAAATTTTATCACATAGAAACTCTTATGACATTTTTAATTGATTAATTAGGATATAATATTGAATCATTTTCTCTAATTTACCCACAGAGATTAGAAAAGGGAATATGATTTAATAGTTTTTCATAAAGTTGTTTTTGTTTTATTGAATTAAAACTTTATCCTGCATGCAAGTTTTATGTCTTTAGATTTATGATTGACATGTTTTACATTGGTGTAATATGTTATGTGGAATTATTTGCTTCAAATATATTCATACGAGTATGATTTTTAAAGTACATGTTACTTTCTATGATATGAAACTTGATGTTCTTGAGCTTAATGGGGACAATTACAAAATTGGAAGGAGAGAATTTTTCTTCATTTCAGTTGGTTGGACATTGATTATGCTATCAGGAAAGATGAACCACCAGCTATTAATGAAAAATCACACCAAATGAAATTGATTTATGAAAAATAGGAGCTATCTAATCAGCTCAGCGTAATGTTCATAAAGACAAGAATATCAATTGGGATTAAGGGTTCCATCGAGAATCATGATAATGTTCAGAAGTTGTTAAAGGCAGTTGATGAGCAGTTTGTGTCATTTGATAAAGCCTTGGCTAACACCCTCATCATGCAGTTTTCTATCTTAAAGTATAATGGAATTAGGGGTGTTTGTGAGCATATCATACGCTTGGGGGATAGAGTTGTTCAGCTGAAAATGTTGGAAGTTGAGATATCAGATTCTTTCTTTAGTTCACTTTATACTAAATACGTTGCCTCTTCAGTATGCTCCTTTTAAGATCTCTTACAATAAACATAAGGATAAATGGTGAATTAATGAATTGATGACCATGTGTGTTCAAAGGGAGGGGCGTTTGGCTATGGAGGAGGGTGAGAAAGTGAATTTGACAACTACAAGGAAATAAAAGATATTTCAAGGTCAAAGACAACGGAAATGATAAATATTCCTCCCCATAATTACATTTAAAAAGATATCAAATGTTTTTTTGCCATAAGAACGGACATCAAAAGAAAATTTGTCTTAAGTTCATAAAGTGGCTTGAAAGAAATGTACTCAATTCTCTTTTGTCTGTTATGATTCCAATTTGATTCATGTTAATCATAACACATGGTGGATTGATTCTGGTTCTTCAATTCATGTTACCAACTCTCTACAAGGATTACAAAACCTGCGAAAACCAGTGGAAGTGAGCAAATCATCTATTCAGGAGATAAGATGCCCTCACATGTGGAAGCAATTTGGACTTGCAACTTGGTTTTAAGCCGGGATTTCATTTTGATTTTGGAAAAGACTTTTTATATTCCTTAATTTTGTTAGGATTTTAATTTTAATTTTTAAGCTGGTGTCTTTGGGATATTCCTTTAACTTTTCAAACCCTTGTTTAAATTTATAACTTGGATATGAAGTTAATGGTTATGGCACAGTTGTGTGCTATAGTATACCTATAGAACCATTGATCACTTGTAATTTCTACAGATTAATTATAGAAATAGTGGCAAATAAATTTGTAAACCCTAAGGTTATCGATCCAGGGGAATGAAGCAACGAAAAATCCTAAATACTAAATCAGACGTTCTTAAAATACTGGTTACGAAAAGCAATTAAAAAGTTTTGGTTGTTTTGAAAATTGTAATACTTGCTAATGAAAATTAAACAGGGAATTAAAAAGCTTTTAGATTCAAATAAGAGAAGCACAGATTCCAGGGATATCTACCTATCAAGTATGACATGTATGAATGAATCGATTAATTCCCAATTTTAATTCCTCTTCGTAGTGAAACATCAGAAAAGTATTACCAACTTCTTTGTTGGACAATTCGTAAAGTAGATTAATTAATTACCTATCTCCGCTCGGTCTCAAGATAAATTAACTAACTCCAAAGATCAACAGATTTATTCCTACAATTAATCTCCTTCAGTTACGACAAGAAATTAAATTATATTGTGAAAATCTCTTTCGATTGAAAACTATCACAGTTACTTCTTAAGTAATCAACTAGATAATCCTAAGATGTGGCCAACAAATTAAGATTATGAATAAGCACAGATTTTACAAACTACGAAGGGAAAGGGAAAATAATTCAATTAATCACAACATGTATACATTGATAGTTCGAAACCCTAGAATCTGAGAAAGAGATTAGTTACACATATTCAGAGTAATATTCATCATAGAAAGATAAAACCTGAATTGCATAAAAACTTGGGTTGGAATGTCTTCCCACAAAACTCTGTCTTCAAACATAAACCCTAGAACTCTTGGAATCTCTAAAATCTGAAATCTGGAATAAAACATGCTTAAAATTCGATTTTACAAGGTTATTTATAGAGGTGGAGGTGTATCATATCAAATCTAGGGCTAAAGATATGAAAATTCTCGAATTCAGCCAATTTCCCGCGCCAGGAGGTCTCCGTCGATCGACGCAGCATCCCCGTCGATCGATGTGGAAAACTGAGGTCAGCCCCGTCTGCGCGGTCTCACGGTTTTGGCCATAACTTCCTCATCCGAACTCCGATTGACCCGATTCCAGTTGCGTTGAAGAGCTAACTCAAAGAATCATCCATTGCCCCCGAATTCCTCTTATGGAAAAACTTTTTGCTGCTACTCTTACACGTCACTGCTTTCGGAACGGTTTTCTCGTGAGTTTAGGCCTAAAAACCTGCATAAACATCAAAACACACCTAAAACCACCTAATATTGATATCATGCATAAAATATATATATAAACTCAATAAAACTACATAAATTAGTATAAAAATAATATAGATAAGTGAGTGAAATAATGAGCTTATCAAACCCCCCAAACTTGAACGTTTGATTGTCCTCAATCAATAGGCGAGAAAGAAATCAAAAGATCATGCGGTTAAAGTGCAATGCCTCACAAGATTTATCACAGTCAAGAACCAAGAATCCACTACCCACAAGCAATTTGAAAAGAGACAGAAAATTCATCAACCGTGGAAGAACTCACAGGAAGTGTATCGCTCAACTCTCAAGTGTTTAAGGTGAAGATGAAAGCACTCAAAAACATGTATGAAGAAATTTCTACCATAGGCTTGCAAATTTTCTAATATCTCCACTGCTAGAATGTGCACACAAGTCTAGAATCAAAAAGGACTTTCATTAGGTTGTAATGTAGGCTTTTTGTGAAAGGTAGGGAAATATGGCCAAGTGACTAAAATCAATCAAGTTGTACTTCCTTAATCAATCCAAACCACCTTCTATTCATCATCCACTTCATCTCCTCAAATATATCAACAAATACACAACCTCTATTTTTTTTCTAGCTCGTATTGAATCTCTTATGCTCTTTACATAAATTTTTTTTTTCATTCTTTTCTTTTCAGAGAGCTTATGAGAATTCTAATTATTTCTTTGAGCTTCTTTTTCACACATCTTTTCACCACTAATTTATCATATATTATCACGAATTTACCAATCAACCCCATGCATACCACAACTCAAGACATGAGTGAGACAATACTTTTCTTAATCTCATAGACAAGGAAAGAAAAATTGTACAGGGTCAAAGTGGCTAACTAGGGAAAATTTTATTGTGAAGGGACAATGTTTAGGATATTGGGTTAACAAGGATGGCCTAAGATCATTTTCTCAACTTGTGCACACTATGCAGTCTCAACACAGAAAATAGGCAAGTTCTAGAGAAATCAAAACACACATGTGAATCTCACATCAAACGAAATAAAGGCTCAAATTCTCACACAAGGATTCAAAATTTTTTTTCCACAGTCAATTTTAAATCAGCTCAATCAGCATGCAAGTATAAGTGTCAGATCAGTCATATCATGCAGTATTCTACATTCATAGGCATCTAACCACAATCTCAACAATTCAATACTCAACCCTCAATCAATTCTAATCTCACAATCTCGTTCAGGTTATCTCAAAACTCAAAAATTTCCCCAAAAAATAGCATAAAATAGAAAAGTACGAAAAATTAAAGATAGAAAGCAGAATAAATAAAAGATAGGACGTTCCATCTCTTGTCCACATCCCCCCAAACTTATTTCCAACTCGAAGAGTGGAATAAGTTTGAAAATCAGACAAAAGAGGGAACGATACCTGGTTGTTGATCTCAGACATCAACTTTTTTATCCCCCAGAGTCTTCAATCACCATCAGGGAGGTCGGGTCCAGGCAGGTCCTTTTCCGACCTCCTTTCCATCTTTGTTCTTGAAAACTTGCATCCCCCGTTTCTTGGTGTCTTTCAATGTCCCCCCAATGGCGGACTTGTACTTCCGTAGAACTCGTAGTAATTTTTCAACTTGCCATACTTGAGGTGTGCCGGAAGCATCTTGAGTTCCAGGACTAGCGGATTAGAGTTAGATTGCAGCTTTCCCCGATTTGCATCGGTTGACATTGGTGAAACTGCCGCAATCCCTTTTCTACGTCGCGCTGCTTTTGCTGATGAAAACTCCATCGCTGTCTTCCATCGTGCGTCGATCGACGAGACTGCAGCATCGATCGACGTGGTTCCTGAGGCTGCGTCGATCGACGGATGGTGTGCGTCGATCGACGTGAAGGTATTTCCACATTTTCTCTTCTTTTTCTGGCTGCGTCGGCTTGGTAACCGCTTCTGTTTGTTCTCTTTCTCCTGAGTTAATCCCTCGGGTACATCCAGCTTCATCACCCGATCCACAAGCTCATCGTCCGCCTTATCCAAATCTGAAGACAAACACAAAGAGTGTAGTAAGCGGTTCTCCAGAAAATCTGGATCAATTTTAAGAGAATAAAAGGGAGAGGAAATCACCGGATTTGAACATTTGATCATGTGGCACTCCTCCTGGCAGCTCCCTTCACTACTCTTCTGCACTGCTTTGTAAATGGGGAAGGTGACCGACTCATCATTAACTCGGAACGTCAGTTTGCCGTCCCGAATGTCAATCAATGCTCCAGCAGTCTTCAAGAAAGATCTCCCCAAGATAAGCGGGATGTTGTGGTCTTCTTCCATGTCAAGAACCACGAAGTCTGCTGGAATGATGAAGTCTTTCACCTTCACAAGCACGTCTTCCACGATGCCCTTTGGGTAAGTGACTGATCTGTCAGCCATCTGCAGTGATATGGTGGTGGGCTTGATGCTTCCGATCTTCAACCGCTTGAAAATTGACAGCGGCATTAAGTTGATGGATGCGCCGGAATCGCAAAGGACCTTCCCAAAGGTCTCTCCTCCAATGACACAGGGGATCGTGAAGGATCCCGGGTCTTCTCTCTTCAGCAGCATCTTCTTCTGAATAATCGCGCTGCACTCCTCGAACAAATTGACCCTCTCGTGCTCCACGAAGGATCTTTTCTGTGAGACCATGTCCTTCAGAAACTTGATGTACCCGGGCATCTCACGCAATGCTTCTACCAGCGGAATGTTGATTTGCACCTTCTTCATGTTCTCCAAGAAGCGTGCATACCTCTCGTTCATCTTTGCTTTAGCAAAACGCTGCGGGAACGGTAGGGGAGGCTTATACATAGGTAGCTCATCAGGGGCGGCCGTCGATCGACGAGCTTCAGCCTTGGTCGATGGAAGTTTTGATTTCTCGTCGATCGACGGGAAAGCATCGTCGATTGACGGGGCTTCGCCTGTGATGACTTCTTCTTCTTTCTCGACTTCTCCTTTATCTCGGGTGTCTGTCCTTGCTTGCTTTGGCCCTTCATATGTTTTTCCCCCTCTCAGTGTGATGGCATTCACCTGGTTCCTCTGATTCTGGTTCTTGGGGTTCATCTGAGTGTTGCTCGAAAGTTGCCCGGGTTTGTGCTGGGCTTCGAGGGCTTAGGCGATCTGGCTGACCTGGGTTTCTATGATTTGTACATGCTTCTGCACCTGGTCCACTTTTGTGTTCACGCCTGCAATTTCTTGCTTCAACTTGGCTACAGTATCGGTGGAGCCTTCCATGAACTTGGCCAAAATCTCCTCGAGATTTGGCTTCTTCTTCTCCACTATTGCTCCTTCTTGTACAGCAAATCCTGGTGGTGGTTGCTCTGCAGCTTGGGGGTTCGTGTAGGAAAATCCAGGATGGTTCCTCGCATAATTGTAGGTATAGGGCTGGTTATTCTGCTGATTGTGTTGCTGATATCCTCCACGGTAGTTGTCTTGATAACCGCCCCTTTGAATGAAATTTACAGTGGCACAATCCCCCTCAGACGGAGCTTGCACCGGCTCTACTGCAGCAACTGTTTTCTCCTGCTTCAGTGCAGCGAAGTCTTCTCTTAACTTTTTCAGCTCGGCTGCCAAATCAGGTTGTTCGGCAACTTTTTCCACCACTTTCTCCTTCTCGACCACCATCACAGGCCGAGTTTGGCTAGAGGACCACCGTTGAGTGTTGTTAGCCATCTTTTGGAAGAACTACATGGCTTTCTTTCCACTTTTCGTCATGATTGTGTCTCCCAGTGTGGTGTCCACCAATTTGGCTGTCTTATCATTGAGCCCTTCATAGAATGCTTCTGCCTGCTCTCCTGGCGGAAAACCATGTCCGGGGCATGATCTCAGCAGCTCTTTGAATCGATCCCACGTCTCACTGAAGCTCTCGTCAGGCCTTTGAGCGAACCTGATGATTTCTTTCCTTCTCTGCCTGATGACATTCGGAGGGAAGAAGTTTTCCAGGAATTCATTCCTCAATTCGGTCCACGTGCCTATGCTTCCTTTGTCCAGTGCGGTGAACCATGATTGTGCCTTATCCCTCAGAGAGAATGCGAACAGACGCATTCAGATGGCACTCTTGCTGACTCCTCCAATCTTGACAGTGTTGCAGAGCATCAGGAACTTATCCAAATGTGCATAGGGGTCCTCAGTAGTTCTTCCTCCGAATTGATTTTGTTGCACCATCTGCACCAATCCAGTTTTTAGCTCAAAATTGTTGGCATTAATGCCAATCCTGAAGTTTGTCTCCTTGAACCGAGGTTTATACCGGTTCTGCATGGCTTCCTCTTCTTCCTCATCGTCGGATTCCTCTGGAGGGTCCTGATTGTCGTCCTCTTCATCGCCAGGATTGTCATCAAACAACGGGTTATGGCAAAGATCCCTTCTATTCGGATTGTTCCTCTCGAGGTCTCTTTCCAGATGGTACTATTGGATTTGCGCCCTCATAGCTTGGACCTCTTGGAGAAGCACAGCCTGCTCCTCTGCAGTTAGCACTGGTGGAGGCGGTGGTACGTTATCTTCCATTGTGTGATTACTCAAGCTTTCCTGAGCACGCTTATTCCTTCGGATCTTTCTGCAAGTAGCTTCAATGTCCGGGTAGTAATAAAGCGGGTCCTTTCCTCTGGCTCTTGTACTCATGCACTACCTGCACAGCAAAGGGGGTAGTGAGGTAAAACTGAAAATAAAACAAAACGAACTGAAATAAACAACTGAAATTCTGAAAAATAACAAAGCATCGATCGACGAGGCAAGGCATCGATCGACGAGAGGAAAACAACTTCGTCGATCGACGAAGAATAGCATCGATCGACGTGGAATACAAAAAACGGGAAAAATTTCAGAAAATACAAAAATTACAACCTAAATCAGTATTTCAATCACAGATTTAATAGTAAGATTAATTCTGTTCACTCCCCGGCAACGGCGCCAATTTGATCACTTGTAATTTCTACAGATTAATTATAGAAATAGTGGCAAATAAATTTGTAAACCCTAAGGTTATCGATCCAGGGGAATGAAGCAACGAAAAATCCTAAATACTAAATCAGACGTTCTTAAAATACTGGTTAGGAAAAGCAATTAAAAAGTTTTGGTTGTTTTGAAAATTATAATACTTGCTAATGAAAATTAAACAGGGAATTAAAAAGCTTTTAGATTCAAATAAGAGAAGCACAGATTCCAGGGATATCTACCTATCAAGTATGACATGTATGAATGAATCGATTAATTCCCAATTTTAATTCCTCTTCGTAGTGAAACATCAGAAAAGTATTACGAACTTCTTTGTTGGATAATTCGTAAAGTAGATTAATTAATTACCTATCTCCGCTCGGTCTCAAGATAAATTAACTAACTCCAAAGATCAACAGATTTATTCCTACAATTAATCTCCTTCAGTTACGACAAGAAATTAAATTATATTGTGAAAATCTCTTTCGATTGAAAACTATCACAGTTACGTCTCAAGTAATCAACTAGATAATCCTAATATGTGGCCAACAAATTAAGATTATGAATAAGCACAGATTTCACAAACTACGAAGGGAAAGGGAAAATAATTCAATTAATCACAACATGTGTACATTGATAGTTCGAAACCCTAGAATCTGAGAAAGATATTAGTTACACATATTCAGAGTAATATTCATCATAGAAAGATAAAACCTGAATTGCATAAAAACTTGGGTTGGAATGTCTTCCCACAAAACTCTGTCTTCAAACATAAACCCTAGAACTCTTGGAATCTCTAAAATCTGAAATCTGGAATAAAACATGCTTAAAATTCGATTTTACAAGGTTATTTATAGAGGTGGAGGTGTATCATATCAAATCTCGGGCTAAAGATATGAAAATTCTCGAATTCAGCCAATTTCCCGCGCCAGGAGGTCTCCGTCGATCGACGCAGCATCCCCGTCGATCGACGTGGAAAACTGAGGTCAGCCCCGTCTGCGCGGTGTCACGGTTTTGGCCATAACTTCCTCATCCGAACTCCGATTGACCCGATTCCAGTTGCGTTGGAGAGCTAACTCAAAGAATCATCCGTTGCCATGCGCCAATAGCCCGAATTCCTCTTGTGGAAAAACTCTTTGCTGCTACTCTTACACGTAACTGCTTTCGGAACGGTTTTCTCGTGAGTTTAGGCCTAAAAACCTGCATAAACATCAAAACACACCTAAAACCACCTAATATTGATATCATGCATAAAATATATATATAAACTCAATAAAACTACATAAATTAGTATAAAAATAATATAGATAAGTGAGTGAAATAATGAGCTTATCAACCATGCGCAAGTATACGCAATCTACAAGTAGTAAAGTTAAATGAGACCAGATATCGAACACTAGGGAGTGAGTACTAAATCGTGCATTAAGAATTGCTTGCAAATAAATGATGTTTGTCACTGATTTCTACTCAAAACATAAATAGGCATAAACTATAATTCCAAATAAACTAAAATCAGTAATACTTATTCGTTCCACAAAATAAACATATACTATGTAAACTGATCACAATAGTGAAAGGTACACTCGGGTTATGGAATACAATTTACTTTTACTATCTTATATGCTAGAGTTTTTTGTCTCGCATTCATCTGAGCCTTAGAACTTTCCTAATTCTGCCTAGCAAGCTTTCGCTCTACTAGATATACACTATCCTACTATGCATCATATGCCTATTCCTACCACAGTATTCTAGTGATGAAACCCTAAATTCTAGTTCTCTTAAGTTGTACATATCTCATATGCATATGGGATTAACACAATTGTCTTTGATCTTCTCGGCCTATTTCTCCTTCTGGTCTCTATAGGTGATGTATTTCTTTCCACTTCTGTGCTCAAGAAATGAGATTAAACAAGATCAAAGACAAGCTCAGACGTACGAAACATCATTCTAACATATAATCAAGCGTAAGTAATTGTTCCACAACCCAAGTGTAGAATGGAATTAGCTCATACTTGCGAAGAGAATAAAATAAAATAGGAAATCATTCACCATCGTGTACAACTCAAAATCTAAAACCAAACTATCCGTGATGATATCTCTATCTTCAATGGCTTCTCCTCCAAGCTTTTTACTCTTTCTTCCTCTGCTCGTGCGTTATGATTCTTCGTGTGTGTTCTATGTTGTGTACGCCTTCAGAATGTACTCTCTCTCCTTGATATTTTCGTATCTCCTTCCAACACCGTTGACCCTTCTCCATTTCTAAGGATTCTTCCACGTGTAGAAGTGTCATTGTTCCTCCCAGACAAAAGTTCGGCTTCCATTGCGACACCTGTCCTTCCAGTAGACAAAAAGGGACTTTATCTTTGTCTTCAAGTGGTCCCGGAGAGAGGAGGTCCTCTTCATTATGCTCTTTTGCGTTTCCCATGCTCAAGCATAACCACTGACTATCATGCGATAGATAAGCTCTAGCATTCTGAACCTGGTAAAAAATCTCACAAAAGCTTGTAAAAACTTATTAAAACTTAAAATGGCTAAAATAAAGTGCAATGATCACAAAGATGTAAATAAGATCCTAAATGACTCTAAATAAGAACAATCTTATTCAAAACAACATCCAAAGTATGGAAGAAAAGATCAAGGATAACTCTTTATGAGAGTTATCACCCCCCCTAACTTAAGATGTTGCTTGTCCCCAAGCAACCAAAATAGAACTAAAAAGACCCATACTAAAGTCTAGAAGTAATAAGCTAGAATAGTTATTCTCCTCTTTTAAAATCCCTCAGCAAAAGTTTAAAAAGAAAAAATGAACAACAACTCTCTAGATTGTCAAGTTTCAGTCCTCATTCTTCTCAAAGTTTAACAATATACATTCATCAGTTTCAGCAATCAAAGTTCAAAAAGAACAATTCAAGTTTCAAGATAGCTGAAGTATAACTGAGCTTAACTTTAACTACTTATTCAAGCCTTCATGCTCATCAATGCCACTTTTCTTTTTCTACCCATTCATTCTCTCTTATTCTCCACTAATAGGTTTCACACTCCACTTAGATCAAAAGGATTTTCAAGGCTTCTAATGTTAGGCTAAGGTTCAAGGTAAGGAAATTTAGATGGTGTGGCTTGAGTCTAGAGGTATTGTCCTTCTCGTTCCAACATGGGACTTATTCTACCCTTTTTTCTTTCAACTTTTATTTCTTCTTCTTCTTTTTTTTTTTAAAAACATACTACTATAACATATGGCTGAATTGACATATAATGAAAAAATTAGCCTTATTCGCACACATTTCTTTCTTTCTTTTTTTTTTCAGGCCGACAACTTTGCCTATCTTTTCATCATTTTTTAAGGTAAGGGATATACAAAAAGAACACCTCAAGTAGAAGTGATACCCCCCAAACTTTGAACATAACATTGTCCTCAATGTTAAAGGAAAACTAAGTCAGATCAATCCTCTAGACTAGGACGTGTATGGAAATTGGCTAAGATTAAGTAGGTGTAAACAAGAATAAGGCTTAGGCTCAAAATCTAGGTGCAAAGAAATATTCATTTGAAACACAAAAACATCTAAAGGCACGAAGATCAAGCAATGGCCTTAATCATCTCTAAGTGTAAAGCTCATTCCAATTTCGTCTCAACCAAGATCAAACTCAGGGTAGGTGGCACTTCACATTTAAAAGTTCCTGATGTAGTACCAGCTAAGCTCAAGCATATATCTAGCATATCAGGTTTTCAAAAATAGAGACAAATGAGAACTTTGCCTCGCAAACCAGATTTGCATGTACAGAGCTAAACATCAAAAAGTAAATGTGGATTGACCCTCAACAATCGTGATCATCACCAATCATGCATAGGGAAGAAAGACAAAAATTGAGACATCATTGGGCGAGAGGAGATATAACTACTAGACTTAAAACTTTTATTAGAACGACCATATGAACTTCATGCTTTAACATGATACCAGCATGAGGTTCAGACACAAAAATTAAACACCAAAGCATGAAATAAACATAAACATAACCAAATTAGAAATTGTTTTTGCAAAGAGCTAAATGGGTTTAGAGTTGACCCTGTTCATCATGCGGAACTCCCGGCAGCTTTGTTGTCTGGGCTTTGATCGTCAGCAACACCTTATGCATGAGCTTGAATCCTCGCCGCAGCTTTGTCTGCTTTTCCTTGATTTCCAGCAGCTCATTCTGCAAACTTGCCAATACGTCTCCACCTGCAGCAGGCGTTTCACCCTAAGCTCAAGATTGTGCTTGAGCGTGCCTCTTGGTCAGATATTAGATGTTGAAGTAGCTCTTGGTAATACTTCTCGGCTCCTCGGAATGAAAAGGGACTCCAACTCGTTTGCACAACTCTGAGATCAGTGAAGGACCGAACAGCGGCCCAACCCTCTTTGAAGCTTGGAAGGCTATAAAATCAATGATAAAGGGCGCGATGTCAATTGGGTCCCCTTTCACAATAGCAGCTGCCATAAGGATTCGGTCCTGACCCACCAGAGTGTTGTGAGTGGTGGAGCTTATCCTGTTCCTCAGAAAATGGATCCAGATATTAGCTTCAGTTGTCCGAAAGTTGGCAAAGGCAGAAAGGTTGTCCTTTGTCTCGTCAACCCATTGTGCACCGGGCACAGTAACTACACGCAAAGCCTCATCAAGTTGTTCCCTTGTTGCCGAAGTAAGCAGATCCATGAAATTGTCTGGTTGAGGTGGGTGTGTGCCATAAACTGCATGCACCGTCTTTGGGTTCAGAATCACCTTTTTCCCTCTCACAATTGCTCGGAGCTCGTAATAAACTGCAGTGGACTGTTCACAATTTGCGTAAAACTCCCAGACAAGAGAAATGATGGGTGCCGACTGCATCACCACAAAGCGTTCCCACCCCTGATTCTCAACACTTTTAATCAATCCCTCTGGCAACTTGGAGAAGTCTTTAAACCCTCGCTCAAGCATGAACTTGCGACTCGCCAGGGCCTGCATTCTCTTCTTGTGTGGAGTAGAGGAGAATTTACGGATCCTCTCAATCTCTTCAGCCGAAAGTTCTACAACCTTTGCTTTTCCGCGCTTGATTTCCTTTTTCCTCGACTTGTCTGTTGGCCCCTTCGAACTCTCTCCGGTCTCCTTCACTGCCACAACCTTTACTCGTTTTCCTATTTTTGGATTTCTCAAAACTCCTTCTTGATCTTCCACAGCTACATCTTGCTTCCTCTTTTTTGTTTTGGTACCTTTCTTAGGCACATTTGCATTCCCTTTCTCAATAGTGGGTTGCTCATCAATTTCAACCTCAGGCTTGTCAGATGTTGTAGCATCAGCTTTCTCAGACTCCTCTTTGTTTTCAGAATCCTCTTCCCCATGTACATTGTCACTCTCAATTGTTGCTTCTTCTCCCTGGATATCAGATTGGTGCTGCTCTTCGGAGCCTTCTTGATCATCACCTTCGTTCTCCTGATCCTCTGGTTCTTGTTCAGTCTCAGGCTCCTCAGACTGGCCTTGTGTGGCTTCTTCAGCACTCAGATTGGCTTCCTCAGATTTTTCAGGTTCACTATCAGCAGTACCTTTCTCTTCCTCAGTCTCCTCTGGAATCTCAGGTTCGGCCTTGGAAGTAGCTGCTTCAACCAAGCCCATAAAATTTCCCTTCTTGGGCTTTGTGCTCTCAGATTTAGACTTCTTCTTGGGTGCATTCGGGATCACCATAGGGTTCTCTGCACTCGCAGGAGGTAACTTAGCATTCCTCTGGGCAATGATAGAAACAACCGCCCTACTGGATCTCCTTAACCCTTGAACGGGTTCTTTCTTCTGCGCTTTTGGTTTTCCCTTGGGTTTCGGTAAAGCTGGATTTGCTTTCTCTAGACTGGCTTAAAAAGGTTCGATCTCCATGCCTGGTCGCTTTTTACCACTCTGCTTCGTCCTCATATCTGATTCTGCAAGAAATTCAAGTTCAGAGACATAAAATTAACCAGACCACTGCAAAGGCATGCTTTTGACAAATTTTTGGTGTTTGATTTTGAAATTTTCCAACACAATAGATATCTACCCCCCCCAAACTTTGATTTCACTCATAGTTCATCACAGGCAAATAAATCAAAGATCATGGAGTTAAGATATGTTCTAATCCCTAGCACAAAAATTGTCATAACCTTTTGTTAAAACTACTGCATATGACTGGCAATGATCAACATAAACAGAAATAACTTTTTCACCCAGAACATTGAATTCATAAGTTTAAGAATCATTGTCACAGTAGTCTCGACTAAGCAGACAAAAATAGTTCAATAACGCGAGACAGTACAACTTCGCAAACATACCCGACATCCTGGCTCGCTAACAATTTTCTCTCCTCTTTTTTTTCTTTCAAACAAAGTTTTGCAGTATTTAAAGATAAAAAGGCAGCCCAAACAAGATACCAGAAGCAAAGGAAGAAATCGTACATGTTTCACGATAAAAACTTTAATTTTTACCGCAAGATCTTCCCAAATTTTCTGCTTGAATGCTTAAGAAGGAGATGGTTTTGTTTGCTCTACACAATCTGTACAATATAAAAACACACCCACTTTAAGCATTAATCGGCACAAAAAATAAGGAAACCTTTCGACTTCCCCTGATTAGACACAATCTTTCCTTTCAAATTTAAAAGAATCGTCATTCCTAGGGGTAGGGGTTAAACTGATGTCAGCATTCTCTCTCCTCTCAACGGCTATGTTTGATCCACGCCTACTCATGCAACAGTGTTACCCACTTACCATCTCGTAATTTCTATTTTTTTTAAGTGTAAATAATAAACTCAAAAGAACTAATACATCAAATAAATTCCTAATTTAACTTAAGTTAATTCTATTCTACCTAATACGTATGTTACTCACAGGCTGTAGCATTCAATCTTCTAAGACTTAATCAAAGCAAAATTAAATTTAACTAGACATGAAATAAAATGCAGAAATAAAGTAAACATCCTAAGCTATCACCACATGCTTCATCTAACCTCATGATTGCTTAGGTTACCTCGATTTTCAAGGCTCCAGCGCTTGAGTGGAAGCCTTTACCTTCTCCCAGCTTCCTCCATGGTATTGTTTCCCCCTTTGTCCATTAAATTTGAAGATATTCCCTGTGCTTTCATCCTTCAGCTCCACAACTCCATAAGGGTAGGCTTTGACCACAGTTAAAGGTCCCGACCATCTGGACATAAGCTTGCCAGGAAACAACTTCAATCTGACATTGAAAAGTAGGACCTGCTGTCCCTCTTCCAGAGTCCTATCTGCAATCTTACTGTCATGCCATCTTTTCATTTTGTCCTTGTAGATCTTGGCATTCTCATAACTCTGCAACCTCAGCTCTTCAAGTTCATTAAGCTGCAGTATTCTCTTTTCTCCACTTACCTTAGGATCAAAATTAAGTTTCCTAGTGGCCCAATATGCTTTGTGCTCCATCTCTAAAGGCAGGTGGCATGCTTTACCAAAGACAAGCCTGTAGGGAGACCTCCCCAGTGGTGTTTTGTAGGCTGTTCTGTAAGCCCATAATGAATCATCCAAATGTTTAGACCAATCTTTCCTTTTAGTGTTCACCATTTTTTCTAACACACTCTTCACTTCCCTGTTTGACAACTCAGCTAACCCGTTGGTTTGTGGGTGGTATGATGTTGAAACCTTGTGATTAATGTTGTATTTAGCCAACAGAACAGACAAACTCTTATTAATAAAATGTGTACCCGCATCACTTATTATTGCCCTTGGAGTTCCATGTGAAGATATTCTTATGCAAAAATTTTATAACCGTGCTAGCATCATTGTGAGCACTAGCACAAGCTTCCACCCATCTAGACACATAGTCAACAGCTAATAAGATGTACTCATTCCCAAAAGAAGATGGGAATGGCACCATGAAACTCCATTCCCCACACATCAAATAACTCTACTTCCACAATATTATTCAGAGGCATAGCATTCTTGGCTGGTAAATTTCCCACTCTTTGGCATCTGTCACAATTCTTAACAAACTCAAATGCATCTTTGAAAATTCCTGGCCAATAAAATCCTGATTGCAGCACTTTAGTTGTTGTCCTCTGTCCGCTAAAATGCCCCCCATATGCTGAAGGAATTCTATATTCTCGAACACACCTTCTAAAAATCTGATCAGGCCCCAACCTATACAGAGTTGGATCATCCCAATAATAGAAATTTGCTTCATGTAAAAACTTCTTCAATTGTTGTCCATGCAAACCATATGGTTTTCTGCCTGTTGCAAGATAATTTGCAAAATCTGCAAACCAAGGTGCATCCTCCTTGCATGCCATGAGTTGCTCATCTGGAAAATTATCATTGATCTAAACTGTGTCATCCACTCCAAATGGATTTTCCAACCTTGATAGATGATCAGCAGCTTGATTTTCTGTCCTTTTCTATCTTTGATTTCTAAATCAAACTCTTTCAAAAGAAGTATCCATCTGACGAGCCTTGCTTTGCATCTTTCTTAGCCATTAAGTACTTGATTGCAGAGTGATCTGTAAACACAATCACCTTAGCTCCAACCACATAGGATCTAAACTTATCAAAAGCAAACACTACTGCTAATAGTTCCTTTTCTGTAGTAGTGTAATTCCTCTGTGCTCCATCCATTGTCTTGGTTGCATAATAAACGTATCTGAAGATTTTATCCTTTCTCTATCCTTACACTGCTCCCACAACATAGTTACTTGCATCGCACATTAGCTCGAAAGGCTCATCCCAGCTTGGTGGTTGCATCACAGGGGCTGTCACATGTGTAGCTTTCAACTTAGTAAATGCCTTCATACACTCACTGCTGAAATCAAATTTCCTGTCTTGTTCTAGCAGTTCTGAAAGTGGTTTGGCTATCTTGGAGAAATCCTTGACAAACCTTCTATAGAAACCAGCATGACCCAGAAAACTTCTAACTGCTTTCACTGAATTTGGAACTGGCATTTTGTCAATAACTTCGATTTTTGCAGGATCCACCTCAATGCCTTTGTTTGAAATCTTGTGTCCTAGAACTACCCCCTGCTGTACCATAAAACAACATTTCTCCCAGTTCAAAACCAGTTGTGACTTCTCACAAAATTGCAAAACTTTTTCTAAGTTTCCTAAACAGGTGTTAAAATCCTTTCCAAACACTGAGAAGTCATCCATAAACACTTCCAGCCCATTCTCAATCATCTCAGAGAATATTGAAATCATGCAACGTTGGAAAGTTGCTGGAGTATAACCAAAGCTAAATGGCATCCTTCTAAATGCAAAGGTTCCATAAGGGCATATGAATATAGTCAAGTCTTGATGCTCTGGGGCTATTGCTATCTGATGATAACCAGAATACCCATCTAAGAAGCAGTAATAATCTTGACCAGCCAGTCTGTCCAACATTTGATCTACAAACGGCAGTGGAAAGTGAACCTTCCTGGTGGCATGATTTAATTTCCTATAATCTATACAGATCCTCCACCCAGTGACTGTCCTTGTAGCAATCATCTCTTTCTTCTCATTCTGCACAACAGTTACTCTCCCTTTCTTAGGCACACACTGCACTGGACTCAACCATGAGTTGTCTGAAATGGGGAATATGAATCCTGTATCCAGCCATTTGATTATCTCTTTTTTTACAACTTCTCTCATGTTAGGATTGAGTCTCCTCTGTGGCTCTGTTGAGTTCTTACTTCCATCTTCTAGCAGTATCTTATGCATGCAGATGGTGGGGCTAATTCCCTTGATATCTGATATTGTCCATCCAATTGCCTGCTTGTGCTTCTTAAGCATCTGCATTAATCTCTACTCATCCTCCTCTCTTAAGTTTGAAGCGATTATCACAGGTAAAGTTTCCGCTTCTCAAAAATACACATATTTCAGGTGATCTGGCAAAGGCTTGAGCACCAGTTCAGGAGGTTCTTCAAGGGAAGACTTTGGCTCCTTCTGTTCTCTACTCATAAGGTCCAATGATTCAAAGTTAGGTTTGTACCCCCAAAACTTTGCACCATGCTCTACCCATGCTACAACATTTTCTTCAAACACTTCCTCATTCTTAAATTCTTCTCTTTGCAGGTCTGCAGTGTACTCCTCTACCACTGACTCCAAAATTCCAACTGTGAAGCCATTCTCTGATTCATCAGGTAATTTCATAGTATTATACAGGTTAAAGTAGCTTGTTCTTCATGGACCCTCGTGATTAACTCTCCTTTCTCCACATCAATTAAAGTTCTTCATGTGGCTAGGAAGGGTCTTCCCAATATAATGGGTACTTCTCTATCAGCTTCATAATCCCAAATAATAAAGTCTGTAGGGAAAATAAACTTATCTACCCTCACCAGCACATCTTCAATCTTTCCTTCTGGGTGCACAGTTGATCTGTCTGCAAGCTGCAAGATAATAGTTGTTGGTCTTGCTCCTCCTATGCCCAGCTTCTTGAAGATTGATAATGGCATTAAATTCACACTGGCTCCCAGATCATAGAGTGCTCTTCCTACATCCCTTCCTCCAATTGAGCAGGAGATGGTAAAACTCCTTGGATCTTTCAGCTTTGCTGGAATCTGCCTTCTCAAAGGCCCACTAACCTCATCAAACAAGGATACAGTCTCAAACTCCTTCAGTCTTTTCATGTTAGTCAAAATGTCCTTCAGGAATTTAACATAAGTAGGCATTTGTTCCAATGCTTCAACCAAAGGTACATTAATGTGAATTTGCTTGAGCATATCCAAAAACTTTTTGAACTGCTCCCCTTCCTTCTGTTTCTTGAATCTAACAGGGAATGGTGGCTGGGGTGGATTGTAATCATCCTCCACAGATTTTCTCTTACCATTAAGTACATTTCCCTCAGGGGCTTCAGTTCGCTTTTCCTGATTTACCAACTCCTCATTAACTGAGGGATAAACTTCCTTAATAGGAGCTTTCCCTTCTCTTTGTGTTTTGATCCCAGTCTGATCCTCTTTTGCAGGAGATTCTACCTCTTGTTGTACATCAGCTGGTCTTTCATCAAACTGTTTTCCACTCCTTAAGTTCACCACCTTGCACTGCTCATATCCCCCTCTAGGGTTCTCTGTGTTTCTAGGTAAGCTTCCATGTGGTCTGTTCCTAATATCATTGGCCAATTGACCCATTTGAACTTCCAGATTTCTCAGAGAAGATGCTTGGCTCTAAATCAAGGCATCCTGACTTTTTAGCCTCACTTCATTCTTCGCCATGAACTATTTCATTATTTCCTCCATGGTTTTCTCAGGTTTTTGAGGTGGTGCCTCCAAACTTTGCTGCTGGTTATTATGTTGTTGGTTATAACCACCTTTGTTAAAATTGTTATGATGTTCCCGTGCTGCAGCATTCTGGTGTCCTTGCCCAGACCATGAAAAATTGGGGTGATTCCTCAACCTTATATTGTAAGTGTTAGAGTAAGGATTATTGTTTCCCTGTTATTGTTGAGGTCTGTTTCCCATGTAACAAATAGATGTTGGGTTCGAAGGGCATTCCTCAAACTGATGACCTTCTCCACAGTAAAATACAACTTAAAACCATTGCAGACTCTATTTGCATCGAAGGGACCATGGCCTGACTGGTGTTTTTCTAAATATTCTTCATGGTTTCTCCTAAGGCTTCCATTTGTGCAGTGAGGGCCTTCATAGGGTCAACTTCCAGAACCCCTGCAGCTTTTGGAGTAGAAATAGCTGCTGCCCTGGAATTAGCCCAGAGATAGTTGTTTGCAACCACTTTATCCAAGATTTTGCATGCCTGATTATATGTTTTATCCAATAAGGCTCTTTCTGCGGTAGCATCAATCATCATTCTTGAGTTTCCAGTTAGCCTATTGTAAAAGATCTTTATCTGAATACAGTAGGGTATCCCATGATTTCGACACCTTCTCAACAGTTCTTTATACCTTTCCCATGCCTCACTGACAGATTCATCCTCTTGCCTAAAAGACATGATTGCATTCCTACATCTAGCATTCCTGGTAGGAGGAAAGTACTTCATTAAGAAAGCCTCTGCCAACTCATTCCAAGTTGTCACAGATCTAGGTGGCAGATTCTTGAGCCAAGTCTTGGCACTATCCCTTAAAGAGAAAGGAAATAATCGCATCCTCAATGCCTCAGGTGTTACTCCCTGCAGTTTGAAGTTATCACAGGTCTCCAAGAAAGATCTCAGATGTAGGTGTGGATCTTCTGTAGCTTGTCCACCAAACTGCCCCAAACTTTGCAACACCTGAAACATAACAGGTTTTAGCTCAAACTGTTGTGCCTGCACTTCAGGTCTTACCACCCCTGGATCAAAGTCAGTGAATCTTGGTGTCATAATGTCCTGATTATTTTGTCCTTATCATCAAAATTCCTTCCAGGATTTTCTTAAGCCATTTTCTTAATTTTCTGTTTTCCTCTGTTTCTCCTAAAAGTCCCCTCAATTTCTGGATCAAATGGAAACAGTTCTCGTATAATCTTGTCACTCATAAACTACTGACCCCCTGCATAAAGAAAAGGACTAGTTTCCAAAAGTATTCATGTCAGGTTATATACTATAATACTCAAGCAATTCAAAAGCATTCAGATTCAAAAACAACACTCCCCGACAACGGCGCCAAAAACTTGTTGTGTGCTATAGTTTACCTATAGAACCATGCGCAAGTATACGCAATCTACAAGTAGTAAACTCAAATGAGACCAGATATCGAACCCTAGGGAGTGAGTACTAAACCGTGCATTAAGAATTGCTTGCAAATAAAGGATGTTTGTCACTAATTTCTACTCAAAACATAAATATGCATAAACTATAATTCCAAATAAAACTAAAATCAGTAATACTTCTTCGTTCCATAAAATAAACATATACTATGTAAACTGATCACAATAGTGAAAGGTACACTCGGGTTATGGAATACAATTTACTTTTACTACCTTATATGCTAGAGCTTTTGTCTCGCATTCATCTGAGCCTTAGAACTTTCCTAATTCTACCTAGCAAGCTTCCGCTCTACTAGATCTACACTATCCTACTATGCATCATATGCCTATGCCTACCACAGTATTCCAGTGATGAAATCCTAAATTCTAGTTCTCTTAAGTTGTACTTATCTCATATGCATATGAGCTTAACACAATTGTCTATGATGTTCTCGACCTATTTATCCTTCGGGTCTCTATAGGTGATGTATTTCTTTCCACTTCCGTGCTCAAGAAATGAGATTAAATAAGATCAAAGACAAGCTCAGACGTACGGAACATCATTCTAACACATAATCAAGCGTAAGTAATTGTTCCACAACCCAAGTGTAAAATGAAATTAGCTCATACTTGTGGAGAGAATAAAATAAAATAGGAAATCATTCACCATCGTGTACAACTCAAAATCTAAAACCAAACTATCTGTGATGATCTCTCTATCATGAATGGCTTCTCCTCCAAGCTTGTTTATTTCTTCCTCTGCTCGTGCGATATGATTCTCCGTTTGTGTTCTATGTTGTGTATGCCTTCAGAATGTACTCTCTCTCCTTGATATTTTCATACCTCCTTCCAACACCGTTGATTCTTCTCCCTTTCTTAGGATTCTTCCACATGTAGAAGTGTCATTGTTCCTCTCAGATAGAATTAATTCCAAATTTTAATAGATAGAATTATTTCTTAATTTCGTATCATGAGGCCGCAAGGATATTTTTTATTTGCTTTATTATTTGACTTCACATGATATATATGTTTACATTAATTGCGTAGCATATAAGCATGTTGTAGATAATATGAGCACGTTTAAATGCTTTTATTTACAACTTTAAAGCATGCTATGCAATTTATTTTATGTAATTAATTATAACTATAAATTTGGGGTTTATGCTTTGCATGATAGAATTTTAGCAATGTTATATTTATGGCTATATAAAATAATTTGTGCAATTGAACCTTATGAATTTAAAATTACTAAGCTTATTATTTAATAAGACCTCCACAAAGCGATCCTTTATTGGAATTGGGTAATTTATTAGGTAAATGTCTACATGTGTAGCTTACTTAATTTATTATTCATAAGTTCTAATAGATAGGATTTCTTAAAAGCAAACATTTAGTTCATGTGAGAAGTGGGAGCTCATATGTAAATATCTACATGTGTAGCTTGCGTGTGGAGTTTTCATAAGTTCTCTAGGGATTGAATTAAATGAGACAACCTTATTATAAGTGATCAGGTGTATAAATAGATCCTTATATGGGAGGATTGGCTTTGGTGGTAAGCTAGCTTAGATATTGTCCACAGTATAGCTCATTTGTGATGTCCCTGCTTAGTAGGATAATATGGTCTTAAGTTAGTCTCCAATTATTAATTCCATTTGTCTAAGAAACCCTGGCTTGGATTGGAATTAAAGGACTAGAATTGAAATATGCAGCCTGGTTAAGTGTTTTGTTGTAAACGTCCACATGTGTGGCTTGCAATAGTAATACTTAGGCAAATCGGAGGAAACATTAATATTGTTTTATCATACGGTTTCAATATTTAATTATTTCAATTGTTTGCGACTATGTTTTTATTTCTGCTTTAATTTATTGTTTTCAGACATGTACCAAATGTGATCAATATCTTAGCACAAAACCAATTAACCGGTCCCATTTTTCAAAAATGGAAACGCAACTTGGATTACATCCTTGTTGCAGAGGAACACAAGTTTATCCTTGATAAGCCTCGTCCGGCAGCTCCCACTAATACATCGACTGATGAGGAAAGGAGCTACTTTAACAAGTGGATTATGTCAAACAATATAGTGAAATGCTATATGATGACTATCATGTCCAAAGTACTTGCACAACAACATCATTCATATGATAATGCAAGTGACATTATGGATAACCTCACAGCGACCTATGGAGAGTCGGAACGAGCTGTTAGATTCAATCTAATGAGGGAAATCGTGGAAAAGAAGATTTCTGATGGTAGCTCGGTCAGAGAGCACGTGGTCAGCATGACACATCTCATGGATGAACTCAAGCTGCACGGAGGTGGTATTGATGCAAAAGTGCAGGTTGATATCATTCTCAACTCTCTGCCAAAGTCTTTTGAGAACTTCAGACTGAATGCTGTCATGAACAAGAAAGAGTACACTCTTAATGAGTTACTATATGACTTGATGGCAGCGGAGTTAGTAATGCTTCCAGAAAAGGTTGCTTTGGCTACTTCTGGAAATCGTCCTATTGTGCTGGTTGGCAAGAGGCGCAAAGGAATGTTTAAGAAGAAAGCCAAAGGTACAACTTTTTGTGAAGAAGTCAAAAAGGACATCGGGTGTGCCTGCGAAAAGGGACAAGTGTTTCAGATGTGGTAAGGCTGGTAACTGGAAGAAAGATTGTCAAGTCAGGAAGACTGGACAAGGTGCGTCATGTGCATTTATAAAGGAAATATGTTTAGCATCAGTTTCTACCTATTCTTGGGTAGTGGATACTGGAGCTACTGATCATGTTTGTTATACTTTGCAGGGTTTTGGCCGACAAGGCACCATGAGATTACCATCTCAATGGGCAGCGGAGAGCGAGTCTCAACAGTAGCCATTGGAGATTTTACATTATGCTTTGAAAACAATGTTTTAATTTTGAGAGATGTTTTATATGTGCCGGCTTTTCGACGGAACTTAATTTCAGTTTCCAAGTTATTTAATGATGGATTTTAAGTTATTTTTGATATTGGAGTTTCTATCATTGGGAATAACGGTGTTATTTGTCATGGAAAACTGATTGACTCTCTCTATATCATTGATTGTATGCATAAATCTTCCGTGAATGTTGCAAACTCATCCAATAAAAATAATCAATTAAAGAGAAAGTTTTCTTCCGATGAGGATCAAACATATCTCTGGCACTTGAGACTAGGTCACATCAATCTAAAAATGATTAAAAGATTAGCATGCGATGGGGTCTTGGAATCTTTTCAAGTGGTACAACATCAAATCTATGAATCATGTATAGAGGGAAAGATGACGACCAGGCCTTTTAAAGCTAGTCAGTCTCGAGCACAGGATGTGTTAGAATTGATCCACTCTGACTTATGTGGACCAATGTCTACGCAAGCTCATGGAGGTTATGCGTACTTTGTCACATTTATTGACAATTACTCAAGATTTGGATATGTCTATTTGCGTCGCTACAAGTCTAAAAGCTTTGAGAAATTTAAAGAGTTTAGGACTGAGGTAGAAAGAAGCTAGGCAAGACTATCAAGACACTACGATCGGATCGTGGTGGAGAATACATCAGTAACGAGTTCTTGCAGTACCTTTCAGATAACGGGATTACATCCCAGTGGACTCCACCAGGAACCCCTCAACAAAATGGTGTAGCGGAAAGAAGAAATAGAACTCTTTTGGAAATGGTCACGTCAATGATGAGTTATGCAAACTTGCCAATTTTGTTTTGGGGATATGTCTTGGAGATAGCGGCCTATTTGCTTAACCTAGTACCTTCTAAATTAGTTCCTGAAATGCCTCTGGAACTTTGGTATGGGCGAAAGCCGAGTTTAACCAAAATGAGGGTTTAGGGTTGTCCAGCATATATGCTGACAAAGGAACCTGATAAGTTAGAAAGTAGGTGTAAGCTGATGCTGTTTGTAAGATAACCCAGGCAAACGAAAGGTGGTTACTTTTTATTGTCATGAGAATCAGAAAGTGGTTTTCAGTATCAACGCACGATTCTTGGAGGACGAATATGTAAGAATCCTCAGATCCAAGGTTGAAATTATCCTCCACGAGCTTGGGGATAATGAAGCGATTCCATCAGGAAAGCCCAGTGTAATGGTAAATCCACCTATAATAGGTGAGGGAATACCAACACTGCCATCAATGCAGGGAATGGGACCAACAAGTACTGTGCCAACTACTGACACGGCTTAGATGCCTCGTCGCAGTGGGAAGGTTGTCCACCAACCAGACGGGTATATGTTCGTGGGAGAGCCTTCTGACTTAATCCCAAAAAGTGGACAAGATGATACCGATCCTTGGACGTACGATGAGGCGGTACCTGATAAAGATGGGGACAAATGGCTGATCGCTATGGATTCAAAAATAGAATCCATTACGGCTATGGATGTATACCAGAAAATTGATTTGCCAGATGGCTGTCGAGCCATAGGGTACAAATGGGTATACAAAAGAAAGAAATAAGCGAATGGTGAAATTACAGCTTTCAAAGCAAGGCTGGTGGCGAAGGGACGAGACATTCTAACTGGTAGCCATGCTTAAGTCCATTCAAATACTCCTAGCCATAGCAGCACATATGGACCTAGAAATCTGGCAGATGGATGTCAATATCGCGTTTCTAAACAGGTACCTTGAAAAAGGTAGGGACATCTATATGCAACAGTCAGAAGGTTATGTGCAGAAGGGCGAAGAATATTTAGTCTGGAAGCTCAAGAAGTCGCTGTCTGGACTCAAGCAAGCTTCACGGTCATGGAATCTACATTTTGATGAAGTGATTAAATTCTATGGATTTTCACAGTGTTCAAACGAGAGTTGTGTGTACCGTCTATGTGTCAGCGGAAGCGTGGTGTTCCTTGCACTTTATTAGATGATATTCTCCTTATTTGCGACAATGTAGAAGTATTGTCGGGCATAAAGGGGTGGTTATCCGAAGAGTTTCATATGAAGGACCTTGGGGAGGCAGGATACATCCTAGGGGTAAAAGTATTGCGGGAGCGCAAGAAAAAGATGTTGGCCTTATCTCAATCGTCATATGTGGATACTGTGATTGCCCGTTTTAGCATGCAAACTGGCAAGAAAGGTCTGTTACCCTTCAGACATGGCATACATCTTTCCAAGGATCAGTGTCCGGAGACACAAAATGAGAAAGATAAGATGAGCAATGTGCCGTATGCATCGGCCGTAGGGAGTCTCATGTATGCAATGCTATGTTGCTTTGTCGTAGGCATGGTAGCAAGATATCAGTCTAACCTTGGACAAGCGCATTGGACCGCGGTAAAGCACATACTCAAATACTTGAAAAGGACTAGAGATTATTATCTCATCTATCAGTGTGAGGAGTTGTGCCTTGTGGGTTATACGGATTCGGATTTCCAGGCAGACCGAGACAAAAAGAAGTCCACCTCTGGCTATGTGTTTACATTGGGAGGTGGGGCTATATCATGGAGGAGTGTAAAGCAGAAGTGCATTGCTGACTCCACCATGGAAGTAGAATATGTGGCAGCTTCTAAAGCTTCGAAAGAAATAGTATGGTTTCGAAACATCCTTCTGGAGTTGGACGTGATTCCTAAGCTGCCCAAGACTATCACGGTATATTGTGATAATTAGGGAGCTATGGCTAATTTAAAGGAACCACGAACTCATAGAGCAACAAAACACATTGAAATGAAGTACCATATTATACGAGAAATTGTAGCAAGGGGTGATGTGTTGGTAGAGAAGATTGATACAAAAGATAATCTAGCGGACCTATTCACAAAAGCTCTGCCTGAGAAGGTCTACGAGATGCATGCACATAACCTTGGGCTGAGGGCAAAGCCAGCCACGTAGAATGATTGATGTAATAGCTAGATAAGTTTAGACGCGTTATACTCTGGAAAGCACCGGTATAATGCTTTGAGTATAAGTGGGAGATTGATGGATTTATATACTGAAAGCATTATGATTGGTATATTATGTACAAGGTCGATTGGTTAATATACTGGGAATCATAAATGTTGTATGTTCATCTCTTGTCTAAATTAACAAACATGTGTCGCAAACGCTCTTATCCTCTTATCTCGTCGATAGGGAGATCATATGGTGTGTAGTAGATCACGGAAGATCGTATAGATTGTTTGACCTAGCGAGAAATAAATAGTTATCACAGCTGAGACAATTCCAGGATAAACTGTCGGTGTAGGCTGCAGCTTACGCAATAATAAGCATCTTATCTTGGATGTCTTGGTATGCTGGTGTGGGGCACATATTGATAAGGACCTAAGTCGAGATCGATTCTTTTATCTGACATTAAAAGAATCTAGATCTCTATGGCTTGATGAAATCCTAAGCCTATATGAAGGTACAAAAGTATATGCAGATTGTGTATTACTTTGAGTTGCAGTGAAAGGCTCTAGTTGAGCTTGTATATCTGTATCTTGGGTAATAGCAGTTTGTGTATGATTGTCTGGTACTGGAACTAGGTAACTACATCCAGTATAGGATGGTGACATTCCCTGAGCAGCTCAAAAGATTTGTTATGCTAAAGTCCTGCATGCTGATTAAGTTCAAGCATAAGTGAAAAGGTTTGAGTTGATTGACTCAGGAATATAAGATGTTAATTAATTAAATGGCTTGTCAGAGCTTAAATTATTTAACGAATGTCTGTAACCTTAAATGTGGGGATATACCGAGCCCATGCAACCCGTACCTCAAAACGTGGTAGCAAATAGGTAGGACAATATTGATTCTATGGTGGAATGAATCAATATTAATTGATTAATTATATTCTGGGTTGAATATGGGAATTAATTAATTGATAGGCCTTATTTGCTATTTGCATTCTGGTCCCTGGCTTGGCCCATGAAAACACAGGCCCAACAGAAGTCCAGAATTTCCTATAAACAGGCCTCAGGTTCTTAGATCACCATACACCACAAGATCATATGTTGCAACACAGCAAACCAGTATTTTGAGAGCTATGGTGATCCACTAGATCTGAGAACTAGGAGGAAATTTTGCTTCTCAACCGGACAAGGAATCCTCACCAGATATTCGGATTAGAGTTGGGATACTAATCAGAAGATCAGATCAGGAAGATCGTGTTCTTTCTTCTCTCCCTCTTTGTTTTCGAAAATTATTATTAATTTACAAAGATTTAATTCCTTAATTTGTTAGGAATAAATCTTTGTGCGCGGGAAAAGGATCGAGGATCAAATCTCTGCGCACTCATTCTTCAAGTTTCTACGATCCAGGTATTCCGCAAAAACCATCTATGCATAATCAATAGGAGCATGCTAGGATTAATCATGGGCATAGCAATTTATTTTTGATATTCCAGTTAACGATCTCCACTAATGGATTAAGTGATTCAGTTCACAAATCCCTTCATTATCATCTTTATTGATGATTACTCACATTGCGTGTATCTTTATATGCACAACAACAAGCACGAAGCACTTGATGCTTTTAAAGTTTTCAAAATTGAGGTAGAGAAACAATGCGGAGAGCAAATTAAGATTGTGAGATCAGATAGAGGCGGAGAGTACATAGATTCATTTAAAATGGACAAGCATCTGGTCCATTTGCATAGTTTCTTAAGAAGAATAGGATTGTTTCCCAATGTACTATGCCTGGTTCTCCAGACCAAAATGACATAGCTGAACGAAGAAACCGAACATTATTGGATATAGTGAGATGTATGCTAGTTAGCTCCAAACTCCCAAAATTCTTCTGTTTTGATGCTCTTAAAACGATAGTGTATATACTCAATAGTGTTCCAACAAAAGCATTTTCAAAGAATCTACTGAATTGTATAAATGTTAGAAACCTAGTTTACGTCATATACGCGTTTGGGGATATCCGTCTGAAGTGAGTTTATAATCCTCAAGAAAAGAAGTTGAACCCAATGACCATAAGTGGTATTTTGTTGGTGTTGGGAAATTTGGCTAAGTTTCCTTTCCCCAGTAGCTACTTGTTTAGATTCTAGTTTTTGTGTTTTGGTGGATCAAATCCTAAGTCCTACCAGCGTCAGCTTGTCTCTAGAATAGCTCTAGTCTCAAATGTAAAGTCCTATTTAGGTCTTTTGAGTTGTAAGTCGCAGCTGATCAAGACTCATGCTGACACTGTTCACCAGCATGAGAAGTGCTTACCACTGGCTACTGTTCACCAGTTGGAAAAGTCTCATCCGAAGGCGACTGACAAGACTCATGCTGACACTGTTCATCAGCATGAGAAAGAGCTAATGACTGACTACTGTTCACCAGTTGTGAAGGATTTCACCAGCAGGCGGCTGACAAATCCTACCAGCAGAATAGGTGTTCTCACTGACACTGTTCACCAGCGGTGAAGTCACCAGTCATGGGAGATTCCAAGAGTTAACATCAGACATATTGGTACTTAGATTGTGCCAGCGCAAAGTCACCAGCAGAGACTGCCAGCACAAGATCACCAGAATGATCTACCAGTCGGATGTTACCAGCAGAATTCCAGATTCGCTCTCCCAGAGTCTTAGAGACAAAAAGAAGATTCGTCGAGGAATTAACTGACAGAGAATGACTTTAAGGAGGATACCTTAAAATCTATCAGTTCAAGACACCAGTTCCAATTCCTCGTACTGATGAATAGTGCCGTTCTGACATAAAGAGATCAATGTCAGATAAAGTGGACAAAAGCATGGCGCTTTCCGGAAATTCCTACCTGCCGCCGTCAGAAGGACATGCGAGGACAGAGACCTTTTCCGGATGTGTCCAAACGGCTAGAAGATTTGAATGGGATCCCGCGTCTATAAATACCTGGGATCCATCAACATTCAATACTCTTCTCTCTCGCTCAACTACCGAAAGTCAGAAACTTTATTGCAAGCAAGCAAAACTTTCGAGGCTTTTCTTAAAGCTTTCCGTGTGTTGATTTATTCAAACACGAGACTTCAAGCTTCCAGCTTGTAAGTTACAGATCTCTTTGGTGATCTTTCTCTTCTGAGGAAGTTCACAGCAGCTCTTGTGCCAGCCAGCACTTGAGTTATTACGGGCTTTTGCCGTATTGAGAAGAAACGTTCTTGGGAGAACTAAACACCCAGTGAAGCTGTGGAGGTTGAAGTGACGTGCTCGCACTCCACCAGCTGATCAGAGTTGAAGAAGGAATCAAGACCGGGAGCGGTTGATCTAGCGAAGTGGTGGACAAGGGTCGCACCAGCTAGAGATAGATCGTAGGCAACTTGTACCTGATTACTCTATAGTGAATTTCCAGTGCTACGACTGGAGAGTGGACGTAGATCAGTTGATCGAACCACTATAAATCCTTTGTCTTTTATCAGCTTTCTGCATTTCATACTGATTTAAAACCCAGCACCCAAGTGCTGGTGTATATCTGAAAACTGATATAACTGTGCAAACAAGGCTAAAATATTCTAAGTCTTGAGCTACCAGCTGACGAGCCAGTCGCCAGTCAGCTGAGTACGCAGAGTGCAAGTTGACTTACCAGCTGACAAGGTCCCAGTCAGCTGAGTAACCAGCAGAGTGCAAGAAACGATTAACCATATTTTCCGCTGCTAAGTTATACCCTGATAATCCGGGACCAACAGTTGGATATGCCGAAAAGTCTAAGGGATACAAATTTTACTGTCCATCTCATAGCACTAAATTTGTGGAATCGAGAGATGCAAAATTTCATGAAAACAACTCGATCCTTGAGAAACAAACTCTTCATGTCACGCTTTAAGTAATTGAGTAGTTGTTGTTGCCAATAATGCACCTAGAAATGAAATTCATGTAGAGCAACAATCTTTAGATATTCCAAAGGATGTTGATCACGTAGACCATGGAAAACCACCTAATTTTGTTGTTCAGTATGAGAATGTTGATCAAAATCATGAACCTATTGATAAGCCAAATAAACAACAAAATCATGATAATGGTGATCAAATGATAAGTAGATTACTAGAACTAAAAGGTCATCAATTTGAAAGTGACTATATTGTGTATCTTTCAGGAAAGTGACTACAATGTCGTAGTTGTGAATGATCCGTGACATTTTCACATGTCATGAGTTTTAAGGAATTTAACTTATGGTATAATGATATGTAAGAAGTGATGGATTCCATGGCATCAAATAAAGTATGTGATCTCGCCGAGTTGCCTGATGATATCAAAACCATTGGTTGTAAATAGCTCTTTTAGAAAAAAAGAAAAACTCAAAGGACAACATTGAGAGATATTAAGTGAGACATGTTGCCAAGGGGTTCCCTCCACGAATTATCTACTTAATTATTCAAAATATCTGATTGCGTATGATTAAAATCAATCATATTAGATTCATAACATACAAATGAAAATTGAGTACTTTTCTTTTCAAGTCACTTCATGAACTTTAAGACAAATTTTATTTGATGCCCTGTCTTATGTCGAAATAAACACTTCATGTCTTTCTGAATATACTTATGGGGAGGAATTTTATTCTTTCCCTTTGTCTTTTGCCTAAAAATGTCTTTTCTTTCCTAATGTAGTAGCCAAATTCACTTCATCACCCTCTTCTATAGCCAAACGCCCCTCCTCCTGAACACACATGGTCATCAATTCATTAATTGACCATATATCTTTATGTGTGGTGTAGGAGAACTTAAAATGAGCATACTGAGGAGACAGAGTATTCCGTAAAAGTGAACCAAGAAAGAATCCGACATCTCAACTTCCAATACTTTCAGCCGAGCAACTATATCCCGCATGCGCATGATATGCTCATGCACACCCCTAATTTTGTTTTGCTTTAAGGAAGCAAATTGCATGATCAGGTTGCTAGCCAACGCTTTATCAGATGACACAAACTGCTTATCAATAGCCTTATTTAACTCCTGAATATTATCATGTTGCTCGATGAAACCTCTAATCCCAAATAATGTCCTTATCTTTACGAACATTATGCAGATCCAATTAGATTGCTCCTATTTTTCATAAAGATCAACTTAATCATGGGTACTATTTTCAGTAATAGCACATGGTTCATCTATCTTAATAGCATAATCAATGTTCAATCGGACCAAAGGAAGGAGAATTCTCCTTCCAGATATTTAAATTGTTCACATTGAGCTTAGGAACATCAAATTTCGTATCAGAGAAATCAACATGTACTGCAAAAAAATCATACTCATAATAATGAATCTGAAGCATATAATACCACAATACATTTTACAATAATGTAAAACATGTCACTTATAAATCCAGAGACATAAAACTTGTATATGCGCTAAAGTTTTAACTTAATTGGATTTAACCAAACTTTATTACAAAACTATTAAATTATATCCCCTTTTCTAATCTCCATGGGTAAATTAGAAAAAGGATTCAACATTATGTCCTAATTAATGAAATAGAAATGTAATAAAGGTTCCAATAAGATAAAATTTATCACATTGAATAAGATTAATTACAATTAATGTTATTACTTAAATATGATTAAACCAAATGTATTATTTTAATTGATTAAGAATGTTTATTTTATAACATTAAATAATCAATCATTTAAACACCATCAAAACCAAAGAAGATCTATAAAAATTAGGATTTATATACTGTAATCCCATTATAAAAATGCAGGTGTCAAATAAAAATCAATCTTAATAATAATAGCCAACGCCATTAATTCAGAATACCCGAAAATGATAAGCGAAAATCCTCCAAAATATCACAAGGAAATAAACCATAATATTCCAGTAAGATGACATTCAGCGAAAAGTAAATCCCCAAATCATATAAACCAAGAACTTAATATGCAAATCTTAAAAGGATTTGACAGTTTATCCCTTTTCATGAGTCACGCTGACGGCCATTCATAGATAAATGAAAACAAAGTAACAAACCCACATATTATGGCAATAATAATGAGAAAAGTCATTCGCATAATTAACGAAGCATAGCGAAATAAGATCATCAAAATATACCTCCACTCATTGCTTAGTTTTTCCTTAGTTTCTATGGATAAAACTTTAATAATCTTTAATTATCAGCAAGTCTTCTATCATTTTACCTTCTTTGTATCATTGGTATATAGACAGAATAAAAGAAAACTGCTCAATTATTTATAAGCATAATTTAATATCTTGTCTCCATTTTCAAATAGTGATTCCCTTAAAAATATAGATATGTATAACCAGGGGAGGATCTAGAAATTATAAATTGGAGTACAATATATGATAAAATTAAAAAATATATATACCGATAATTATTATTTAATATTCAAAGTCCTATAATTAAAAATGTAAAATAACCAAAAAACTTACATAATATTTAAACAAAACTACAATGGTAACTGGTTCCGGCGAGTCTTCATTTTCTGAAAGCGATCTATAACATCATCATCGGAAACTTGTAGAAAAATATCTTTCTCAATAAAAGTAACCAAACAATCATTCAATAACTGATCGCCCATGCTACTCCTCAACTTATTTTTTATATAAGTCATTTCTGAAAATACTCTTTCAACACTTGCAGTGGCAACAGGGAGAATCATCATCAACTTGATTAGGAAATAAACAGCTGGATAAGTCACGTGCTTGTTTGTTTCAACAAGCATTATCAAGAGTGCACCAATATCCTGCAGATTCTGAAATCTAACATCTCTTTGCATATCTTGAATATATATATCAAGTTGCAATTCAAGAGCAATCAATTCAATGCTTGAAAATTCAGAAAGGTAAAATGTAGCTAGTTTAAGTACTTTTTCCTTCTGAAACGAAGAGAAGCCATTTCTAGGACTTAAGCAAGTCATGCACATAAGTAACTCTGTATTGACTTCATCAAATCGCTCATTGAGTTCTTGAACTTGTAAATCAATCACTTCCACAAATAACTCAAAGCGAAAGTGATGAAAGTTTGTCACTTGTGAGACAAAACGTTTTGACCTTCCTCGTGGAATATAAGGAGCATTCATATCATGAACATCAATGACATACTTAGTACAAAACAAACTAACCTTATTAAAGAGAGTCTCCCATCCATTATCTCGTATTTTTTGCAAAAGATCTTCAGTTAATGAGACAAGGGACATGGCATTAACAATATCTTGATCTCTTCTTTGCAAAGCAAGACACAAATTATTAGTGAACCCAAATATGGTTAACATCAAGTGCGCCATAAAGGAGAACTCAAATGACTCAAGTGAGTACATGACGCCTTGAGCTTTTACCCTATCTTCTGCAGTAGATGCATTTTTCCCAATTGTCTCAAGAACCTTAATAATAGTAGGAAATAAGTGGATAGCATTCAAAAGAGTTTTGTAATGAGACCCCCAACGAGTATCACCAGACCTCTTCAAACCAAGTTCTTGATTCAAACCTGATCCACTCTCAATGTCACCCAATTCTAAAGCTTTTGCAACTTCCTGAACTTGATATTCTCGAATCATTTCTCTTCGCTTACAAGAAACCCCAATTACATTTAGTAAGTTTGTCACAGTCTCAAAAAGCTAACAACAATCATTATTTTTCTTAGCTACAACAACAAGTGTTAACTGAAGTTGATGAGCAAAACAATGAACGTAGTAAGCACTTGGAGTATCCTTCATAATCAAAGTCTTAAGCCCATTTATCTCACCCTTCATGTTGCTAGCCCCATCATACCCTTGCCCTCGAATTTTGGATGGACTTAAAGAATGTTCCACAAGCAAAGACATTATTGCCCTTTTAAGTGACAAAGCAGTGGTATTTCCAACATGTACAAGTCCAAGAAATCGCTCAACTACCATTCCTGTTTTACCATCCATATAACGCAAGCAAAGAGCTAATTGTTCTTTTTGGGATATATCACTTGACTCATCAGCCAATATTCCAAAGTAGTCATCACCAAGTTCTTCAATAATGCGGTTACTTGTTTCTTTAGCACAACAATTGATGAGGTCTTTTTGAATAATAGGAGATATCATTTGATTATTTCTTGGAGCATTTTCTAAACTGACTCTTTTAACAGTCTCGTTATGTTCAGCTAACCATTTCAAAAGCTCAAGAAAATTTCCACGGTTAATAGATTCTTCACTTTCATCATGTCCACGACATGATAAACCTTGACGCAAAAGAAACCTCAAGCAAGAAAGTGAAGCTTTCAAGCGAATTTTATATTCACTCCGAATCACATCACTGGCATTATCAAAAATATACATTATGGATCTTTTTCTGGAGTCTCTCAAATTCACATATTTCTCATAAGCAATATTATGCGCACTTTTAACTCCACCCACATGCTTTTCAAACCTATAAGGTTTATTCCATGATCTGAACCCATCATTAATAAATGCATCTCCCCCGCATTAATCTCAATTTCATTTTTGAACAAATAACAAACAAAACAAAATGCTGCATCTTTTTCAATACAATATTCAAGCCAATCATATTTCTTGAACCAAGATACACTAAACCGACACATACCTCCAAGATCTCTTTGAGGGAAATCATGAGTTTTTGGCTGACAAGGCTTTTTAAGAATATATGCTCTCCTTACTGCATTTCTTTGGTTCGGAGGGTAATCCATTATGTTTATTCTTTTTCCCGGATCATGAGGAAGAAGTTCAACATCATATAGTAATTCTTCATCCTCTGCCTCTAGTGATGCACTACTAATACGTGAATCACTCAAATCTGATTCACTATTAATTAAATTTATTTCAGTATCTTTTGGAATCGACGAAGATGTTCCGTCTACTTTTGCTTTCTTATGAAAGAATGCTCGAAGATCAGGTTGTTTTGACATTGAATTGGTTTTCAAAACTAGATATTCAAAGGGTAACTCAAAGTTATTTCTCTTTTATCTTTTTATATAAATTTTATAATTTGTCAGCAGAATTTGGAATGTTAGATAAGTTATTAAATGCACAACAAAATTTTAATATTAGAATAATAAGCAAACTTCCACACAACAAAATATCAATCATTAATACAAAATAAAGATAAACTATAAATTATTACTTCGAATTAATAAAATCATAACAATATAGATTAAAAAATTAAACAATAAAACAATAGCAAAAACTAAAAACAAATAAAAGAGAATAGAAAATTACTTACCTTTCAACTTTTAGTTTCAAAGTCACGCCCTTGGCGCAGACACGAGACGAGCGGGATGAGGAGCTGCAGCGTGAATGGCAACTATGGACAGCGTCGACGATGACTGTAGCGGTAATAGCCGGCGATGGCCAATTTTGAAAAGCAGCGTTATTTCGTTAGCAGTCATCGGGTGGAATCGTGGAGAAAGAAGGTTAATTTTAATTCTAAATTATTTGGGTAAATTAGAATTTAGGGTTATTTCTTATTTTATATATAATTTAAAGTATTCTATTAAGTTTATCTTAATATAATCTTTTATATATTAGATTTAGTAAAAATATTTATAAGATACAAGAAATTGGGGATACATTAATTGAAGATATATATTAAATTATATTAATTAATTAATTATATATATATATATATATTAAAAAAAAAATGGGGTACAGTTGTACCCCATCTATTAACATACATCCGCCACTGTGTATAACCACTTAATATTCAAAATATTTGACTATTGTAAAATATAAATAATTAGGAGATTAATTAGTATATTAGAAATTAATCTAAACATAACTTCAAAACATGAAATTCCAGTCTTTCTTTGTTTCATGGCTGAGATTTGTTTATAAACAAATATCTATGTAAACATTAGACATTTCGGATTTTCAGAATATATCAAGTGAAATTCAAAAATAAAAATACTCCCTCCGTCCCTTTAGAATTGTCTCCAAGGGGTTCGGCACAGTAACCAATGTGAATAGAGATATAGGAAATTAGTATTTTATTAGTGAGTGAGAATAAACTTTTCATTTTAGGTAAGTGGACAATTAAATGGGACGGACGAAAAAGAAAAGAGGGACAATTGAAGTGGGACAGAGGGAGTATGTTTTATTGTTTTAGAAATAATAATGATCTATTTTTATATTAATTTTGAATTAGGGTTGTGATTATATGTTAAGAGCTTTTTATATCTTGAACAATCTAGACCATTAATGATTCAAAATCAACGCACATAATTAGTTTTACTTCCGTCCCAGTTTAAATCATTATTTGTGTTATCGTCTAGCATTCAATGACAAAAATGTGAAAACTATATATTTAAGATTTTCATTTTGCACATTTAAAGAAACATAAAATGCATATGTTCGATGCAAAACATGCAATATGAAGATAAAAATGTTTATATGATTAGTGCAAAAAAATGCACTTAATATTTAGAGAAAATGTATGTGCTTAAGAATAAAAATTGCATCATGTTCATGTGAAAAAATACATCAATTGATGCTAGAAAATGACACTACTTGAGACATTTTCAATGAATAATTGATGCATTTTTTTTATTATGAACATAAATACAATGAATTAAAAATATAACTCTTAGAGATATATATACATATCTTGTATAGAATGATTGGATATATCTCCTGTATAAATTATGTATCTTGAAAATTATATTTCCTAGATTCTTTCTTATATATACTTCCTTGTACGTAATTTATCAATGAGTGAAATAAAGATTATATTTCTTCACATGGTATCAGTCATACCTTGGTTCAAACCCTAATCTTCTATATCCTCCATCGCCAACCTCCTTCCGGCCATTCATGGCCGCCCCTGTCGACTCCGATGATATTCCCACCCTTCCTCTTTCAACCATAATTCATATGGTGAACATCAAGCTTACTTCTGCAAATTATTTACTATGGCATTCCCAGATCGAGCCATTACTTATCACGCAGAAATTCCTCCCATACATCGACGGCTCCCTTTCGCCTCTACCTCGCTGATAAGCTCATTATTTTACTCGCTTATCTATATTATTTTCTACTATTTTATGAATTTTTATTGAGTTTATATATATATTCTATGCATGAGTCTATATTAGGTGGTATAATGCGCATCTTGGTGATTTTGCGGGTTTTTGGCCTAAATTCACTTGAAAACCGTTTCGAAAGCAGTGACGTGTAAGAGTAGCAGTGAATAGTTCTTCCACAAGGAGAATTCGGTCTATTGGCACATGGCAATGGATGATTCTTTGAGTTAGCTCTCCAATGCAACTGGAATCGGGTCAATCGAAGTTTGGGATAGGAAGTTATGGCTAAAACCGTGAGACCGCGCAGAAGGGGCGAGAGACCACGTCGATTGACGCCAATCAGCATCGATCGACGCCGAAGAGAGGGCCACGTCGATCGATGCCAATCAGCCACGATCGATGCGACCGAGTCTGCTGGAGCGGAAATTCGATGAAAATCGGATTTATTCATATCTTTAGCCCTAGATTTGATAGGATACACATCCACCCCTATAAATACCTAATTAAATTCGACTTTTTGAAGAATGCAATCATATCTTTCAGTTTTTAGAGTTTGGAGACTTGGAAAACACGAAACCCTTTTATTTTCTTGTGAGTTCTTTATGTTTATGCAATTTAATATATTTTCTCTTGGATTTCTAACTGCGATGAGTGGCTAGAAACCCTAGCGGGTTCTAGGGGTTGATATTATTATGAGGTACATGTTAGGATTAATTAATTAGGTTCATGATTCCTGTGTTTATTTCTTAATTCTAGATTAATTCAAGGACCGAGAGGTGACGATTAATTTAGATGTCTAGCTATTGATAGAAGGACCGAGAGGTGAATATTAATAGTGGGAATAGGAATGCATGATACAATCTACACTATCCAAACAGATGTACTAGACTGTAGGAATTAAACTGATTTGCTTATCAGATTGACTGATTTGGTGTACTTTGAGACCGAGCGGAGATAGTCACTAATTAGTAATCTAGGTTATATTTGCCAAACAAGGAAATATAGCATTGTTGCAGTATTCCACCTGTTAAATTAATTGATTCCTACATGTTATCCATAATAAGAATTCTTCCCTAGAATCTGTGTTCTTTTAAATTTGATTTCAAAACTACTTTAATTTTTTGCATTGTTCTCTTTACTTTTATAAAACCAAAACCTATTTTCTATTCACTCAAACAATGAATCTTAGGATCATAGCTAGTATATAGGATAATTTCCCCACACAATTCCCCTGGAACGATAACTTTAGGGTTTACAAATTTATTTGCCGCTGTTATTATAATTAATCTGTTAGAAATAACAGTGATCACTCGCACGATCACGTCTTCCACCGGCGCTTCCGTAGCAAACCCCGAGTACTCCACCTAGTATTCCTGTGACCAACTCATCAAGTTATTCTTGGTCTCTACTTTGACAGAGGAATCCATGGTTGTCATCATCAGTTGTTCCACATCCCGCGATGTATGGAATGCTTTATCTCGTGCATACAGTCACCGCTCGAAGGCTCAAAAGCTTAGCCTGAAAGATGATCTCCTGTCCATGAAACAAGGAGATCTTTCTGTCGCCGAATATGGTCGCCGGTTTAAGGGTCTCTCTGATCATCTTTTTGCTATCGGACGCTCCATTGACCCCTCGAACAAATCTCACTGGTTTCTTCGAGGTTTAGGTCCAGCGTTCTCTACCTTCACCGTTGTGCAGATGGCGCAAGAACCGCTCCCAGAATTTGATACGCTTCTTGCCCACGCCCTCAGCCATGAGCTTTTTCTCCAGTCTTTCGATTCCACGCCTTCCGCTCAGTCTGTGGCATTTCACGCCGCACCCAAGTCCCGTGATGCATGTGGCAAGCAAGGTGGCAATCGTGGTCAGGGCCATTCTCAAAGTGGAAATTTCAAGAAGTGTACACCGTGGTGTTACTTCTGTTGTCAAACAAATCACGACGCCTTTGACTTTCCAAAGCATTTCGATCACTCATTAGTTCGCTCTTCACAGCGTTCGCCGCAGACTACTCAACTTGTCGAAGCATTCACCGCAAACTGCACTGTCTCTGCTCCCTCTTTCTCTAGTTGGTATTTAGATGTCGGCGCCTCCGCTCATATTTCCAGCGACGCCTTGACCCTTGAAAATGTGACTGACTATTGTGGCTCAGAACACGTCATAGTGGGTAATGGTAATCGTCTCTGTATCACTCAGACGAGTTCTTTATCTCTTTCTCACTCTATGTCTTTACTTGATGTTCTTGTTGTTTCTTTGATTACCAAGATCCTCTTATCATTTAGCAAATTAACTCATGATTACCATGTTGACGTGTTGTTCACTGATTTACAGTTCCACATTCAGACTCGGGATATCGGATGGATTATTGGCCGCGACGTGCGTAAGGATTGGCCATATGTGTTCCTTCAGCCTGTTTTTGCCCTCACAGCTATCACTCAAGCCCGTCCACCACATGCATCTTTCGAGACTTGGCATTCTCGCCTCGGTCACTCGTCTTCTAAGGTCTTAGATCTTCTCCGCAAATTTAGTTTAATTTCCCTTTCCTCTTTAAGTCCGCAGTTTAAATTATGCACTTCCTGTTAATTAGCAAAAAATTCTCGTTTGCCTTTTCCACTTTCAGAAAAACAAGCATCTGATGTATTAGACCTTATACATTGTGACCTCTGGGGTCCATCCCCCATGTCATCTACCACTGGTTTTCGTTAATATGTTATTTTTATTGATAATTTTTCTCGTTTCACGTGGTTTTATCCCTTGCATGCCAAATCTGATTTTTATGATGTCTTTCTAAATTTTCACGTGTTTGTTTAAACTCCATTCTCACATAAAATTAAGAAATTTCAAAGCGACGGTGGTACTGAATTCACTAACTCTCGTTTAAAATCACATTTTGCAAAGTCTGGAATCCTTCATCTTATTTCATGCCCTTATACACCCTCTCAAAACGGTCGTGAACGCAAACACCGTCATATAACCTAAACGGGTCTATCTCTTCTCTTTCATTCTTCCTCGCCACTTAACCTATGGGTAGAAGCTTTTAGCACAGCCGTTCATCTAGTTAATCGGGCTCCTATCTCTCTTCTGCAAAATAAATCATCATATGAACTCCTCTTCCACGCCACACCCTCTTAGTCATCTCTTAGAATATTTGGTTGTCGCGTCTTTCCTTATCTTCGGGACTACAATAAACACAAACTCCAACCTCGTAGTCCTCCATGCATATTCGTTGGTCATAGCTCCCATCAGAAGGGTTTTCGCTGCTTAGATCCCTCTACAGGTCGTATCTATGTCACCCGCCATGCTCGTTTTGATGAAGGTTGTTTTCCCTTCTCACAAAACCCCAGCTCTATGCCTATCTCACGTCTCGAGCTCACGGAGTTCTTTGACAACAATCTCTCATCACCGCTGACCACTACTTATGACTCTCGCTCTTCTTCTCCCTGTCCTACACATTTCACCAGCCTGGACGTCCCTCCTCCTCCCGTCCGGCATATTCCCATTGACCCTCCACCAAGTCCACCACCTCCCGTTGTCCAGCCCCTGCCTGTCGGCCAGCCGCTTGATCAGCCTCCTCACCCTATCGAACCACCTCCAAAACCCGCCTCTCCTCCTCATCAGCCGGTCCTCCCACCCAACGCACATCGCATGCAAACGCACACCAAGTCGGCTATATTTAAAACTTGGTATCCTGTTAATATTAATGTGGGTTCTGTATATTCTGCATCTATAGCTCTACCGGAACCACGCGGTAAAAAAACAGCACTCAAAGTTCTGAAATGGACACAAGCCATGCATGAGGAAATGCGAGCTCTTCATGAAAATAAAACTTGGGTGCTGGTTCCTCGGCCGTCAAATGCAAATGTTGTGGGTTCCAAATGGGTTTACCGTACCAAGCTTTTGGCTGATGGAACAGTTGATCGATACAATGCGTGGCTAGTGGATCAAGGGTTTAGCCAAGTCCCTGGGTTCGACTACACTCACACTTTTAGCCCTGTGGTCAAGGCCTCTACGGTTCGAATCATCCTTGTCGTAGCTACTAAGCGTTCTTAGCCTCTTCATCAGCTAGATGTCAAGAACGCCTTCTTGAATGGTATATAATCTACACCTGTCTATATGGAGCAGCCTCCAGGCTTCATTGATTCTCACCATCCATCTCATGTTTGTCGTCTTCAAAAGGCAATCTATGGTCTTCGGCAAGCTCCGCTAGTGTGGCGCCAGCGTTTCTGTTATTTTCTCTTATCTATTGGTTTTCTTTGCAGCTCTTCGGATACCTCGCTGTTTTTTTCATTCACCAATCAGTTCTCATTTATTTGCTCGTCTATGTTGACGACATAATCATCACTGGGAATGACAATACGGCGATCTATGCTCTTATGACAAAGTTGAACAAGGAATTCTCCAGCAAAAATCTTGGAAAGTTAGGTTACTTTCTTGGTTTGGAAGCTCACTACTCGCAACATGGTCTCTATCTTACTCAAACAAAATATGCTCTGGACATTCTCAATCGATCCAGTATGCTCTATGCAAAGCCTGTTTCTACGTCGCTTCCTCCGGGTATCACCTTTGCCAAGGATGGTTCTTCCTTTAACGATCTGACTTTATATAAGTCGTTACTTGGAGCTTTGCAGTATCTTACAATCACTCGTCCCGATCTCGCCTATTCCATGAACACTTTGAGTCAGTTCCAGCAAGCTCCCACCATCGAGCACTTTCAAGCATTAAAACGTGTTCTTCGTTGTGTCAAGGGAACGACTCACTACGGCCTGACATTCTCGACCGGCTCTCCTACTCTTACTGGCTATTCGGATGCTGATTGGGCTCGCTATCTCGACACACGTCGTTCGACATACGGCTACACCGTCTTTCTCGGACCAAACTTGGTTTCATGGAGTGCGAAGAAGCAACTAACCGTTTCCCGCTCCAGCTGTGAGTCCAAGTATCGGGATATTGCAAATACAACATCTGAACTCTTATGGGTCTCGAATTTGTTACGTGAGTTAAAGATCTCGCTTTCCCCTGCGCTGTGCATCTTCTCCGATAATTCGAGTGCCTTATTTCTGACGCAAAATCCAATTTCTCATAAACGAGCCAAGCGCATCGACATTGACTACCACTTCGTCCGCGAGCTAGTTACATCAGGCCAGCTGCAAACCAAATTTATTCCTTCAGAGGTTCAACTTGCCGACATCTTTATGAAAGTTTGTCGCGGAAGTTATTTGAACACTTTTGTTCCAAGCTTCAACTATCTCCGTCTTTGCTTGCGGGGGGGTCTTAGAGATATATATACATATCTTGTATAGAATGATTGGATATATCTCCTGTATAGATTGTGTATCTTGAAAATTATATTTCCTAGATTTGATTTCTTTCTTATATATTCTTCCTTGTACGTAATTTTTCATTGAGTGAAATAAAGATTATATTTCTTCACGATAACAGTTGAATATTAAATTACGATTTTCGTGCAAATCTTCTAAATTGAAAATATACAATATGGATATTACATGAATCGTCATAAAAATACGTTTAGTTTGACGTAATTTATAAAAAACCAATTTAAATCAAGAAAGATATAATAGTTTGATTATAATATGAGGAAAGAGAAAATGAGGTGAGAGAATATTCAGATCCAACTATATAGAAGACAATTACAAAAATTTAAAGACTAAATTACTTAGATATATTAATTAGCTTATTTAATTAATGAATCATGAATTATCATAACCATGGGATCAACAAAAGAATCCAAATTTATTCTTACTGAATATACGATGAGTCTTTTTAACATATGATCACTCATCTTTTGAATTAATATAAATTTATTTTATTTTATAAATACTACGAATATTTAAAATATTCATAACTATGTTAATTCTGTATTAATATAATATTTGAATTTTATACGAGCTATACATTTATGTCTATGAATTACTAGGCATCTCCCTTTTACTGTCGAACTTTAGCCGCCTTTGCCAATTCCTCTTTGGTGTGATAACCTTGTTGCACTTCATATTGCCTCCAATCCTATTTTTCATAAGTATCTTGAGGTTGATTGTTATTTTATGCCGGACAAACTTAAGGCTGGTTTTATTTTTTAAGTGATAAAAACTGAACACAAATCACGTACTAGATCTGATCAAAGCGAATAATCCTTTTCAATATAACATTCTTATTGCTTAATGAAAAGTAAACCTTAATGGAAATTTAAATACCAAAAAAAATATCTTTCCTAAACGAAATCAAATTAAACTTATATAATTATTAAAAGTAAATTTAATAATAAAATAATTAAAGTAAATTAAAGACCATCTAGTGCACTAGTTTAGGAATCCGCCGTTTCCGACGTCACCTTCCCCGAACAAAGCTCCTGATTCTGCTTCATATCATTATGTCATACTACAAGCTGACATTTTTACTAAATCTCTCTCTTGCTCTCGTATGATTAATTTCTCATGTCCGAGCCGCATCGTGAGGGGGGCTTGAAGGATGTGTCATCACAACTATGATACTCTTCTCTATATATATTTCGAAATTCAAGAATGGATTATAACTCAATACAAAGCAATAAATAGTCTGAAACTATATGATTTCGTACCCCAAGCGAATGCAGAATAGAGTTTGTAAGCATGGCTTTGATTTTGATGCATTGATAATTTAGGATTCAATCTATGCAGCAATAACATCAAGAAAGTTTCTCGGAACTCTTTCGACAACTTTCTTCCTTGGAATCATAACTAGCTTCCATGTGTCTTACAAAGTTGAATGTCGACAAACGAAGTCATCTTTTCCAATCTTCTCGATTCCCAGCCAGTCGCCTAATAGTAATACCTCCTGCTCCTACCCAAATATTCAACAACAAAGCCTAATCATATTAATCCAATTATCCCAAACATTTTCCATCTCCGTCGAGGCAGCAGCTCACTCAAGAAGAGAGAGGAATCTTACTCTTCATCCAAAATCACCGAAATAGCAGTCATCTTGAATTTCTCTTGGGAGGGAATCACGGCTTGGGCTGTCCACCATAATGCCCGTGCTCCATGTGCTATTTCAACGATGTGGCGCTGTTTAGGAGATATATATTTAGGTGGTTTGGGGGGAGAGTGAAGTTGAAAAGGAAGATTCCTTCTTGAGGCGGGACTTGACTGACCATAGACCACCTGCTACTGATAAGTAATGAATACTTGGGTAGGAGGTATTAGTCGACTCGGCGGATTCACGCTTTTCTCCATCACGGCCGCAGCTAGCAACGAACAAGCAGCCAAGAGAGACAGAGAGCAGAGTGAAGTGTGTGAAGAGAGAGAAGAGATTTTGTTTATGGGTGTAGCCAAGGGGAGAAGATTGGTATTTGAACTTGGGTACAAATTAGGGGTGTGAGTAAGGTTCGAATTTGATTTATTAATATTTTTTGGATAAAAAATCAACCTTAACCCGATCGGCTTATCGACTTATTTTCAATGAATCCGAAAACCAACCAAATAATACGTTTACTAAAAAAAAATTGTTCCTTCAAGAGATTTACATAGTTTTTTATTTTCATTTTATTTATTCTATAATATATATATATATATATATATATAATAAAAAAAAGCAAATAAAATATAAAAAAAAGTCATATTTATCATTTTTCTTTAAAATATTATATCTCATTAATTTATTATACGTACTATTTTATTTAAAAATAATACAAATATGATATTACTATAGGATAATATTTAAATCAAATCTCATAGACTTTGTGTTTGATATACTACTTTTTATTTTTATTAAATGTATATAGTTTGACATATAATATAGAAAATAATTATATAATAATTGTTGGTTCCAAGATCTGTAAAGAAGAACTAAAAACACTGCAAGTAATTATGTCTAGTACAACAAGTTTTTACAACTATATATGTAGGTACTGCTAGTACGAGAACAATTAAAAGAAATTAAATAAATAGAAATAAAATGGAATAAATCCCAACAGAGTCGAGGAAGCTCTCTTCCCGCAAGACAAATTCGCCAACGTAGTGCTCGTCTAATGGCGGTTTGTCCCCAAAGTTAAAACGGCTTCGTCCTTTACGAGGCAGCACCGCAAATTGCAAAGGCTCCGGCGAACTAAACAGAGGCGAAACTGAGTTGCAGAAGAACAACGGAACAGATGCAGCAATATGAGCAAAAAGTTACAGTATAGGTTGTGAGAGCTTGTCTCTAGTCGGGCGACGGGGAACACGTCTGTTCACTATCTGGGGTACGTCGGGGGTTAACTGGAGACAGCTCAAGACAAGCCTATTTATAGGCGAGTTCCACCAAGGGGGAGTCTGTCCCTCCATCAATGCTGGAGCCATTACAGGCATTAAACACGGTGTAACGGTCGAGCCATTCAAAGCTCTCAAGTTGTAACGGTCAAGACATTCATGTGAGTATTTCAACATGTGTTAAACATGTGGTGTAACCGTGCAGAGTCAATTGCATCACATGGCTGACTCATCAGCCATGTAACATGTAATGTGTGCACCACGTCGACTGTCCACGTGTCGAGCCCGCAGGCTGACTTCACTTGCCCAAAAAGATAAGCACCGTGGACCAATCCAAGCCAAGGACCCAAGAGCCCAAAGACCACCTAAAGACCAATAAAATAAATATACCACGATCATCTACTCTTCGCGTAGATTATGTTGGTAATATTTAATTACGACAAAATTAAATATTTCACATCGAGAATTTACCATAAAGTACCCGAATTACCAACAATCCCCCCCGTGAGTGGAAATGCCAAAAAACATGATGCATAGCCAACTCAGTTTCAAGAGATGTTAATGCACCTGAATCAGTAGCTTATGGCTTTGAACCGTTCATCTTCAATGTCATCGGGCACACTGGCGGCTTAGTGGTAGGGATACCTTGAACTAATCCTCCATCGTATGTACCGAGACAACAACATTGAAACATTAACATTTCAACCTCTATTCGTTCTCACGTTTGGTTCCATTACAGGCCATGGACACCCCCTTTGGATTCATAAGTGTTCATTTGAAGCGGCCCCCACTTCCACTTATATAGGGACCTCCTATTCCGAGCATTCCTGCCTAGCTCAACCATCACGAGGTTTTCAGGAGTCATTAAAAGTCACTTAGGACTTAACCTATACCACATGCAGGCTCATAACACCTCACTTGCTATCTTTAGGGAATGGTAGATAAGTCATTTTCCAAGGCTTCGCCACTAGAAAAGACATTATCTAGTCGGTGTTATCAATCGAACTTGTGTAGCTTAGTTGTCCCATTGAACCTAGTTCTTGGGATCTCCAATCATCTAGGTTGGGTATCCACTACACTCATTCATAATGTGGATTTCAATCTCATTCCCTCTAGCAATTTACACATTTAATCTCGGTTTAACCCTTTGGTTAGCGGATCCGTAAGGTTATCAATTGATTTCACATTATCAATGGATATCACACCATTCGAGATCAATTGTCTAACGGTATTATATCGACGACGTATATGTCTCGACTTATCGTTGTGCATATTATTTTGTGCTCGACCAATAGCCGCTTGGCTATCACAGTGAAACATCACTGATGGCACAGGCTTGTTCCAACAAGGAACATCCTCTAGAAAGTGTCGAAGCCACTCCGCTTCTTCACTTGCTTTATCTAGAGCGATAAACTCTGATTCCATCGTGGAACGAGCTATACAAGTTTGTTTCGTGGATTTCCACGACACTGGCCCCCCACTGATCGTAAACACGTATCCACTTGTGGAGTGGGAGTCATTTGAATCAGAGATCCAATTTGCATCATTGTACCCTTCAAGTACAGGTGAAAAACTTGTATAATTCAAACCCAAGTTAAGAGTATACTTCAAGTATCTCAAAACTCTCACAAGAGCCTTCCAGTGATCACTACTGGGATTGCTCGTGTATCGACTCAATTTGTTCAACATATATGCAAGATCCCGTCTAGTATAGTTAGTCAAATACATTAGACTACCAATGACCCTTGCATATTCCTCTTGACCAACAGGGTCACCTTTGTTTTTAACAAAATGAACATTGAGCTCTAACGGTGTTTTGGCTGGTGAACTATCATAGGTATTAAATTTCCTTAGCACTTTCTCAACATAATGAGATTGTGATAGGACAATTCCATTAGGTTGCCTAATGATTTTGATTCCAAGAATCACATCAGCCACACCCATATCTTTCATGTCGAAGTTCTTCTCTAACATTCGTTTGGTATCAACAATCATTTGTTGATTCCTACTCATGATCAACATGTCATCTCCCTCTCTTTGTTTAAAGCCTTTCGCCACAAAGCGAGCTTTTTACATATCAACCGAACCATCGGCTTTATACTTTCTTTTAAGGATCCACTTGCATCCTAAGGACTTACAACCTTTTGGGAGATCGGCCAAAATCCAAGTATGATTTTGCATAATCGATTCAATCTCACTATTAATGGCTTTTTGCCATAGTGAGGCATCGGGTCTAGCTAAGGCATCTTTAATGGTTCGAGGCTCATCATCCAACATATAGGTGTGAAGTCCGGACCAAAACTTTTAGCCACTCTAGCCCTCTGACTACGTCTCAGTTCTTCCTCTATAGGAGTAGAACTAGTAGCCTCTTCATATGTCCTTTTTCTAGACATAGTCTGTACATCTTCCTTAACTTTAAAAGGATAGATGTGCTCAAAGAATATAACATTCCTTAACTCTATAGTGGTGCCTTCGGTCACATTCGGATTATCCGATTTGTGCACCAAAAATCGATAGGCAGCACTATTCAAAGCATACCCTATAAAGATACAATCGATTGTTTTAGGTCCAATTTCAACTTGTTTGGGTAAAGATACTTCGACCTTTGCTAAACAACCCCACACTTTTACATACTTGTAGGAAGGTTTTCGACCTTTCCACAACTCATAAGGTGCCTCCTCTTTCCCTTTAACAGGTATCTTATTCAAGATATAGTTAGCTGTTAAGACAGCCTCTCCCCACATATTTTGGGGTAACCCCGGACTTATTAACAAGGCATTCATCATTTCCTTTAGTGTCCGGTTTTTTTCTTTCGGCAACACCATTGGACTGAGGTGAGTAAGGTGCCGTTGTTTGATGAATAATGCCCGAAGCGGCACATAATTCTTCAAACGGTGCAACATACTCTCCACCTCTATCACTACAAATCATCTTGATCCGAGTACTAAAATGATTTTCAGCCTCTTCTTTATAATTTTTAAAGGCATCAATTGCTTCATCTTTACTTTTCAATAAGTAGAGATAACAATATCAGGTGCAATCATCAATAAAAGTAATAAAATACTTTTTCCCACCTCTAGTTTGCACCATTTTGAAATCACACAAATCCGTGTGTATCAACTCTAGAGGTTTTGTGCTCCTCTCGACTGAATTAAACACCGTTCTTATCATTTTCGCCTCAACACAAACTTCACATTTAGTTTGTTTGAATTCAGCCACTTTTAGTAAATTCATATTTACTAATCTTTTTATTGCATTAAGATTTACATGTCCCAATCTTACATGCCATAAAGAAGAGCACTCAATCAAATAAGAAGAAGAAGATTCAACTTTATTGATATTCTTTTCGGTTAGGCGTCGTGCCATTACATTCAACTTGAGATCATCCCAATCACTATTGGGTTCAACATGGTTGGCATCCATCTTTGCTTTGCCTTTACTTTTAGGCTTTTTGCATTGATTCGCCACATACCCACTTTTGCACAATTGTAGCAAACACTCTTGAACTTAGGTTCTTGAATCACAATCCCCTTTTTCAACGAGTTTGGTCTTTTCCTTTTATTTGATGGACCAACACGTTCCATCAAATTAGCCTTGGCATCCATAGCACTCGGCTTTAGGATCCACTATTCGATTGGCTTTAGCATCCTATTCAATCAAGAATTTAGGATTACCATTCTTATTGTCCTCTTCAATTTGAAGTTTGACAATAACATCCTCAAGAGTCAAACATATGCTTAATGCAAAAGTTAGCTCTTGAAATCCTACCACGAAGGATTCAATCATCACCACAATGGTGTACTCATCCGGTAAGACCATCCCTTCGACATAAACACAATGCATAATGCACTTGTTTCATGACCGACCGAGAGTCTACCATTTTGTACTCAAGGTACATGGTCACGACATACATTTTCGTGCCAACATTTTTTTCCTCTCTTTCATAGTGTTTGGAGTTACATTATAATAGATCATTCACTATGAATCTACCAAAGTATCAAAATAAAAAATTTTGACAACATGGAGGAAAATAAAACAAAATAATTACAACTTCTCTTCCTCCAATATCCACCTTCTCCATTCATCATTTTAACCTTTGGGGAGACGATGAACTCATCATTCCACAAGTTCCCACAATTGCACGATTGCAAGAAACATTGGAAGAACACACACAATCCCCAAATTCAATCTTGAACATGAGTGGAGCACTTGTTGCCCCTTCAATTCCACAACATTGACATCATCCTACACAAGAAATATGTCAAAAATAAATATTTTTCCACAAATATACAAAGAGCAACAATCAAAATTAGATTAAATATCAAAACAATCATTTGATTGTTGGAGGGTTCAATCATTCGGCTTGGGCATTCGGAGAGAGCTTAGGAACATTGTTGGAGTTGCTTCCTCCACCACCATTGAGAGTGTGATCAGCCATCTAGGATCTTGAGAAGTAGAAGAAATTTGTCTTGCGATTGTTGGTTCCAAGATCTGTAAAGAAGAACTAAAAAACTGCAAGTAATTATGTCTAGTACAGCAAGTTTTTACAACTATATCTGCAGGTACTGCTAGTACGAGAACAATTAAAACAAATTAAATAAAAATAAATAAAATGGAATAAATCCCAGTAGAGTAGAGGAAGCCCTCTTCCCGCAAGACAAATTCGCCGACTTAGTGCTCGTCTAACGGCGGTTTGTCCCCAAAGGTAAAACGGCTTCGTCCTTTACGAGGCAGCACCGCAAATCGCAAAGGCTCCGGCGAACTAAACAGAGGTGAAACTGAGTTGCAGAAGAACAACGGAAAAGATGCAGCAATATGAGCAAAAATTTGCAATATAGGCTGTGAGAGCTTGTCTCTAGTCGGGCGACGGGGAACACATCTGTTCACTATCTGGGGTACGTCGGGGGTTAACTGGAGACAGCTCAAGACAAGCCTATTTATAGGCGAGTTCCACCAAGGGGGAGCCTGTCCCTCCATCAATGTTGGAGCCGTTACAGGCATTAAACACGGTGTAACGGTCGAGCCATTCAAAGCTCTCAAGTTGTAACAGTCAAGACATTCATGTGTGTATTTCAACATGTGTTAAACATGTGGTGTAACCGTTCAGAGTCAATTGCATCACATGGCTGACCAATTCAAGCTAAGGACCCAAGAGCCCAAAGACCACCCAAAGATCAATTGCCAATAACCGAGAACCGAGAGCCGAGACCGGGGTCGGGGTCGGGGTCGGGGCTCGGGGCATAGGTCACGGGTGCGGGCGCTCGGCCATCGGCCTTGCTGAGGTCGTAGGCCGAGGCGAGCCACCGGGTGCCACATACACTGCACACTTGGTTACTACACACCTTAATTAATTACTTTAATTAATCAATGTGGGATACACTTCATTTATTACATACTTCACTTATGTAATAATCCCACCAACCGTGTCACTTCGTGGTCTCATTTCTCACTCACCGGAATTCAGATTTGAGAAAACAAATATACCACGATCATCTACTCTTCGCGTAGATTATGTTGGTAATATTTAATTACGACGAAATTAAATATTTCACATCGGGAATTTACCATAAAGTACCCGAATTACCAACAATAATATATTGAATATTAATGAATAAAAATTAAATATAGTTAAAAAGAATCGTTAAATATGTTAAGATATATTACTTTGTTAATTCTATCTTAATATATCATTAAATAAGACATCATATATCTAATTCACGCATAACGCGGATCTAAATCATCACATCACATCAATTTTATTTTATTTTTAATTTTTTTTTACCTAATATGTTTTTATACTATAGCATATACACATATTTTAGTAAATAGTAATCATAATTTCAACAAAATCATATGTGTCATTTTCAGTAAAACATTACATGTTCACTATTTTATCTTTTTTTAAAACGATACAAATATAATGCTAAAAAAAATAACACAAATATAATTTTTAGAAACGTTGATTTTGTAAAACAAACTCTAATCTTTATAAGCTTTGTGCTTAATCTACTTGTTTTGGTTTTATCAAATTTACTTAAATACTAAATAAAAAAATTACGTTTGTGGGTTATTTGGGTTACGCGGGTCGACCCGTGATTGACCCGAATTTAATTGGGTTCGCGGCTTCAACCCATAATTGATCCAACGTTTAAATGAGTTGACTCATCCCATTAATTTCGTGTTAAATTCAGGTCAGGTTATCGAGTCAAGTAAAAAATTACCATCCGTAATAAAAAAAAAATGGTTCAATATTTGGCTCATATGCATAATCAGTTTAATATAATAAATAAGTTGAAGCTCATTTTATGCTTAGGGGATAGTTTTTAAAAGGTAGATAAAAAATATCACTTATTATAGAATGACAACAAAATTTGTTATATAATAACATTGATTGAAATAATTAGGCGAAATGTTTAAATATATTAAGAATTATGTGAGTTTTTTTAATTTTATTTCAAAATATTTTAATATTTTAATAAATAGATAAGTTATCAAATATACATTTAAATTATTTTTTTCGATCAACGAAAAGATAATTGTATTGTTAGAAATCCAAGTCAAGAAATTAAATTTTTGGATTTAAATGTTATGTATAATAGTTCATCGTATCTGACTTAGATTTCCGACAATACAGTTGGCTTTTGGTTGATAAAAATAATTTGAACATTTATTAAAATATTTGAATAATTTGAGAAAATCCGAAAAGTTTGAGATATATTTGAAACTTTTACGAAGTAATAATCACAGATTTAGAGTCTTTGCACGCAAGAACAGAGGACCACATTATATTTTGACTTAATGTATTGTAGCTGTTGTGCCCCAAAATGGCCACGCCCATTTTGAGCCCACTTAAGAATGAGAGTAACACAATAAAGATGATTCAAGGCCTAATAAGCCCGACTTAACGTAAATGGATCGAGATCGGCCAATGATTTCTAAAAATCTACTAAGGATGAAGACTATTTATGTTTTTTCGAACGGCTTCCTCTCGAGGGGTAGCGGCTCGATCGGTTCCACCTCGAGCTGTCGAAGAGACCCCGTCAGAGCTGGCAGGAGGACTTCTTGAAACATCGAACCACACCAATTCAACGGAGTGCTCGAACCACTCCGCACCGGTCCAATGAAGTGGTGGAATCACTCTATGCCTTTGTTGCTTGGCGAACAAGATATGTGGATATGGGAAGAATTTGATATATATCTTATTTCCTAAATAGGTGGGATTTAACCATATCGACTTCAGAATATATGGGAAGGAATGTATTTATTTTGGTATGAAGAGATTTATACATATATTATCATATCACATCTTATTTCCATGTAAATCCAGGGTTCTTCTCCTATAAATATATGTAATGTCATTGTATTCAGAACTGAATTATTTTCTATCCTAAAGAAATTATTTAGCAATAGAATTATTTGTTCTTCATCTCGAGTATTCTTTATTTATTTTCCGTTCTCTTGAATTTCACCCATCAACAATTGGCGCCGTCAGTGGGAAAAAGAAGAAGAAAGAGATGGAAGAGCAATACAACAGTCAGGAGCATCACCAGCGCAGTGACGACATCAACGACGTGGATTCTGCCCAACATCGGACTCAGTTCGAGGTTGACATTCGCTGAATATAGAAGGAGATAGAGTTCCTCCGAGAACAGAGTCGTCGTGCGACCCTTGATGCCGACCGATTAAGGGATCATCTTGCCCTATTTCAAAACCAGAGCAACCAACATACGGGTGAAACCACCGCCCGAATAGAGAGCCCAGACCGTTCGTCAAACCACCACCCGCACGATGAAAGATGGAATGACCATGATAGAATGTTGGAGGCTCGTCTAGAGGAGATAAAGAAGTTGCTAAACATGGTGTCGGGGGTATCAATCACCCTGACGACAATTGATGGAGCCCAAGTAGTAGCAGTGAGAGACGATCCAGTCTACATTTTGAGTGGACCGATGACTAAAGCTCGAGCAAGGACATTGAGAGTAGGATTGAATATGTTGATTAAAGAACTTTGGGCTGCAAATATTTACAAGAGATCAATGCTGGTTGAAGAACTAAACGAAGGCCCAAAAGTTATTAATTTAATTATGTGTAGCGAATGTGCTTAGTTTAATTTTAGTCAGTTGTTTTGGGTCAATATATTAGGCCTTCTTTTATTATTATTTTCGAAATTCTACATTAATTTTTGAATTTTATTTCCTTTATTAGATTAGGATTTGAGTTGCCTATATATAGGCCTTATTATGGAAAAAAATTATTCAGTTTTTTGTTTTATAAGATTTTGTGAGGTTTTCTCCTTATATTTTGAAAGCTCGACTCGAATTCTACCTTCCATAGAATTCAAATTTGACTTATCAATCAGACTTTCGCATCCGTTTGTGGTGTCTTCGACTATATCCATCATTATTGGATCAATCCGCTTCTTGGATCGTAGGAGATTTCCAATTTGAACTATGGTACTCGAAGGCTTTCGAACCCAAATATGTTTGATTATTCCATATTATCAATTTCAATTTGATTTTGCGTCGTGTCTGAGTTGATTTGTTCGAGTTCCAGGGCTGCAATTTAAACCTTACTGCGAGGATCATATCAGCAATGGTGAAGGGGGTTACACCTACTCCCTTTTTGTTCAAAATATCGCAAGTGCCAGGATCCCAACCAAGTTTGTGGTTCCCGTAATTAAGCCTTATGATGGAACGACGAACCCCGACCAATTTGTCACTCCTTACAAGTTCAAGATGCAGACTACCTCGATCCCGGAGGAAGTACAGGAAGCGTGCATGTGCAAAAGCTTCAGCGAGTGCCTCGAGGGACCTACTATGCACTGGTTTATGCATCTTGTTAGGTGCTAAATTATAAAGGGGGAAACATGTTAGGTGTTTTATTGTAAATCCCACTTTTCATTTGATGTTTTGATGTGACAAAACCGAATACCTAGGCTTAGAGTTATTGCTTCTGTAATCCTTGTATAGGACTATTGAGTTATAATAGTTCGATAGGAAGCAACCAACCAAAAACTGAGGAACAGTTTTTGAGAATGTCGGAACATAACGAGCAAAGTTCTATGATAACAGTTTGAGAGAGCCGCAGAAGAATGCGAGAGCATAGCAGTGTAACAAGAAAAATTGGAACTACACTTTGGAACAGTACAGAGCTTACAAGGACTGAAAACTGAGGACTCAGTTTTCATATTCTAAGGTACAAGAAACTAAAGAGAGAGAGCTGCTCAGTTTCAAAAACAAGAAATCACATACGTGAGAGAGCATGTAAAGAATGCGGAGCAGAACAGTCGTAAAAAGCCTTGGAATCTCAATTATAAGGAGCAACGGTTAAGGCAGTTGCGACTGAAGTTTAACGTTGTCGAGCCTGATACGTTAAGTACAAACTGTCTCTGGAGAAAGGACAGTCGTACACAGAAAAGGCGGAGGAGCAGGTCTGCTTTTCAAAAAAGTGATGGCCGCTGATTGGACGACAACTAGCTTGTCTCTACCGGATACTTTTCAAACACCCGCTTATAAATAGTAGAAGAAACAGAGAAACAAACATCCAAGCATCGAAATTCATACTGTTACTCTACCAAAGTTAAAGCTTGAAGCATTCAAATCTCTCATTCTACGGCATTAAATATGTGGTTCATTTATTGAACACGAGGCTTAACTGCTCAAGGAATCATCATAGATTCACCGTGTGACCTACCTGGTACACAAGGTTTAAGTCTTGTGACTTAATCTTTAATCTTGGTGTTCTTACTTTTCAAGTAAGAACACAGCAGCCTATCTCTGTCAGAGCAAGTCCATTCTTTCTCAACTGTGTGCTTCAAGTGCTTACTTTCATTTCCAATCAAGGATTTCAAATTTCAGAGAATAGGTTATTACGTGCGTTCACCAAACTATTGTGTTATGGTAAGAACTAAACCATCCACTCACTGGAGAAGGAGAAGGGGGGTGTGTCCTCAATCTATTTTCGACGACTACTAGTTCACAGCGAAGACGTAGAGCCTTCAACGGACTGAAGAAGGAGTGAAGAGCATCTACATGGGCGAGTGATCCAGTCTGCTGCGAACGGTGGCTTTTGTGGTGGTTGGTTATAGATCGTGAGGAGTGTATTCTTTACTTTCTTAGTGAATTTTCAGATTAATTTCCGAAGAGTGGACGTAGGACTTAAGGATCCAAATCACTATAATATAGTGTGCCTTTTACAGTTTTCATTTACTTTCTGCTTTACTCAGTTTAGAACTGTGTCTTTAAAACCTTCAACACTTCTCTAAAGTGTTGAAGCGTATATCTGAAAACTGATAACTTAAACTGCTCGACTAAACTTAGTTTTCATAAATCTAAACGAACTAACTAACGCTCAATTTTGAGAGTGAAACCCCTTGTAGTACTTCCGATGCACGTTAATCATAACTCTGATCTGGGACCAACAAGTGGTATCAGAGCAGGTCGGTCTTTCTAGACTGCCCTATTTTGAGTCCCTTAGGACCGGATCCATATTTTCCTTGCGCTCTCACTTTTCTCTGTCTGTTTAGCGAGCAGAATATTCAGGATGATGAACTTTCCGAGTCTCCCAAAGTACAACCCTGATAAGTTCGAAGCATGGAAGAAGAGATCTCTCATTCTACTGAAGAGCCAGCATCCTGAAATGGAAGAAGTGTTGACAGTAGGTCCATTGAAGATTCAGAAAGTCAACACTCAGATTGGAGCTCGAGCTGGAGGAAATGACCAAGCACCACAACCTCAGATGATAGATAAGCCTCCAGAAGAATGGACGCTCGAGGACAAGAAACGAGCTCAGCTTGATCCAATCGTTCAAGAGATGCTCCTACAATCGCTACCAGATCCCGTTATGGAAGAAGCTTCCGTACAGACCAACAGCACAAAGGAGTTGTGGGACTGGATTATCGAGCTCACAAAGGAAACTAAAGCAATGAAGCGTAACAAAAAGCAGGTCATCATTGACAAATATGAATCCTTCCAGATGCTACCAGGAGAATCAATCAAATCAATGGAAGAGAGATTCAATGTCATTGTCAGCGAGATGAAGAACCATGGAAGAGAAGAGAGTGTGGCTGACATGAACGCCAAGATTCTCTCAAAAATGCCCAAGAAAGACTGGGTCGTCAAAACTACCAGTTTAAAGGCTATGGATCTCTCGAAGATGACTACCAAATATTTGTTCGCCGAACTTCAGGCCCATGAATGGGACATCCAGATGGTGAACAAGAATGAAGCTGCCAGATCCACATACTCAGCAGCAAATGATGATGTCGCACTCTTTGTAAAGAGGGAGTTTCAAAGACGTCAGAAGAAGCCGATTCAGTTTGACAGAACTGCCCATCAGTTAGTTCCAGCAGAGGCCACCTCCACAACAGTTTTGAAGAAAGAAACTGACCAAACAATTTCCACAAAAGAAACTGAGCAATCAATTGCCCAACTGGAGGGACAAATTAGAAACTTGGTCGTACTTCTCGAGAAGGCCAAAGCCAAAGGAAAAGGATCTCAGACAAGTGAGCAAAGGTTTACAGAGAGAGAGCCGCACACGTGCTTCGAATGCAACTCCCCAGATCACTTAAAGTACGAATGCCCCCTCGTCTCTCAAGAGACAGATTGAGGAAGCTATTTGAGAGAAGAGCTTCAAAGGCTGTGGCGAAGGTGATGCTATCTAGAATTGAAGTGCCAGACATTCCAGATTATGATGACGGCTATTACACTTCAGAAGACGAGGGTGATGAAGAAGCACTTCTAGTCTACATGGCAGCACTCGATGGAGACATCACTGATGATGAAGTCAACGAGTCACCAAACGAATTTGTGGTAACAACACATCTACCTCTACACTTAGCATCTTCATTTGATGAAGAGAGCCCTGAACCTTGTTGTTCAAGTTCAGAGGATATTACTCTCGATGTTATCATTAAAGAATTCAAAAAATTTCATGAGATTGAAGATGTCTTAATTAGTGAAAATGCCTCACTGAAATTAGAAATTTCAGTCCTGACCGATGAAATCGTAAGAACGAGGTCACTCAGTGAGAAATTTGAAAAACTCAAGGAAGAACACTCCAAGCTTTTAAAGGATTTTGAAAATATTTCAAATGAGTGTGAGTCCTTGAAGAAGCGTGAGCCTATTGAGTGTGATTGTTCTTTTAAAAAAAGCTCAAGAAAGCTGGAAGAGATTTTAAATGCTCAAAAACCACTATCTAACAAGCACGGGATTGGTTATTGTGGAAAGAATTTAAACGTGTCTCTGTCTAATTCTAGAACTGATAAGAAGTTTTTAGGTCTTGTCAAATCAAAATTCAGTTCTAATGATGTGTTGGAAGAAAGTAGAGTCACACAAAAGGATAAGACCAAATGTTGGTCGAAAACTGACTCTAAGCAGGTACCTCGACAAAGAGTGCAGATAGTACAGAAACTGTATAAACCACTATCGAGAGAAAACTTGATCTTCCTTTGAGACTGGACAAGCGTTATGTTCCAAATGCAAGGAATCCAATTTCAACATCAAGAACGACTGAGCAACATGTAAAAGCTGCTAAGAAGTCAGTTCGGCAACCCGATAGAGATCCGAGGAGTTATAACCAAACTAAGCTTCAGTATAACACTATTCCGAATAGGAGGAACGCCTATTCGAGGCCGCCTGAGTTAGAGCAATGTTATTTGCCAAGGATTAGGAAGGCTAACCAACCGAGAACATTTTCTCGAGACTCTTTTAGGAACAACAGTGGTCAGAAAGAGTTCACACACCACAACCTTTTCCCACATGCATCCACATAGCACATATTATTTGAGGAGAAAGGTTAATCAGTCATCGTAGAATGAATCAGTTTCACAAGATGTGAAAGTGAAACAAATCTGGATACCAAAAGGATGGATCCAGAAAATTGACTCCGCAGGACCCAAAAAGATACGGGGACCTAAATGGTAATATTTTCTGTCTTGCAGGTGCGCAAACCCCAGTCAAAGAGACATGTGATTGGGAATGTTTTACTTTTTGAGAAAACTTAGGTCTGGATAACATCATGTGAGTGTTGTATCGTTCACACTTCACGGTTCACATGACCTTAAAAATTATTGGAAAATTTCTTGTTTATCCAAAAAAAAAAAAAGCATTAAGTTTCACGAATTTTATCCAAGTTTTCTCTATTATGGTTTTCATCTTGCCTTTTTGTTTTCATTAGGAACCTAGATAGCTATCGCCGGTAATAATTTTTAATTCACACATTTTTTCCATGTGGATATTGACATGACGTACACATATCCCAAGCTTTCTTTGTTAATGAATTTCATCCAATATTTCTATATCGTCTAAGAACTTCATCCCAATTATTTTTTTTGCTGATTCACGAATTTTTCTCAGCATCCATGTGGAGTTTTTTAACCTTACATACAAGTAGCCACTTTATACTTTTGTTTTTTTCTCTCTTCCATTTTCGGCTACAAGACAAAATCAATTTTATTAAAGTTATTTCCATTTTTGGAAATATTTATTTTATCATTTATTTCCAACTACCAAGATAATTGTAATTTATTAAAATCTTTTACAAACAAATCTGCCTTTCTATTGTACAAGGAAGCATTCAAAAAAATTTTGAAGATAGTAAAGAGAGTTTTGAGAGCAAAAAATCAAAGGTATGTTGATTTCAACCGTTTTCCCTCATTTTTCATTCGTTTTCTGCATTATTATGATGATATGTGTTCAAAATTGACTTATATATCTTAGTTTTGTAGAAAATATAGTGATTTTAGGATTGTTCTTCGTAAAAAAATATGCAGAGAACTTTGGGAAAAACCCAGCAAAATTGAGATCTCGTGACAAAATCGAGATCTCAAGATGATTTCGAGATCTCGACTTTGAATTTGAGATCTCAAAATCAACTCGAGATCTTGATTTTATCACGAGATCTTGATTGTTTTTTAATATAACTCCGAGATCTCGATATTAATATCAAGATCTCGAATTGTCTGCTCGATCATGCTCTAGATTTTATTTAATATATTTGTATCATTTATCACAGATGTCGTATCAACGTTTCATCATACGTTATGGTGGTGCATGAAACAGATACGAGTATATGGGCGGAGATGAGCAATTGATATGTTTGAGGCGTGAGCGAATCTCCTACAATGCCATTTTGTCCGAGATTCATGAGATCATGCACTGTGATCTCCTCACTACTAGTTACAGCTTGATTTACATAAGAAGTATATCTGGAGGCTCGAGGCATGTAAAGGCTGGACTGGAGACCGATGAAGATATAATGTGGATGCTACATGAAAATAGCATTGATCCAATTATATATGTGGTCACCAAATTGAAGCAAAATTAGTCCGAATTTCAGGCACCTCAGTCACAATCACAGCGATCAACACGAATGAGTGGTCCTAGCTTCTCATTAGCTGATGATTTCGTAGATGAGTATGAGGCGGAATATACTGATGATGATTATTGTGATGACGAGGAGGAGGAGGAGGCAAGCGAGGAGGAGAGGGACGAGGAGGAGGAGGAGGGTTGGAGTCAGTTGTTTGAGTCCTTGGTCAATGATTTTTCTAGATGGATTCTAGCACCTGGGCGAATGGATCAGTACGGACTATCTAACAGTAACTTGAGTCAGTCCGTGGCTGCAGCTCGACATGATAAGGAATTAAGGAGTTGGGTGCTTCTTTTAATAGAGGTTGATGCTCTTGAGCGTTTGGAGTGGATTATGCCCGCAGATTGGCCCCAACTGAGCTATGCATTGCAGCGACATTTAGCAGCAAGGATGAACTTGACCTTGATATAGGACTGCATCACTTGCATTACCGGTTGGAATACTGTGCGCAGAGGTCCAACAGAACTCGGCTCAACTTCAGACGCAAGCATGGGAATGGTCGTCCTTTTATTCTACGTGCAAGATAATCTGGAACTGTTTGGAGAGTATTCAAGTGTGATCTGATGCACAACTGCCAGACAGATATTGATCGTGTTGCTCCCCGCAGAGTGCCCGCGAGAGTGTTGGGTAAGTATTTCTCAAGTAAGTTGGCTGCGGAGGGCACTATTCTAAAGCCGAAGGAGATGATGTCTGAATTGCTGATTCAATTTGGCATCAAGATTTATTACAGCTTTGCCTTGCGGGCAAGAAACATAGTCAATGCAATGGTATTCGGCGAGTGGGAGAAGTCTTATGAGATGCTGACGGGCTAGTTACACATGCTATAGTTGCGTAACCCAAGCATGATGTATGATATATCTACTTCTTCGGAGAGTTTATTCAAGCACATGTTTCTGGCGCTTGCTCCTTGCATCGATGTATTTCACAGCTGCATACGTCCAGTGATCGTTGTAGATGGCCACATCAGAAGGGCAAGAATAAGGGAATGTTGTTTGTTGCGGTGACAAAAGACAACAATGAACAGTTATTTCCTCTTGCTATCGAGATTGGACCCATAGAGGATGATGAGTCGTTGATGTGGTTCCTGCATCGCTTGCATGCTTGCTTTGGAGATCGCGAAGGATTGATCCTTGTCAGTGATCAGCACAAGAGCATAAAAAATGCAGTGGAGTTAGCATTTCTGAATGCTACACATGCTATTTGCTACTACCACTTGGCTAATAACATGTCGAGGTACGGTCCTCAGGTGGGTGCTATTTTACGAGATGCAGCCTACTGTTATAGGCATGATGCATTTCAAAAGCACATGTCTACTTTGGAGATTTTGAGCAAAGACGGTGCTTACAAGAGGCTTCAGGATATAGGAGTCCACCGTTGGTCGAGATCTCAGTGCCCTGGAACCCGATTCAGCTTCATGACATCCAACGCAGCCGAATCCCTCAACTCTCATTTGTTATGGGCAAGACGATTGCCCATATGCGCTCTTCTTGAGACTTACAGAGCTATGGTTGAGAGATGATTTCACGAGCAACGGGCGGTTGCACGGTCTAGAGATCATGCTCTTACACACATAGCTACGACAAAATTAGCAGAGTCGATCGAATATGGGCGATATCTTGTAGTCAGAGGCACCACCGCCGCACACATATATAAGGTGGAAGGGCAACAAAGGAGCTACAATGTCGACTTAGAGCACAGAACGTGTGAGTGTTGACAGTTCGATCTCGATATGATTCCATGTTGTCATGCGGCTGCCACCCTCAGGTAATATGTTAATTTAAACTTTAAATATTGCACATATCTTGTAGTTAATAGCTTAAAGATTATTATAACATGTGTGTCTTATTTTTTAATTGTCATATATACTTCGCAACCGATATCAGAGTACATGCCACACTACTACAAACAAGTCACTCTGCTACAGACATATCATCACACCATTATGACTGTGCCACATCCATCGGCTTGGGTACTCCCGTCGGAGGTAACATCTTTTATTGTGAGACCACCGATAGTAGTTCGACAGGCTAGCCGTCCTAAGATGAGTAGAGCACGTTCTGGTGCTGAGAGTTCGACCACGCACAAATCTCAAATATGTAGGAGGTGTCGGCAACCCGATCACAAGTCACGTGCCTACACTGCTTATATCGCCATTGGTGAGGTGGATTTGAAAAGTCATCCACCCCAAGATGGGCCACGAAGGCGACGGGCGAAGATATGTAGTATATGTCAGCAGACGGGGCATACAAAAAGAAAATGTCCGGAGAGAGTTGATCATATGAGTGAGTAGTGGCACTTGCTTTATTTCTATTTGCATTTATGACGAATTAATTAGATGTTGTTAATGTATATTGGTTAATGTTAGTCTTGGTGTTTTGACATAGAATTTATGTATTGTGGCTGATGTTTGGACGAATTTTTGAGTTCCTGTTTGATCTGGTTTGGTTTGTATACGAATTCAGGTGGATTTAATAAAATTTAAAATAGATTTCTAGATTTGAAATTCTTCATTTCGAGATCTCAACTTGTATATCGAGATCTCGGTTTCTTTTTTTAATTATTATTTTAACTTTAATTTTATTTGAATATTATAAAAACAAAATGGAAATTCCAATTTTTAAACAAATCGAGATCTCGATATCTAAGTCGATATGTCGATTTTGAGATCTCGAAATGCCTATTTCGTGATTTCTAAGGTTTGAATCGAGGCAATTTCAATTATTGTATTAATTATTGAATTAATACATTTCGAGATGATTAAGGGGTATCGAGATCTCGACTTGATTTCGAGGGATATCCCTTAATCATCTCGAAATGCTTGATCTGTAATCAAATTAAATCCATTTAATTCTGTATAATTACCTGTGCATTTCAACCACAAAATACACCAACAATTCAACCAGAAAATACACAAAATACACCAACAATTCAACATTAATAAAGCATGTTTTACAATAACAAAGCAAATCGGGCTACTGGGATTCCTCATCTGGATGTCTACACCAATGTACTATCCTATCGCCTACATACTGCCTATAACTGATACTAAACTCAGTAGTGAGTTCTTTCGTTGGAATCCTATTTTTTGAATTAATCTGTCTACATAATTCATAGAAAAAGCTCCACAACTATGTGAGTCCTTCTGTCTACACTGCTCATTAGGGTCCATGATCAGAGGTAATGGGTCATTCATCCTTTGACGAGGAGGAATGGCACCGTGCCAGTACCCGGCGGCATCAAGGATATTGTGGTTTAGAGCTTGAAATTGGCAAAAATGGAGGTTCACGGTGGTGCTTGAACGTCGGCACAGAGAGAGAGGAAGTGGGGTAGGTGTATAATAAATCCAAAAATAAATAATATAAAATATTTTAAAAATCAAATTCTCTCTCCAATCATTGACAAAATGGCTAAAAAATTTGTATTTTTAAACATATAGTTAGATAACATGTTAAATTATCAAAAGTGACTATATAAATTTCATTTAATTATATAACGAAACAACGTTGTTCACACTAAAGATAAACGATGTTGTTTCCTAAACGAAGACTTCAAATCCCCAATCTACGAACCCTAAATTCCTTGTTCTCTAAATCTCATCTCCCACGAAGTCCATGACTAAATCAGCTACCACTCAGGTGCTAACACTTAATTTTGATGGCAATGTTGACGGTGTAGTGCACGTGGCATAACTTGGATTTAGATGTTGTTTATTGGCGGATTCTTTTTAGTCAAATTCCTTATACTTCTCTATTACTATGATTTCTCGGCGCCTTTGGTCTTTCCTTCTATCTAACTTTGTTGAGGCACGAGAGTTTTGATTTATATTTGATAGAGCAAAGGCAGGCTGTTCGAATTAGTCTTCCCTCCCTTATATTTGTTGTAGATGAGCAACATTGAACTTCAAGTTTTTATAGTGCCTCCCCTCAACTGGAGCATAAAGTTATAATTTATAATTTGAAATATAAATCCTATAAACCCATGAATATTAATATGTATCAATTTATAAGATTCCCACTTTTTCTCTTCTAATTCTTTATTTGATATGTATTTTCATCTTGCTATCTTTGTTTGGTTATGGAAGTGAAATGCCATCAGCTATGGTGCACCCCCATGAAATTTAGGGGCGTTTGATTTAAGTATCGGAATCACTATGGGTATGGGTAAAGATATGAGTTTGAAAGTAAATGGAATGGGTATGTGTTTAACTATTCCAATCAAGATCTTTGGTATATAAGATAGGTTTGGGAATCATTTTAAATTACGATATTTGGTTTCTCAAGTTTTTATATTATTTTTAAAAAAATTAAATATTACATAAATAATAATAATAATAATTAATTTGGTAATAAAAAACCAATGAATAAAATAATATTAAAAATAAAATTAAGTAATAAATAATATTATTCTTATTATGAAATATCTATCCTTATATTTATTTTATATAACATAAAATTAAGATAAAAACAAAAATAAAAAATATTATCACGGCATTTAATTCTGGAAAATATATTTTAACATAATAATATTAAAATATAGTTTTAAATTACTATTTTAAAATAATTAATATAATTAAAATAATATTATTAGATTAATAATAATATATAATTATTAAATACATAATAATAAATTAATAAATAATAAAAATAAAATAATATTATAAAATATTATCAAAAATTTTAATTAAATGAAATATATTTTTAATATAATAATATTAAATTAGTAAAAAATTATTTTAAATTGCTATTTTAAAGCAATTAATATAATTTTATTAATATTATCATATTAATAATAATATATAATTAATAATATTTTTATTTAATATTATTATATTGTATAATGATATTATTACTCAAACATATTTAATTACTAATTTAATATTAATTATTATATTATATAAAATTACAAATTAAAAATTAAATTTTGGGAAGAAGATGTGAGTATGGGAATGAAACCCCCCAAAATAGAGAGGAATGGGGATTCCCAAATTTTAGGGAATCATTTGATTCCTGAGGGAATGATACTCATAAACCAAACGGTGAATTTCAAAATCATTCAATTCCCTGATTCCGAAACCCACCAACCAGACACCCCCTTAACAATCTCATCTCATATACAGGTAAAACTAATCAAAATAAATGAATCATTTTTTTTGTCATCAAATACAAAAATAAGATAAAGTGACAATATATTATACTTAAAAGTCTTCATTATGATATTATATTAAAACCAGCTAATTGATTTACTAAAATATATTCTGATTTAAACTTGCGTTACACGTTTAAATGAAACAATAAGATGAGAGTTTCTTTTCTTACTGAATATGGCTTCTGCTAATCTAGGTTTCAGCACCATCATCATCACAAGACTCCTTAACAAGACGAGCAATGAACGCGTGATTGAAAGAACTAGTTTCCAAAATATCAAATACAAACAAAATCAACACTTTTTAACATGATAATAGATATTTTAACTTTACAAATATGGAAATGTACGAGTTTACTACGAGTATGATAAGATATATTCTATATTAGCTCCACCAGCAGAGCTTTTGGCTCAAAATCTAAATACAGATGGTCATCAAGGATCATGCAGATATTCCCTGAATCAATTCTTTTGTTCTCCATCAGGTGCAAAAAAACTATCATCAACTTCATAAGCTGCCAAACAGGTGGAAATTACGCTCAATACATGGAAAAAAAAGGCATTTTCATGAAGCTTTCACTTAAAAACAATGAGTACGATCATTCTTCAAATATATCTCCATCCCGCATGTCATAAAGAAATCGGCACACGTGAAGCTTCAACATTGAACAAATTAAAAAGACAATGTCCAATAATAAATTTAAAAGAAACCTCGTGTAGGCTCCTCAAGCATGTGTGAATGCATACTGACGTTAAAAACTCAAAATGCTATCTTCTATACTTAAAAATAGTATATTAAACCGCTTGATCTTTTCATGTAAAAATTTACCATTTAATTTAAAAATAGTACCACATAAAATAGCATGAAACAAAAGGCAAAATAAATTAGAAAAGCAACCAGAGAAAGACTACAACATGGACAAAAGATAAGAAATAAAGATTAGCTTTAGTTCAAACAAAAATAACCTCAGCTCAACAAATTCAAAAGATATAATGACAACAAGAACTTAATATTATGCTTTAGCCGTACTGCATCAGAAACTTGGGAAGTTAAGATTTCAATAAACATTGTAGCCCAGTAAAAAAGAAACCTACACAAAAATACCATTTGAACATGAAAAAGAATGATAAGACCGTTCATATTCCACATGCATGTAGTGGTGCTTCATAATGTATCACACCATTTCACAGATCTATCAAAGTAACAGAATAACTATCCACTTATTTCACAGAGTATCCATTGAACTAATTGAGTTGCTTCACACTCTCTCTTTTTTATCTGTTCAGGGTGGTCTATCTTCATCCATTTGTCCCACTCCCTCGATGGCATACTTAACGCGGCAATGCCCCAAAAATATTGTTTTCTGCTTGTATGCAACCAAGGCATAGGTTACCACACTGGTGCAAATCCGAAAAATGGGTAGCAAGGCCCAAGAAGATGAAGACAAGAGCAATAAATGAGTTTCGTTTCAAAATACCATAATATATTAACTAGAGAAACTTGAATAACCATGGATAAAGGGTACCTAACAATGTCAGATATTCCATCAAATTCCCACAAAGTAGTCTAACTGGCACTAAATAAAGACTTTAGCATAACACTCTATTTTGTGTTGTCCTAAAGGAGCCCTATACAATATTTTTTCTAAAGTGATATGCTTTCAGACACGTCACCTTTAACAAAAATACATATTGGCAGAATCAATCAGTTGTGCTACAATATATTATAGTTATAATTTCAATGTACTATCATGATTTACCGAATTCATAAATACACAGCAACAATTATCACTTACAATTTCCGAGTAGCTCCTTAAAGAGGCATGTTAAACTAGAAAGTTAATTTTGCAACATTATGTCTTACTGGAGCACATCTCATTATGTTTATCAAATAGTTACTAGTTAGTGTGTTTGATGCTACGGCATGAATAGAATATGGATCGGACATTGATGATCAATATAAACTTTACACATGATGTGAAGCTTTTTAATTAACTGTGGAAAAGCTCACAAGAAATCTATGTTTCTCAGCTATAAATGGAATCTTGTGTTCCACTCATATATGATTATTTTTATAGCATCCTTTAATAACTATAGACACATAAGACTAAAGAACCCGAAATAACTTCCTCTGATTTATTTATTTATTTTTTAAATATCAATCATTGAAAAGGGGAAGAACAAGTCAAAGTGTTAAAAGCATATACTGTTGTCAATCTTTCTGTTCAACTGTCTTCATCTGCCCAACAAAATTATCTGGCAGTATTACAAAATAGACATGGCATAGTAGGCTAGTCAAAGAAGGACAAGAGATTATGCTAATATTTTGAGTTTACTAGTTGACGTGATTTTTGTTGAAAGATTAGGCTCATTTTCATCTTTCTGAACAAGAGGTTGTTTAGCTTCTTGAAGATTCATTAGCATTTGATAAGGCTAAAGTTACCAATTAACCATCAGATCATAATTTCCTGGTTTCTGTTTATGTTCTTTGAAAACAAAAATTATCATCACCATTTAATCTATTCTACACTATCTTAGACCGTAACTCTACCAAAATAGTCTGGTCCAACAGACTCTCTTTGCCTTGATTTCCTAACTAGTTACAAGTATAGATCTTATCAGAAAAAACTATTACAAGTAAAGGACTCAGCTAGTGAAGCAACATTCTACACATCAGCCCAGTACAGCAAAAAGTAAGTACTGTGGGCTCAACGAGCCAAGAGTGCATATCATGAACAAACAGAGCATCTGAAACAAGTAGCACAGAAAAGGATCATATTGCTGAAAGAAATCTTGGTTTGATGAGTTTCCCATCACAGGAATAAAGTTTTTTAGTGCTTCTTCCGCAGAGGAGGAGGCTCTTGCCATAACAGTTAAGATATTTTTCTCAGGCTTAGAATGTTCAAACATCAAGCAAAATGAGAAATCTATAATAGTTCTCAAAATGTACTTGTAATTCGTGATAAATGAAGGGATGTGAAAAAGTAAGGGCATGTGGAGAATGAGTTAACAGTTAACACCATCTCAAAAATATGCCAATGGGCAATGTATACTTAGAGTTACTCTTCTCAATTTGGTATAGTAAGCACAGCATCAACGTGTTTAAATAGGTGCTACACTAATATCCAAGCATGCAGTATCTTGAAGATAAGAAGTCTTTCAAGCCTAAATTACTTTAATATTTCTAATTTTCTAAGATTCAATGCATAAAATCCCAGTCAAAACCCTTTTCCTATTTAGATAGAAGGTTTAAGTCAATTCATGCCTATGCTGGAAACCAAAATGCAAAAGGATTAGAAACAATTAAGATACAAAAATTGATAACATGAAAACCATCCATGATAACCTAAACTAACCTTATTCTATCTTTAATTTCATTCTTTAAACTATTATAACTGTCATAATTCCAGAGTATTTGTAGAAAAAAAATGTATATTCTAACTTCCACTAAAGTGTTCTATATTTATAATCTTGTACCACAAAATTAAGTTTATGCTGATTTGAAAGTAATCTTCATTAAAGGAAGCACAGTGATCATGCACTTACAGATGTTCTTTTTTTCCCATTATTTTTTTCTCTTTTATAATATTGCATTTCTAACCAATCACCCCAGTTCATCTGGAGCATAGTTTACATTGATCCTACCGCTCTGCAACATAGTTACATGAATGAACCAACGCTGACAAGATATCAAGAGAAGGGAACTAGGCTATTGTGGAGTGGTGCATTCAACCATGAGATAAAATTTTTAATCCTCTATCTTTCTTGAAAGAATGACTACGTCACACATCCAAAAAATGCTAGGAGAAAGTTCAGCCATGAGCTCGTGGGATGTGTAATCATACACGATGCCAGCTCTTATGGACCACGGGGTATCAAGCCATGTCATTTGGGGTATAACACAAAAAAAAAAATGAACAGAAAAAGAGAATGAAAATGTTTATGTAGGATAAAAAAAAAGATGAGCAGAAAATGAGAACAGTGATCTCACTAATTTAGCATACCAAATAATAAAAATTCAGCTCATTTGGGGTAATGCATTCAATACAAATTATAGCAGCCTCACACACAGTCTGATTAATCAGCAAGAATCCCCACCAAGAGGACAAAAAAAGCAGATATTGAACAATGAATGAAAAACCATAACTTCTTCAGACAGAAATCCTTACACAAGAAAGTTCAATCCTGTCCCTGATTGTTACGATCTGCACCTTCACCACCCGAATCCGGCCCTGATCCAGAACCCAGCCCTCGAAATAACCAAGGAGGAAATGAAATGGTCATCCTCCCTGACCTTTGACTATCGGAGCCCCCAGCCATATTCCCATCACCACCCACAATCCCCTGGGTAACTCCACTCGTGCGCGAATTACTCCTACTATTCTCATAGTCTGCATCATCAGTAGGAAGCTCGTAGCGGCACACAGGGCAAGAATTATGCAACTCCAGCCAGGGCATAATGCAATCATCATGATAAACATGTTTGCAAGGCATCTGCTTCACAACAGTTCCCAACTCGAAATCATCCTTGCACACGGCACACTGCGCCAGGTCCGATTTCAGCAAAGCCGCATCCACAGTAATGCCCGGAAGCGCCTGAACAGCAGACTTTGAGGCCGGCGGCGTACCATATCGATTTGGGTCATTCTCTGCCAACTGCTGGATCAACTGCTCAAATCCCGGCCCCATAAAATAGTCCCCAATGTTAGCTGGAAGAGAAAATCCGGAAGCCGACGGATGATCATCAAACACAAACTGATAGTCAACGCCGCTGGCGCGACGATTGGCGAGAAGGTTCAACAAATAGAGAACTGGGTCGAATGCCTCCTGCCCCAGCGATGATTCTCCGACGACCCTGCCCGGCCTGGAGAAATTGGTAGGGTTTGCGGAGGGGAGGAGTTGGGAAAGGAAGAGGGATAGCGGGTCGGAGAGAAAGGGGTCAGGTGTAGGGTTAGGGTTTTGGAATTCTTCGACAAAGCCGGAGTTGCAGGTGGGGCATAGGATATCGCCCCTAGGAGAGGGGGTAATGGTGACGGTGTGGTCGCATTGGTGGCAGAAGTACATCTGCGGACCGCCGTCCGCCACCGTGACGCCGCTGAATGCCATGTTTGCACGAACAGCGCCTTCCCAAAGTAAATTTAAAAGGGACGGTTATTGGAATACATTTTCTCTTTTTTGCGCATTTTAAATTAATATCCGTCGAGGGAATTTCGGCCTTCGTTTTTTATTTTTTCTTTTTTTCCTTCTATTTTCTTTGCATCATTTTTTTTTGTTAGATATTTACGATTTCTTCAGATTTTCTTCCTCTTTTTTTTAATAGATTTCTTCCAATTTTCAATTAACATGCATATTCGACATGACAACATGCATTATATATCTAACATTCATTATATACCTAACAAATATCTTTATGTATTTTAATATGATATTACTCTTATTTTGGAACAACATTATTATCATTATAATGCATATGTTTTAATATATAATTGTTTGGTTTGAGCACAATAACCAAGATATATGAGTGTAAAATGAGTTGAGTGTTGAGTATAAAAAAGTTACCATTTTTAGGAACAAGATAATTAAAATGGGACGTACGAAAATGGAAAACAAGACGAATAAAACGGGACTGATAGAGTATTTAACAAGTGCAAATATAATGATGAATGATGATTTCGCTGAAAAAATATAGTATTGTATTTTATCTATCATATTCTGCATTATATCCTATAACTTCATGCATTATATGTGCAACTTCATTCATTAAATAAAACTTTGTGTACTATTACGAGAATTATGCATATAATTACTAATTTTTATTTTTACTATGATTTTTTAATCGAAAATATAAGCTATTACTTTTATTTTAGAGCAAAATTATATTACTTTCATTATAATGCATATGTTATTAATATAACAAGTGCAGATATTCATTATATAAGAATTTGTGTACTGTTATGATAATTATGCATATAATCATTAATTTTCATTTTTACGATAATTTTTTAATAAAAACATATGCAATAGGGATTTCATTTGAAAGATGATTAAATTACCATTAATTTGATATATGATACATGAGAAAATAATTTAAATCGAAGGAGCTATGAATATTTAAAGATTTAGGATAATTTAAGAAGAGTGAAAATTATATTACAAAATTACCCTTCATTTCATTTTTTACTATACTATAAGGCAGACGAATTTGTTTAATCTTGAGCATTGGATTACCAATTTGAAAGGCCGAGATTTATTCTTATTTCTCATGGTAACAAACATTCTCACAGGATCACTCTCCTATATACATAATATATATATATATATATATATATATATATATTAGTGATTATGTGTTAAAATCATTTCAGGTGTTAAATAAGAATAAATCTAGACCATTAAAAATCAAAATCAACTCATGTGATCAATTTGAATCCGTCCCAATTTCGGTGCATTATTTGTGTATGTCTTGGGTTGTGGACATGAGAATTAATTAATTCATAGGCCCACTTTATTATTTGCATTAGGTCCCAGATCTAGCCCAAATAATACGCTGAAGGAGCCCTCTAGCCCACTAGGGTTTCAACACTAGGTTTATAAATAGTAGTTACTCTCTCTCAAATCGTATCAGTCTAAAAATATAAAAAACTTAGAGAGAGAGGGGGGGGGGGGGGGGGGGGGGGGGGGCCGGTTGTGTTGAGGGAGGAGAAGGAATTCGACTATGTCCTGCACAATCACAATCTTGTGGAATCCTTACCAGTAGCAGGATTGAACAACATTGGGATACAAATCTGAAGATCTAATCCGGAGAACAACCCTTCTTCTTCTCTTGTGATTTGTTTTTTTTTAAATCTTGAAATTAGGTTTCTATACTAATTATTTATTTGACGGCGCTGGTTGTCGGCAGTCAGCTACTGCTACTGCGGTCGTGGTTCGTAATTTGATGGTTGGTGACAATTTGATGTAAACCCTAGGGTTTGTAGTTCAGTTGTGGGACCAATTTTCAAATTACAAACCCTAGATCCAAAAAGATTTGCTGGTTGAGAAAATCAAGGCCCTGAAGATTTGTGAAGATTTGAAGATTTGTATTCAAATTCAAATTTTGTAATAGACAAATTTTATTTCTTGTTTAGGGTCATGAGGAATTTTTGTTTGTTTTAATTGTCCTCGTATGATGTGTGATTTATTAATTCACGGAGGTACATGGGCTAAAGTTGTTAGGTTTCTAAACAAACAATTTAAATCAAGTGAATAGTGGGAGGGTTTTGCATAAACTTCTACGAGTGTAGCTTGCATAATTCTTTTCTCATAAGTATTCTAGGATTGATTTAAATTAAAGATAACAAAGGCTTTAAGGGGCATGCGTATGGGTCTCGTATGTATGCCAAATCAATCTCTTTTAGCTGGAGTTAAGTTTGTGGTTAGTTTCTATTAGTCCCAGATCAGAGTATGAATAATGTGCAGTGGAAGTAATTACACTCTGATTATGAGTAAATCAAGTTTCAGTGGCAGCCTATAAATAACAATTTTAAATTTAAAACTCAGTTTTAGTTAGGTCAGCAGATTAGTTATCACTTTTACAGTTCAAATAGTTAGACAATTTATACTCTTCAATACTTACACAGTAAGTATTGGAGGTTTCAAAGTATCTATGAAAACTGTATGATGCGAGAAGTAAAAGAAAACTGTAAACGAGACAGGATATTATAGTGGTTCAGAGCCTTAAGTCCTACGTCCATTCTTTGGATATCAGATCTGGTAATTCACTAAGTTATGAAGTTACACTCCTCACGATCTATAGCCAACTGCTGCAGAAACCTTTGCCCACAGCAAGGTGGTTCACTCGCCCAGATAGTTGCACTTCACTCCTTCTTCAGTCCGTCAAAGGCTCTGCGTCTTCTCTGTGGACCGGCTCGAAGTTGGACTGAGGACAAACCTTCCTTTTCCTTCTTCGGTAGGTTGGATGATTTTGTTCTTCCCAGAACGTCAACTGGTTGGCGGTAGCCTGTAATAACATGTTCTTCCTTTGCAAAGATCAGGCTGCTGTGTTCTTACGTAGACAGTAAGAACACCAAGATACTAGATTAAGTGTGATGACTTAATCCTAGTATTGCAACGTCTCGCAGTGAATCTCCTTAGACTCCGTAGCTATGAATGCAATGAGCTCAATAAATGAACTACGGGAGCTATGTCTTCTCTCTTGAAGGCGCTTGACTGTGAGAGACAATGAATGTGTTGGAGATTGAAATTAGCGTGTATAATCAGATGAGCAGAGTGGCAAAGGTTTTTAAGTCTCTGTGGTTCCTGCTATTTATAGGTGAAACACCAGAAACTAGCCGGTAGAGACATTGGAGATGATGTCCAATCATAATTCATGCTCTTCTGAAAGTCGCTCGTCTTTCTGCTTTTTCTACTACAATCGTACTGCTTTTCAGTGCAATTGTACTTGTGTGTTAGACGTCAAACGTTGTATGTCATTCGCAGCTTAGTATAAGTCTGATCCTTTATCATTGACTTCTTGGTGATCCCTTGCGACTTTGTTCGACATATTTTCGTGTACGCATTCCTGTTGGGATTGTATACTAAAATCATTTATGATTAAGTGTGTTTGCTTGATACACTGGTCTTCATAAATGTGTTACATCAACATAGTCACTATCTGATATAACAAACATACGATATGAACTATAATATCCTATTGTGTCGCCTATAGGGATGATCATATGGTGTGTAGGAGATCATAGAGGATCATATGAATCGTTTGACCTAGCGAGGTATAAACAGTATCATTGCTGAAACAGTCCCTGGAGAGGCTGTCGGTTTAGGCTGCGACACATCAGTTTATAAGTGAGCTTATCCTAGCTACTTGATGTGTTGGTACATCTTTATGTATTGATGGGATCAACAGTGAGATGTGCCATTCTAATTGACATATGAATGAGCCAAATCTCTAGATACTTGTTATGATCTTAAACCTAATGGAAGGCTAAGGGGCATACATAAGTTGACCACACTTTGAATTGCGAGGGTGGCGAGTCTTTCATGTACTCATATACCTGCATCTTGGGTGTGGCGGTTTGTGTGTGGCTTACTTAGGCCGGACATGTAGGTAATCATATCCGCTTTAGGATGGGGACATTCCCTGAGGAGCTCACAAGGTTCACTATGCTAAACCCTGCAGGTTGAATTATTTAATTCAGGCATAAGTGAAAAGGAGTGAGTGGTACAACTTAGGAAATAAGAGATTAATTAATTAATTATGGCTAATTGTCATAAGCCAAATTAATTAATGAATGTCCGGAACCTTAAATATGTGGATCATTCAAGTTTAATGCAACCCGTTCCAAATTATGTGGTAATAAAGGGGTGAGTCAGCATTGTTACCGTGGTGAAGGTTAAAACAATATTTTATTAATTAATTATGTTCTGGGTTGGACATGGAATTAATTAATAAAGAGGACCCACTTTATTATTTGCATTTGGTCCCTGGTGGTGAAGGTTAAAACAATGTTTTAATAATTAATTATGTTCTGGGTTGGACATGGAATTAATTAATAAAGAGAGCCCACTTTATTATTTGTATTTGGTCCCTGGTCTGGCCCACAATCTGCTCAGAGCCCATTAGGGTTAGGGTTTTGTAAACCCTAGCACTATAAAAGCCCCCTCTCTATCAGATCTACACACACAATAGACATAACTATGTGAGAAGAGATAGAGGGGCGATGGCTGTTTCATTTGGAGGAAGTGATCGATTCCTTCGGATCTTTGATTCAACTCGGTAGCGTATCATCACCAGATTTCCAAGGAGCAAGGGAACAGATCAGAAGATCAGATCTGTTGGAACAAGATAGCTTTGATCGATCCCACCTCTAGATATACTCCTTCGTCATTGTCTCCGATCTAGATCTGTAGATCAATTGTTGGAGTTCAGGTATTCCGTAGATCCATCGCTTGTAATTAATTTTTTAGGAGCATGCTTAGGTTTACCTGATTTATTTAATTAAAGTTTATTTTCAATATCCTAAGAACGATCCTTGGCAAGTTAATTAAAGTGACAACTCACGTTGTCTATTGTAGACTCAAATCCTACAATTGGTATCAGAGCCAAGTTATAGTTATTAGGCTCTATCCTGGATAAATTGAAATTAAATAAATATGTATGTTCATGGATGGATTTAAATTGTCGTGGATGTTTTTGTTCTCGTGGCCTTCTCGTTTTTGGATCTGTTTTTCACCACGAGAAAATCTGTGGTTAGATTTAATAGGGAAAATCATGTAATAGATTTAGATCTATTTTTTTTGTATTTTATATTTTTTAAATCTGTAAAAATCTGAGATCCGAAAGTCAGAAGAGACGAAGAACATTCATCAGATCCGACAATAGTTCAGATTCAGCCCAGCAGCAGGCCGCGGCGGCGCGGCAGAACTTGGTTCTGCTGTGTGGTTGGGTCGCGCCCTCTCTCCCTCACGCTGCTATGGTCATCGGTGGACTGCAGCAGCCCTGGAGAGGGCGCTGGAGGTGGTGGACAAAGACGGCAGCAGCTAAGGTTCCGCCGCAAGCCACCTCTGCGCGCGTTTTCTCTGTTTGACGAGGAAGACAACCGGTGCAGCGCAGCAAGGCTGCGGGTTCGGATGGTTCGTGAGCGCCTGCCGCATTTGTCTGCTCCGGTGACGGTTGCTGCAGCGACGACCAGTGGTGGTGGCATCGGACAGCAGAGCCGCGCGGTGTGAAGCAGCAGCAGCGAGCGCGAGCTCGCATTTCAGACACGGCTGCAGTGACTCGCTGGTGGCCGTGGCAGCGCCGGGACATGACTGGGCTGCGGGTGTGGCCGGCAGCGATGGCTGGGGTGCGAACTCCGGCCGCAGTGGTGGCCGAAAAGCGGCTGGCGGCGGCTAGGGTTTCCAAACCTAGGGTTTGGTTGCTCATGTTGGGCTAGAAACCCTAATTTGCAGCCCAACTGTTGTTTTTTCAGCCCGATTCAGATTTCAAGTCCAACGGAGGCCCAGTTTGAAGATCTGTATCAGAACTAAATCTTGTAATAGTTAGATTTAATTATTTCCCATGTAATCGCATCTGAGGGGCCACAAGAATTTTATTTGTTTATTTATTTATTCTCGTTATGATGTGATTTATTATGTGCGCACCAGTAAATAACAGGAAAGCATGCTTACTTGCTTTATTTACTTACTGTTTAAGCATGTTATAATTATTTAATTATTGAGCATGCTTTATGTGATTTATTTTATATTTTAAATTGTGTCTATAAATTCCGGGATCATATTAATTTATGATAGAATTTTAGATGTGACATAATTTATGAGACATAAAATAATATGTGCGCATGAAACCTTTAGAAATTTAAAATACTAAGCTGGATTTTGGTTATTTTTCAAACTAAAATCATTAGACCTCCACAAATACGGTCTCTCATTAGAAGTAACACATTTCAAAGCGTAAACGTCTACTTCAGTAGCTTGCGTTAGAAATAACTTACCAGTTCTAATGCGATGAGGTTTCTAAATAAAATATTTAGTTTAAGATGAGAAGTGGGAGCCTCTGAGCAAACGTCTACTTCAGTAGCTTGCATTGAGACAACTTTCACTGGTCTCTAAGATTAATCTAAATGAGATAACGAAGGATGTAAAGGGCATGTGGTATGGGTCGAGTACGTATGCTAAATCTCCTTTTAACATCCGGAGTTAGGATTGTGGTTATTTTGGGTTAGATGTTGCCTGAGCACAACTCATGCATGAGATCCCTGCTCAAGATCGGCGAACATGGTCTTAGTATCTCCAATATTAATTTCTTTTGCCGACGGATACCTGGCATGGAGAGAAATTAAAGGATCTATTTTTGTCTGGTCGAGCATTTGTCGTAAACGTCTACTTCAGTAGCTTGCGGTAAATTAGCTTGGGCAATTGGAGGAAGCAAATTGCATTGTTTTATCTAAAGGTTCTATGCATATTTGTTTCACTTGTTCGTAGTATGTGCTTACTTTAATCTGCTTATTTGTTTTTCAGATATGTCTATTATTACATCGCTCGTTAATTCAATTGTACACAATTCCTTGACTGGTCCGAATTTTTTCCTGAATGGAAAAGATACATTGTCAAACTTTTGGATTTATTTGGACATTTGTTTGTTCGGCAAACTCCCTGTCCGAGTCTGCCGACCGATGCATCTTCCAACGAGGAGCGCGCACAGTATCACATGTGGATGTGGTCAAATGGCATGGCCAGACAATACATCTTGGGTGGTATGTCAGATGCACTGCGTCCTTGTTATAGTGATGTATGGTATGCACATGATCTTATGCGACGTCTTGACGTAGCATATGGCATGCTTGATGAACATGCTAGATTCAGTCTTATCAAGCGTATTGTAAGACAGAAAATGGGTCAGGGTTGTTCAGTGCGTAAACATGTGGAATCACTCATCCAACTCATCAATGAGTACACATTAATGGGTGGTCAAATTGACAATGATGTCAAAATTAACTTGATACTCAACACGCTACCGAAGTCATTTGATGACTTCAGGATTTCTGTTGAGAAAAACAAGAGTGAGTATATTGTTCACAATATGCTCTGGGATCTTGTGTCAGCAGAACCTTCTTCAGTCTTTTCTGTGAGTCACTCTGACTTGTTTCCGAGTCAGGAGAATGATGTCAAAGAAAAGAGGAATGAAGAAAGCAGTGGGAGTAATCTCGCATTATCAAGTCTTTTCAGATCTCTTGCTAAAAGTTCTTCTAAATCACGTCGTAATGACATGAAGAAGAAGAATGATAAAGGAGAGAGGAACAAAGGAAAGAAAGATAGCAAGAAAGACAAATGTGTCAAGTGTGGCAAGAAGGGTCACTGGAATGTAAATTGTCCAAGTTTGGTAACTAAGGGACAAGGTACACCATCTTTTGCATTGGTTGTGGAGATATGTTTAGTATCAGTTTTCTACTCCTTAGTGAGTAGTGGTTACTGAGGTTACTAATCATGTTTGATACACTTTGCAGGGGATCAAGCTTAAGGCTTGAAGATAGCGGGATTACCATCTCCAAGATTGATGTTGGAAGTTGTTGCTTTAGCAAATGGAGATTTTACTTTATGTTTATGATAAACAATGTTTGAGTTTTGAAGAGATGTTTTGTATAAAACTTATTTCCATTTATGTTACTGAGGATTATCAGTTATTTTTTATAGAGCTATTCTGTCATGATAAATAACAATGTTTTCCATTATGTTTAAATGGATGTTTCTCTTCAGAACTTGTTTACATAAACTAACAGTGATATATGACATATTAAAGAATCTCACTAGAGATAAGGTTACATCGGTCTAAGTAGTTTTAAGTAATTCTTGGAATTATGGATTCAATCCAGGTATTCCTAGGAATGGTACCTATGAAAACTACTCAAAGGTATAAGATGATAACCAGGCCTTTTAATAGGCTATTGAATCTCTAGGAGTTAAATCGTTTTTGCTCTGTGTTGAGTCTATTTCCGCAGTTGCCTTAAATAGGCATTGGTACTGTAATCACTTAAGATATGGATATGTTTATCTAATTCACTACAAGTCTTAGTCGCTTGCTTTAATCAAGAGCGTTTAAGACTAAGGTAGAGAAAAAGTTAAACAAGACCGTAAAAACATTATGGTTCATTCATAATGGTGTGTATCTCAAGTGAGATGTTTCACAGTATCTGGCAGAGTAAGGGATTGTATCCCAGTTGACTGCACCTATTACCCCTCAAAGGGATGGTGTGGACAAAACGAAAGAAATAAGATTCTTTAAAGGTGATAAGCTATGCCAGCTTTGCCATTTTTCGTTTTTAGGGAGTGCGCCAAAAGCAGTAATGTATCTGCCTAAACCAGTGTCTTCTAAATCAACTCTTAATACCCTAGTGGATCTCGACTTTCTCAAAAGGCAATGATGGGTAGTTCGGCTTTTAAGCTGATGAAGGAAACTGATTGGTTGGAAGAAATGTTTAAGCTAATGCTGCTTTGTGGGCTATCCCAAGTAAACGAAAAAGGTGATTTTGTTATGTATCCTAAATACAAGCAAGTTGTATATGATGAAACCACGAATCCAAATGTGATGTTGTTCTCCGACGATTTGGAGAAGACAATTTAAATCCATCAGGAAATACCCCGTGATATATTGAGCATACCTTGATAGGTATGGTACCAATTGCACGGTCGCCCATGCAAGGTGGTAAACCACAAATTAATGCACCAATAACTGACAACATAAAAGGAGCATCATTGCAGTGGGAGGTTGCCTTAACAGGCTTAACAATACTGGTTCATGAGAAATAGTCTTCGGACTTGTTCTCAATTCACGAACAATGTTGTACTAGTTCCTTAATGCACAACGAAGCTGTTAAGACAAACGATGCAGTTTAATGACATCAAGTCATGGATTCAGAAATGAATCAGTAAAAAGTTATGGTTGTATATCAGGATCAGTGTTACTAAATAGCTTTCCAGCTATAGACGTCTGATTAATATACAAGTAAAGAAATGTTCGAATGGTAACCTAGTATATTTCAAAAGTCTAGGTTTGTGAGCAAGGTATGTTTCATAACAAGACCTTCTCACTAATTGCAACTGTTAAATCCATTCGAATTATTTTGTCCATAATAGCACATATGAACCTAAGTATCTGGAAGGTAGATGACATCATCCGTGTATTCACAAATGGGTACCTTAATAAAAGGTGATGACATCTATATGCAACAACCAGATGAGTTATGTGCAGTAAGATGAGCAGCATCTTGTCTAGAAGCCAAGGAAGTTCAAGTATGAACTTAAGGGAGCTTCAAGGTCATGAAATAGATGTTTTTAATATTGTATATCGAGAATGAGAGATTTATGTACCAGTTATGTGTCAGCGGAAGCGTGGTTTTCCTTGCACATTATGTAGATGATATTTTTCACATTCGAAAATGGTGAGGAGATATTGTCAGGCATAAAGAGATGGTTATCCGAACAGTTTCAGAAGTAGGACATATGAAACACAGGAATATCCTTTGGATTAAAGTCTTGTGTTATCACAAGAAAAAGGATGTTCAGGTATCTCAAGTCACTTAAATTGATTCTGTGGTGACTCGTTTCATGCCAAGAAAGGATTGTTGTCTTTCTATATGGCGATGAACGAAGTCAGACATCTGTAATGTTGTAGGCATGGTAAACATATATGAATTCAACTCTGGACAGGCATATTGGTTTATAAATGTGTCCTGTAGGTTGAATGGCATCGGATATCCAGGAGGATCATAAGGAAGGAAATCGACCTCTAACTATGTGTTGGCCTTGTAGGAGGAGTTATAGGAATCTAACACAGAAGTGTGTTGTAAATTCCGGTATGAAGGCTGAGGGTGTGACAGCTTCATTAGCTTCGCAAAAAGCAGTATAACTCTGTTATTATCCTCTAGAGGTGTGTGTTCCGAGTTTGTCTAATAGAATCACAAGGTACTGTGATCATGCTGGTGCAATGACAAACTTAAGGGAACCCAAGACTCTCAAGATGGTGAAACACATTTAATATGTAGTACCACATCATACAAGAAATCGTGATAAGAGACGATGTGTATAAAGTGGGAGTGATTGACATAAAGGTCTAGCAAATTTATTTACACAGTGTCTGCTTCAAAAGACTTATAAGTGTCACACTCATAGTCTGAATCTAAAAGTAGAATCGATCACTAGTTGATAAACGTGTAAATAAGCTAGGTCTAATATAGACACACTTAATAATCTGATAAAGCAATGGTATTATGCTTTGAGTATAAATGGGAGATTGTTGGGATTGTATACTAAAAGCATTTATGATTAAGTGTGTTTGATTGATAGACTGGTCTTCATAAATGTGTTACATCAACGTAGTCACTATCTGATATAAAAAACATACGATATGAACTATAATATCCTATTGTCTCGCCTATAGGGATGATCATATGGTGTGTAGGAGATCACAAAGGATCATATGAATCGTTTGACCTAGCGAGGTATAAACAGTATCACGGCTGAGACAGTCCTTAGATAGGCTGTTAGTTTAGGCTGCGATACATCAGTTTATAAGTGAGCTTATCCTAGCTACTTGATGTGTTGGTACATCTTTATGTATTGATGGGATCAACTGTGAGATGTGCCATTCTAATTGACATATGAATGAGCCAGGTCTCTAGATACTTGTTATGATCTTAAACCTAATGGAAGGCTAAGGGGATACATAAGTTGACCACACTTTGACTTGCTAGGGTGGCGAGTCTTTCATGTACTCATATACCTACATCTTGGGTGTGGCGGTTTGTGTGTGGCTTACTTAGGCCGGACATGTAGGTAATCATATCCGCTTTAGGATGCGGACATTCGTTGAGGAGCTCACAAGGTTCATTATGTTAAACCTTGCAGGTTGCATAAGTGAAAAGAAGTGAGTGGTACTACTCAGGAAATAAGAGATTAATTAATTATGGCTAATTGTCATAAGCCAAATTAATTAATGAATGTCCGGAACCTTAAATATGTGGATCATTCAAGTTTAATGCAACCCGTTCCAAATTACGTGGTAATAAAGGGGTGAGTCAGCATTGTTACCGTGGTGAAGGTTAAAACAATATTTTATTAATTAATTATGTTCTGGGTTGGACATGGAATTAATTAATAAAGAGCCCTGGTCCACAATCTGCTCAGAGCCCATTAGGGTTTGGGTTTTGTAAACCCTAGCACTATAAAAGCCCCCTCTCTATCAGATCTACACACACAATACACACAACTATGTGAGAAGTGAGAGATGGGCGACAGCTGTTTCATTGGGAGGAAGTGATCGATTCCTCCGGATCTCTGATTCAACTCGGTAGCGTATCCTCACCAGATTTCCAAGGAGCAAGGGAACAGTTCCGAAGATCAGATATGTTGGAACAAGATAGCTTTGATCGATCCCACCTCCAAATCTACTCCTTCATCATTATCTCCGATCTAGATCTTTAGATCAGTCGTTGGAGTTCAGGTATTCCGTAGATCCATCACTTGCAATTAATTTTGTAGGAGCATGCTTGGGTTCGCCTGATTTATTTAATTAAAGTTTATTTTTGATATCCTAAGAACGATCCTTGACAAGTTAATTAAAATGACAACTCACGTTGTCTATTGTAGACTCAAATCCTACAATTCCAGTTTTTAAACTGTCTTGTTCGTGAAACTGTTAGTTCATCTTGACAGTTTCCGTATGACAACTGTGTCCACAATTTTTGCGACCTTGCTCAGCTCGTCTTCATCTTCTTGGTCAAGACAGTTTTTGCCTGGATGGTCTCTCCTCCAAAACTGTTCCACAGTTTTGTTGATTTCCTTCTTCCTAGACTATTACAACTCGAATATCCTATACAAGGATTACATGAGGTAATAACTCTAAGTCCTAGACTTTGATATGCAGTTTTGACACATCAAAACATCACATTAAGGTAGGATTTCTTCATCAATACCTAACAATTTCCCCCTTTTTGATGTTGTCAAAACCATACCTCTAAGTTTATCTGTCGGTAAGAAGATGCAGTTAATCTGAGTTTACAAATTTTTCTAGTCTACTACTACTCAGACCTGTGCCTCTTCTATACTCGACCTACTCTAAATTATCTTCCCCCTGAATGGGATAATTCTTATCAATTAAAGCAACAATTAATTTAGATCAAAGGAAGGAAATGCTGATCACACTGGAATATGTGAATTCAACAAGATAAGAATCAGGGAAAGAGACAACGACTGATTGTCTTCAAACCGGTAGTTTTTCATATATATATTTCATTGATTACAAATGCATGAACAAACTGCAGAAGCGAAAAATTTCAAAATAGTGCAAAATGGAAAGAATTCACCTTTCTTTTTTATTCTACTCCTTCTCCTTTTCCCGATTCAAGGAATCTGCATCGTCCTTTGATCTTGATGAAGTTGCAGTAGCGGTGGGTATGGTCGGCAGACTGGCTTGATGGATCTTGAGAACAACTGATACATCTGAGATATGTTTCCTATCTTCCTCTCTGACAGCCATTAACAGTTCCAGTTTCATGTTGAAGTCTGATCACTGCTATTTCTAACAGATTAATTACAATAACAGCGGCAAATAAATTTGTAAACCCTAAGGTTATCGATCCAGGGGAATTGTATGGGGAAACTATCCTATGTATTAGCTATAATCCTAAGATTCATTGTTTGAGGAATCCAAAATCAGGGTCTTATAAAAGTAAAGAAAACAATGCAGAAAATTAAAGTAGTTTTGAAAGCAAATTTAAAGGAACACAGATTCTAGGGAAGAACTCTTATTATGGATGACATGTAGGAATCAATTAATTTAACAGGTGGAATACTGCAAGAATGCTATATTTCCTTGTTTGGCAAATATAACCTAGATTACTAACTAGTGACTATCTCCGCTCGGTCTCAAAGTACACCAAATTAGTCAATCTGATAAGCAAATCAGTTCAATTCCTACATCTAGTACATCTGTTTGGATAGTGTAGATCATATCATGCATTCCTATTCCCACTATTAATATTCACCTCTCGGTCCTTCTATCAATAGCTAGACATCTAAATTAATCGTCACCTCTCGGTCCTTGAATTAATCTAGAATTGTAGAATAAACACAAGAATCATGAACCTAATTAATTAATCCTAACATGCATCCATAATATTATTTAAACCCTAGAACCCGCTAGGGTTTCTAGCCACTCATCGCAGATAGAAATCCAAAAGAAAACATATTAAATTGCATAAACATAAAGAACTTACAAGAAAATAAAGGGCTTTCGTGTTTCCCAAGTCTTCAAACTCTAAAAACTGAATACTATGATGATTGGTATGATAAGGAATGCTCAAAAGTCGAGTTTAGTAGGCTATTTATAGTGGTGGATGTGTATCCTATCAAATCTGGGCTAAAGATATGAATAAATCCGAATTTCCGCTCCAGAAAACACATTCGCATCGATCATGGCTAATCACCATCGATCGACAAGCCTTCTTGGTCGCCGTCGATCAATGCCACTTGGCATCTATCGACGCGGCTTCTCGCCCCTTCTGCGCGGTCTCACGGTTTTAACCATAACTTTCTCTCCCGAACTCCGATTGACCCGATTCCAGTTGCGTTGGAGAGCTAACTCAAAGCATCATCCATTGCCATGTGCCAATAGCTCGAATTCCTCTTGTGGACGAAATCGTCACTGCTACTCTTACATGTCACTGCTTCCGGAACGGATTTCTCGTGAATTTAGGCCTAAAACCCTACAAAAACACCAAAACGCGCATAATACCACATAATATAGACTCATGCACATAATATATATATAAACTCAATAAAACTACATAAAATAGTAGAAAATAATATAGATAAGCGAGTAAAATAATGAGCTTATCAAAGCCCCCAAACTTGAACATTTGATTGTCCTCAATCAATAGGCAAAAAAGAAATCAAAAGATCATGCGATTAAAGTGAAATGCCTCACAAGATCCATCACAGTCAAGAATCAAAAATTCACTACACACAAGCAATTTGAAAGAGACAGAAAATTCATCAACATTGGAAGAACTCACGGAAAGTGTATCGCTCAACTCTCAAGTGTTTAAGGAATAGATGAAAGCACTCAACAACATGTATGAAGAAATTTCTACTTTAGGCTTGCAAATTTTCTAATATCTCCACTGCTAGAATGTGCACACAAGTCTAGAATAAAAAAGGACTTTCAAAGGGTTGTAATGTAGGCTTTTTGTGAAGGGTAGGGAAAATTTGGCCAAGTGACTAAATTAAGTTGAGTTGATCATTCTCAATCAACCCAAACCACCATCAAAGTTCATTCACCCTTCTCCTCAAATATATCAACAAATACACAACCTCCTTTTTTTTTCTAGCTCATTTTGAATCTCTTATGCTCTTTACATAATTTTTGTATTCTTTTCTTTTCAGAGAGCTTATGAGAATTCTAATTATTTCTTTGAGCTTTTTTTTTCACACATCTTTTCACCACTAATTTATATTTTCTTATCTCCATATCACAATCATTCCACCCACATACCACAACTCAAGACATGAGCGAAACCAATACTTCTTCTTAATCTCATAGACAAGGAAAGAAAAATTTTGTATAGGCTCAAAAGTGGCTAACTAGGGAAAATTCAATGTGAAGGGACAGTGTTTAGGGAATTGGGCTATCAAAGACGGCCTAAGATCATTTCCTAAACTTGTGCACACTATGCAGTCTCAACACAGAAAATAGGCAAGTTCTAGAGAAATAAAAACACACATGTGAATCTCACATCAAACGAAAAAAAGGCTCAAAATTCTCACACAAGGGTTCAAAATTTTTCTTCCGCAGTCAATTTCAAATAAGCTCAATCAGCACGCAAGCATAAGTGTCAAATCAATCCTATCATGCGATATTCTACATTCATAGGCATCTAACCACAATCACAATCAATTCAACTCAACCCTCAACCGATTCTAATCTCACAATCTCATTCGGGTTATTTCAAAACTCAAAAATTTTCCCCACAAAATAGAATAAACTTAAAAATTAAGGCAAAATTTAAATACGGAAAATTAAGGCAAAATTTAAATACGGAAAGCAGAATAAATAAAAGATAGAATGTTCCATCTCTTGTCCACATCCCCCCAAACTTATTTCCAACTCGAAGAGTGGAATAAGTTTGAAAATCAGACAAAAGAGGGAACGATACCAGGTAGTTGATCTCAGACATCAACTTTTTATCCCCCGGAGTCTTCAGATATGGCACGGCGTGAATTGTTGCAGCTGGCACTTCTCGTCGATCGACTTGAAGCCTTCTTGTGACCCTTGCTGTGGATCAAAGAGTATCACACTGGGCTGCTCGGCATCGATCGACGCCAGGCTGCGTCGATCGACGTCGAGCCGATCTCCCAATTTTTTTTCAATATTGCAAAAATGACTGTTAGCAAAGAAATAAAAGCAGAAATTCGAAATAAAATTAAAAAAACGAAAATTGAAAAGAAAATACGGAAAATGTTGGGTTACCTCCCAACAAGTGCTTGATTTAACGTCGCAGCTCGACGATACCTCAAATCACTGCCAAGGAGGTCGGGTCCAGACTCGCCGACCTTTGACATCCACCATGTAGACTTTCCGGTCTTTGATAATGGTTGTGAGCTCAGAAAAAGGAGGCATAGTTGACACTGCTACCCTTTCGTTTCCTCGCTCCCACTCAATGGCAGCTGCTTCATCTTCTTCAGACTCATCCTCTTCTTCAGTAGTGGAGATTCGATTGCACTCCGCCTTTTTCTTGTTCTTGTCGATCACAAAGGTGATCCTCTCATCATTCGCTCGGAGTGTGATCTCGCCGCCTTGACAGTCAATGAGAGCAGCGCTAGTGTCGAGAAACTCACGCCCCAAGATCATGGGCATATTCTCATCCTCATTCATCTCGTGCACCACAAAATCTGCAGGAAAAATGAGATGGCCCACACGAATGAGCACATCCTCTAGTATACCTTTCGGGCGGGACACAGACCGGTCCGCCATCTGCAGGGTGATCGTCGTGGGCCTCATCTCTCCGATGTTGAGACGCTTGTAGATGGAGTACGGCATCAGGTTGATACTGGCCCCAGTATCACATAGTACTCTCTCGAATGTGTGTCCCCCAATCTCAACCGGAATAGAGAAGCATCCAAGATCGCTTCTCTTGATGGGCACCTGCTTTTGAAGTAGCAGGTTGCACTGCTCGTGGATCTTCACCGTCTCGTTCTCCACGAACTGCTTCTTTCCACTCATCAGTTTCCGGAGGTATTTCATGTACCCCGGGATTTCCTTCAGTGCTTCGATCAGCGGAATGTTGATGCTGACCTTCTTTAGATTCTCCACAAATCTGGAGAATTTCTCGTCCTCTTTCTGCTTTGCAAACCGCTGTGGGAAAGGCAAATGGGGGAGCTGATCTTCATACTGCTTCAACTTCGTCCCTGGAGCAGACTTTGACGTTGATTGATGTAGGGTAGCGTCGATCGACGGGCCTCTGTCATCTGCGTCGATCGATGAGGCAGTTCTGTCGATCGACGTGGATTCGTCTCCCGCACAGTTTTGCTCATTTTCACCTCCAGAATCGTCCCTAGCCATCTCGGGACCCTTGTAGCTCGTCCCAGACCTCAGAGTAATGGCTTTGACTGGATTTTCCTTTGCGGGGTTCGCCTCTATCATACTTGGCAACTGTCCAGGCTTGTGTTGATTGCCGAGTGTGGTGGCAATCTGGCTCAATTGAGTGTCCATCATCTGAAGATGTTTTGTCATCAGCTGCATGTGGTTGGACATTCCCTTCACCTCGGTTTCTACTTTCCCAAACCGATTATCCGAGCTCTTGATGAATTTCTCGAGCGTCTCCTCTAGCACGGATTTCTTCCTTTCCACGATCTCTCCTCCAGTACCTGCATCAAAACCGGGCGGAGGGTGTTCTGCAGCAGAAGGGTTAGCACAGGAGAAACCAGGGTGAGATCGCCCATGGTTGTACTGATACCCTTGATTGCCTCGGTAGTTATTGTGATAACCACCGCCAACGTAATTCACCTCCGTACCGGCAGTTCCAGACGAACTGCTTGCACCCCTGTTGATGTAGTCAACCTCCACAGGTACTATGGCCATGCTTGGCTCTGCAACAGTTGTAGCTTGCGTTGTGCCCAATTTTTCAATCTCCTCCAGGAGCTTTTTCACCTCAGCGACCACGTCAATTTCTGGCTTTGTCTCGACAGCTTTGACTGGAAGCTGCCTATCAGTTGGCCAATGGTGGTTATTCACCGCCATATCAGCCACCAACCTCATACTCTTTGCACCACCCTTCTTCATCAGTATTCCTCCAGCAGATGCATCAACCAGCTCCTTCATGTGAGGGTTCAGTCCCTCATAAAAATGACACACTTGCATCTCCAGATCGATGCCATGTCCAGGACAGAGTCGTTGGAGCTCTTTGTATCTCTTCCAGGCCTCGTAAAGTGACTCGTCATACATCTGCTTGAAAGTAGTAATGGCAGCTTTCCTCTTTAGCAGCAGGCTCGGTGGGAAGTAGTTGGTAAGGAACTCTGCTCGAAGCTCCTCCCATGTCCCGATCTGACTCTTATCCAGTCCAGCAAACCAAGACCGTGCTTCATCTCTGAGTGAGAACGAGAACAGTCTCATCCTGATCACATCTTGGGTTACTCCGTTCTGCTTCACAGTGTTACACACCTCAATGAATTGGTTGAGGTGGGTATATGGATCTTCTACAGCTCTCCCCCCAAACTGGTTTTGCTGCACCATCTGAATAAGGCTTGTGCGTAGCTTAAAGTTGTTGGCATCAATGCCAACTCTGAATCCGGCCTCCGCTTGCTGTGGAAGAAATCGATCCAAGATGGACCTTTGCGGAACCACAATCTGCCTATTGTTCAACTCTGCCAGTCTTGCAGCTTGCTCCGCCTGAGTAGCCTGGGCTGCTTGAAGTTGTACTCTCAGCTGCTGCACTTCATTCACTAACTGCCTCTGCTCCTCGGGAGTCATATTTTGCAGAGGTGCTTCAGGATTCTCAGCCATCTCTCGTTGTTTTTTTTTCCTTTCTTTTTGATTTTCCTGCAGGTTGCTTCAATTTTAGGGACAAAGGCTTCGAGTGTTTTTCCTTTGGCTCTCGTGTTCATGCACCTGCACAGGAAACAGGTAAAATTAGTTCGGCGTCGATCGACGCGGATTCACGTCGATCGCCGCAAAAGAGTGGTCACGTCGATCGATGAAAGGTTTCCATCGATCGACGCTGTAAAAATGATCAACGTCGATCGACGCTAGATGGCATCGATCGACGCGGGACACAGACTCGAAAACTCACACACGCACACGTACAGAAAATTAAAACTCAATCCAGCAAATCCTAGAACGAACTAGTAACAAGATAAAATCTAACAATTCCCCGGCAACGACGCCAATTTGATCACTTCTATTTCTAACAGATTAATTATAATAACATCGACAAATAAATTTGTAAACCCTAAGGTTATCGATGCAGGGGAATTGTATGGGGAAACTATCCTATGTATTAGCTATAATCCTAAGATTCATTGTTTGAGGAATCCAAAATCAAGGTTTTATAAAAGTAAAGAAAACAATGCAGAAAATTAAAGTAGTTTTGAAAGCAAATTTAAGGGAACACAGATTCTAGGGAAGAACTCTTATTATGGATGACATGTAGGAATCAATTAATTTAACAGGTGGAATACTGCAACAATGCTATATTTTCTTGTTTGGCAAATATAACCTAGATTACTAACTAGTGACTATCTCCGCTCGGTCTCAAAGTACACCAAATTAGTCAATCTGATAAGCAAATCAGTTCAATTCCTACATCTAGTACATCTGTTTGGATAGTGTAGATCGTATTATGCATTCCTATTCCCACTATTAATATTCACCTCTCGGTCCTTCTATCAATAGCTAGACATCTAAATTAATCGTCACCTCTCGGTCCTTGAATTAATCTAGAATTATAGAATAAACACAGGAATCATGAACCTAATTAATTAATCCTAACATGCATCCATAATATTATTCAAACCCTAGAACCCGCTAGGGTTTCTAGCCACTCATCGTAGATAGAAATCCAAAAGAAAACATATTAAATTGCATAAACATAAAGAACTTACAAGAAAATAAAGGGCTTTCGTGTTTCCCAAGTCTTCAAACTCTAAAAACTGAATACTATGATGATTGGTATGATAAGGAATGCTCAAAAATTGAGTTTAGTAGGCTATTTATAGTGGTGGATGTGTATCCTATCAAATCTAGGGCTAAAGATATGAATAAATCCGAATTTCCTCAAATTTCCGCTCCAGAAAACACATTTGTGTCGATCGTGGCTAATCGCTGTCGATCGACGAGCCTTCTTGGTCGCCGTCGATCGATGCCACTTTGCGTCTATCGACGCGGCTTCTCGCCCCTTCTGCGCGGTCTCACGGTTTTGGCCATAACTTTCTCTCTCAAACTCCGATTGACCCGATTCCAGTTGCGTTGGAGAGATAACTCAAAGCATCATCCATTGCCATGTGCCAATAGCTCGAATTCCTCTTGTGGACGAAATCGTCACTGCTACTCTTACACGTCACTGCTTCCAAAACGGATTTCTCGTGAATTTAGGCCTAAAACCCTACAAAAACACCAAAACGCGCATAATACCACCTAGATAGACTCATGCACATAATATATATATAAACTCAATACAACTACATAAAATAGTAGAAAATAATATAGATAAGCGAGTAACATAATGAGCTTATCAAAGTCTTCATCCCACTTTCTACGTTCCTCTTCCCGCTTTTCTGTACTCTTCATCACGCCTTCGTTGTTCCTCTTGTCGCTTCTGATCCAATAAGATCAACTGCAGCTTCAGCGACTCATCCCTTCTCTCTTCCCCCTTTTTGACAATATCAAGAACAAGATCCAGTTGCTGTTCCACACGACGGTCTATAGCTTGATTTAGAACATTGTAGGGTAGAGAGTCAACAGCTACAGAGAGCGGATCGGGAGATAGGACTTTGTCAACTTTGGTGATTGCTCTAGAGATTTCCGGTGTCTGACTGTGAGAGGAAGCAGTAGAGAGCTCTGGAGGTGGAAGGATTCGCTGTGAGTCTGTTCCTTCCCCCTATTTTGTTGCTGGGGCTTTGGCCTTATCGGCGACTGCTTCTGCCTGTTGCTGTCGTACCAGCTCAGCAATTCATCAGCCAGTTGTATTTGTAGAGCGGCTGTTGCTGTTGTGTCTTCCTGTCGTTTCAGCTCAGCAGCTTGGGCTTCTTGTTGTCTCTTCAGTTCAGCTACTGATTCTGCTTCTCGTAGTCTTTGAAGGTCAGTAGTTGCTGCGTGTGCTTCCTTCTCTAGTTGAGAGATACGATTCTTGAACATTCGTTTGTTATTGTCCAGCTTTCTGCGTTGAGTAAATATTTCTTGTTGCTGGATCTCAAGCTCTTGACGCTGATTGTCAAGTTGCTGAAGAGATGTGTGATAAACAGCAATTTTCCTGTGGATGATTTCCAACTTGGATGTCACCGAGCTTGAGGTGATCACTTGAGAAGCGTTTAAGTGATTGGCTCCCCCTGAATCCATGATGGGTGCATGTTCATTTGATTCTTCATCTTTCTGTGCTGTGACGAAGGTAAGTTCTTTGGCAACGGACTTGATTGGCTTGTCTTTGTTGGTCTTCTTTTTCTTGCAATGATGAAGTTGTTCGACAGTTCGTTGAGTTTTTTGGTTTGGGTGTTCTACTGAACTCCGTGCTGTCTGTTTTCGCTTCCTTCTGTTTTCCAATTGTGTAGGCTTTCGACTGGGAGTGCCTGTCTTCTTGGATTTCTTGGAGGGTTCAGCAACACGAACTGTTGGAATTATCTTCAGTTCAACAGCTGATTCAACATCTATTTCCATGTCGTCAAGCTGGTAGCTACTTCATCCATTTGGATAAAGCGATATACTGGAAATTTTGGTGGAATGAAGTCGGATGACATGATAGTTTCTCCTTCATCCTTTGGTCCTAATAAATTCTCGAGAAGGTAGCTAACCTTCAGTCCTAACCCCACATTGGAAGAGAACTTCCATTTAATTGGGATATCCTTGTTCTTCTTCGCGTTTTCCAGTAAACGCCCAAAGATGTATGTGGCCCAATCTCCTCCGGGGCAATCATAAAGTACCATCATAAGAGAGTATTTGGGACTGCTTAATTCAGACAGTACCCAATTCCACAGTAAATCATTCTCAGCGCAATCTCACTGACAGTTTTAGCATAGGGGTTCAGTTCGGATACCTTGGTGGATGGTCTGAACTTCTCTAGTGCCTCTGGCTTTTTCCACTTTAACCAGTGAGTCTTCAAGGCATCACTGTTGTTCTGAAGATAACTGGCGATATCTTCTCCAGTTCTAGAAAGGTGTAGATGCTTGGCGATGAGATCAGGATCAACCCTTACTTGCTGTTTTTCAACCGTCGTGATGAAGTATTGATCTTTGATGTTGAAAATAGAATTTTATAAAACTCCGTGACTCGAGCAGGGTTGAATCGCCTAGGGCATGCTGTGAGAAATTTTTTTAAGTTTTCACGTAGGAGTTTTCCAGCAATTTCTTTGGCTATTGTCTCATTGGTGGTGATTGAGAGAAAGTTTCTCCAATTGAGAATTTTCTCCTTTGTGACTTGGGAGATGAAGACCTGTCGATTGATGATCTTGAAAGTTTCCGCTAACTGAAACAGTTCGTCTTGGGGAGTTTCTTCAACGAAGACAATGTGGTTGGAGGTCTCAGGGGCACTAGCATTCATGATTTGATCTGCCTTGTTGTTCTAAACTGGATAGAAGGACTGATCAATTTGAGGATCTCTGAATGAGCCCTAGAAATATCTTTACTAGGTTGACAGGTTGTATATGTGGAATTCAAGAAGACGATATGATGGGTTTAAGGGTTTAGAAGGTTTAGTTGAGTAGATCCATCGGCTGAGATTTAAATCCTTCTTTGGAGTGAACGACCCAGATTGATTTTGACGATGTCGTCTATTTAAATCGCCCGACACGCTGCGTAGTAACGTGTGGTGACACGACGTAGCACCGAAAAACACACCTTGTGCTAATCCGCATTTAATGTGATGTTCGAAAATGCACTTCATTATGATCAGTAGTTTTCTCTTTCTTCAATTCTAGCGATTAGTAGCGTGCAAAAGACTGTAAAGGTCATCTTTGAAGAGGAAAACTGAGCTGCTACTTCTGAGCAAAATGAGACCCTTTCGTATTGATCGATGCAATTAATACTAGCTTTCAGGTCATGATGATGGCTTCCTGACTAGATGACTAGATGTATGACGTAGCCGACAATCGTGTACTCTTCTATTCCTCTTAATCAAAACACCCGAGGATCTATAAATAGACTTTTTCAATAGAAAGTGGTCACATAGTCCTCCTTTTAATCAGTGACTGATCTTTAATAGAGATGTCTTCAACTTCCTCTTCGTTATCCTCCCCTTTGAGCCTTATACAGGATATGAGGCGTATAACCATTCAGAGAAATAAAATTCTGGATGGAGAAAAGCTTCGTGCTGCGTGCAGGAGAGCTCCAGATGCTCAAGACAAATTGATAGAGAACTTGAGAGCAAACGACCTGGAGAGTTTTGTAACTGTCACACCTTGCTCATTTCATGACGATGTGCTCAGGATGACGATGCACTATGTTACGATTTCGGAAGATAAGATCTTCTGCAGCATTAATGGAATGGATTTCTCTTGGTCAACAGACTACTTTGCGGATGTATTTGGGCTTCCACGTGGCGGATCGATAGTTTTCTACTAATTATGGGAGGAGATAGCTCCAGAGTGGTCAGCTTGGCAGGATTGAAGAATTGGGAACCTTGAGTTTCTCCTAACTGGCTCAAGTGAATATCTTAAACCTCGTTACAAGGTTTCTTATGATGTTGTAAATCAGATGTTGGTCGGTAATGATATATCAGCTCAGTTTCTTTAATATCTATGACGCGTACTGTTGAATATGAAAACCCTTGTCCAACTTTATTATGGACATGATAGTTGTCAGATAATCAAACCACGACTCTTCGGATTTGGAGAATAGATACGAATCATTGTGAATCTCTGGAACATTCTTTTCTGCCTTGAAATAGTCGAATATCATTTCGATCATTGCACAATTTTGTCCATAAATATACCATCTCGTTCACCGTGGCAATATCACTTCTCAGTTCTTCGTAAAGTAACTTTCCCTTTGATATTTGCAACCATGTTCTCCGCAAAGTGCATCTCCGTCGATCGTAATGAGATCTCAGAAACGGTTTGCTATTTGAGTACCTTGATGAGCCTTCTGTGTATGATGAGGTGATGAAAGACATGCGATCCAATGGCTTGGAGAAGTTTATGAGTCTTTTTTCGCATAAATTTTAGAAGGTTGTCATAAAATCATTTGTGGATTCTAGCCGTGTTTCAGGAGAAAACGAGATCTTTGGAGTCGTAGACGGGCAATTGGTGTACTGGACTCCTTATGCCTTTGCTAAGGCGTTTGGGCTCCCTCGAGGGCGCATACAATTTCATAACTGTTATCGAGGAGTGACTGCACCGGAGTGATTCGCTTGGAAGAGATGGAGGGAGGATGATGCTGACTGTGACTTTCATCCAACTGCCTCAGCATACTGGTTGAAACATTGGTATAGAGTGATTTACGACGTTATCAACCACATGATCATGGGCAGCCCTTTACTGGATCTAAGTTTTTCTTCGGCCTTCTGGATTGGGATGATGGCATTTGAAGATGAGGCGGAGGTTGACTGGGCAGCTTTTGTCTTCAAGCAGGTGCGAGAGTCGTTGGGGATGTGCCCTGATGTACCAGTTCCTTATGGGATGCAGTTGAGCTGGATTTTGGAGCAACAATTCCCATCCCTTGCTCAGGGTCCAACCAACCTCAGGGATTCAGACTTCTATCCCCTAAGGCCTCGTCCCTTTCGTTAAATAGATTAGACTCTTCTTGGCTTTGGTACATTGTAAACCTTTTGTAAAGTTCTCCTGACTAATGAATAGAAGCAACCTTATCCTTTTCAGTCCGTGAGAGCTCAATTGTGGCAGAATAGTTTCCTTAATTTCATACTGTAACTGTTGTATGAATCATACTTTTTAGATTCTAGAATCTAAGCTTTCTTCCTTGATGTTGAAAAAGTAGTCGTACTCAGAATGAATAACTCCAAGCTTCGTCTGCTTCTTTACCTTTCTGTAGCCACTGTTTACTACGTCCAATCTTGAGTAATGGAGTGCAGAGTATTTAATACATCATTGATCTGTGTGCAAGAAATCCCCAATAAATATTTCTGCAAGGATGTAGAGTTCGGCACTTCCTTATTTGTTGTAGTCGTTTTATCTTTGTAAGAAATGGAACCTCCTTCTGAGATAGTGAGAGATATATCAAACATCTCTGTATATCGCAATAAAATCCTAGATTTCAGAGGATTCTAGCGACAGAATTGGAGTGCACTCATCATCTGTAAAGAGATGCTAGAAAAATTGAAGACCAACCATCTTGAATCCTTTGTGAGTAAGGAACCTTGTGCTTTTCATGTATATTTGTTGAAGGTGCTCGCCTATAACTCCACAGTGACGAAGAATGAGATATACTTTAATCTCAATGATGAAGAGTTTCTTCTTACTGTTGACTCTTTTGCTGCTGAATTTGGACTTAAGCGGGGCGGCATCCCTATTCAAGACTATCTTCAGAATGTAAACGGTTCTGAGTTGTCATCATGGCGTTGATGGAGGATAGCGGAGATTAATTACCACCCATGTGTTTCCAGTAATTTCCTCAGGTCGCGGTATAAGGCGACCTTTGATATAATTAGCCAGATGGTGGTCTGCGACCTATTTCAGACTACTCATTTTTCTCCAGTGACATGGAGGGCTATGATGGCTTTTGAAGATCAGGTCGATGTAGACTGGGTTGCCTTCATCTTCAATCGCCTGATAACTGCATTTCGAGATCCTTCTGAGGTTACCATCCCATACGCAATGCAACTTGGCTGGCTCATTGAGAAGAGACTCCCTCTCTTTATGGAGGATGGCCTAAAAATAATTGATGCTGATTTATATCCATAGGAGTGTGCTTCCTTGTATTTTCAATAGACGTGAGCTCCATCTATGATGTACTTACTATAGGTGGCATATTTCTCTGTATCCATTTGATGAAAGAATGAGCTCTTATCTCCTTACGGTTTTGTTCCATAACTGTAATCATATAACAATCTGTAATCGACTTAATCATAGAAATAATCAAATGCAATTTACCAGTTTTTGTAATGATCACTTATCATCTCCTTCCCTTGAGACGTCATCAAACTCAAGAAGACCTAGTTTGATGCATAGCTCTTTGAATCGAGCCTTAGGTAGCGGTTTGGTAAATATATCCGCTAACTGATCATCAGTTCTAATGTATTCCACCGAGACATCCTCCTTTTCAACGTGATCTCGAATGAAATGATGATGAATATCAATGTGTTTCGTCCTTGAATGTAGAACTGGATTCTTTGAAATAGAGATTGCGCTATTGCTATCACAGTAGATGGGAATGCATCATGTATCTATTTCATAATCCTTAAGTTGTTGCTTTATCCACAACACTTGAGCACAACAGCTGGCTGCTGCTACATATTCTGCCTCTGTGGGTGATGTAGCCACCGAATGTTGTTTCTTACTGAACCAACTAATCAATTTATGTCCTAAAAACTGATAGGTTCCACTCGTGCTCTTTTTATCAATTTTGCATCCTCCAAAATCTGAGTCAGAGAATCCATTTAATATGATTCCATCAGTTTTGGGATACCAGATACCTAGAGACTCTGTACTCTTAAGATATTTGACAATTCTCTTTGCTGCATCCATGTGCAATTTCTTTGGTTTTGCCTGAAACCTCGCACATACTCCCACAGCATAAGATATATCTGGTCGACTGGCAGTTAGATACAGTAAGGATCCAATTATTCCTCTATAAGCTGTCGGGTTGACAGGTTCTCCTTCTTCATCAAGAGTAATTTGAGAACGGGTACTCATAGGAATACTTAGAGATTTTGTCTTCTCTGGACAAAACTTGTTGATCAGATCTTGAGTACACTTCTTCTGACTGATGAAAATCCATTTGTCAGACTGATCAACTTGCAAACCAAGAAAATATGTTATTTTTCCCATGATGCTCATTTGAAACTTGTTATGCATCAGCTGGGAAAACTTCTTCTACATAGATCTGAACTAGTAGGATGTCCTCTCCATCCCTTATCTTGAATAGAGCTCGATCTATTGCACCCTTCTTAAAACCACTTTTGAGCAAAATCTGCGAGAGAGTTTCATACCATGCTCTTGGTGCTTGCTTTAGTCCATATAAAGTTTTCCTTAACTTGTAGACTTGGTTTCCTTGCTCGAAACCTGGGGGTTGTTTGACGTAGACTTCTTCCTTTAATTCTCCGTTGAGGAAGGCACTCTTCACATCCATTTGAAGTATTGTGAAGTTGTGATAGGCTGCATACGCTAGGAATAGTCGAATCGCTTCCAGTCTGGCTACTGGTGCAAATGTCTCATCGAAGTCTATCCCTTCACCTTGAGTGTAACCTTTTGCAACCAACCTTGTCTTATTTCGAACAATGGTTCCGGTCTCATCTCTTTTATTCTTAAAGACCCACTTGGTACCAATTACAAACTGATGTGTGGGTTTGTATACCACACATTGTTGCGAGCGAACTCATTCAGTTCCTCCTGCATCGCATTTACCCAGTCTGTAGATTGAAGAGCTTCTATGATGTTCACTGGTTCGATCTGAGATAAGAAGCAAGACATCAAGGATGTTCCCTGTCTGGTTCAAACAGGATTTCCAACATCATCAAGAATAGCTTCCTTGGGATGATCTCTTAACCAACTGGGTTTCTTTGCTGGTTTGTCATTAGTGCTGGTGGCTGGTTCTTCAGGAACTGTAGGAGGTTCCTCTTGAGTTAGTTCATTTTCAGTTTCTGAAACTGTTTCCTCCTTTTCTTCAGAAGCTCCTTCATCTCCTGGTTTTAGAACTGCATCCTGGACTGCTTCTGAAGTCTGAGCAATAGTTGGGTCCTCCTCGATCGATGATTTCTTGGCGTCATCATAATGGGCTTCCTTGGATTCAGCTAGATCTTCTTCCAGAATCGCATCATGTTCTTTTGGAGGCTTCTTTTCATCTGAATCATCTAATTGTGTATTCCTTAAAGCCTCAGTGATGGCACTTGCATCATCGGCCTTCTCGACTGTTTGGAGTTCAGTCGAGGGAGCTGGAGTCTCAGGTATATCACTCATAGATCTAGTCATAGGAACTTTCTGATCATTATCAAGATTGCTTTTGGGTTCTTCATTGATCTCATGATTTCCTAGACTCAGTTCTTGTAGAGTCCTGCGCACTAGAGTGGCTTCATAAAAAACAACATGACATGTTATTTCCACAAGCTGGGTTGTCTTGTTAAGTACCCTGTATCCCTTGTATGATGGATGTCCATATCCAAGGAACACACCTTCATCAGCCTTAGGGCTGAAGGTACTCAACTTAAACTTTCCATTATTGTGAATATAACATGGAGAACCGAAAGCATGAAGATGAGTTATAGAAGGCTTACGACCATTGTAGATTTTGTAGGGAGTTTGTGAAGCCGCGTGTTGAAAGCACTTTTATTTTGTGTGTAGCAGACTGTCATCAAGGGTTCTCCCCAGTATCCTTTGGCAATGTCAGTTTCAGCCATCATAGTTCTCACTGCTTCTTTGAGAGTTCTGTTCCTTCGCTCTGCGAGTCCATTCTGTTGAGGAGTTCTTGGAGCAGACTTCTCATGACCAATTTCTAGCTCAGTGTAGAAATCCATTAAAGGTCTATTGCAGAATTTGGTTCCATTATCTGACCTTGTCCTCTTCACTTTTAACCCTTTTTCATTTTGAAGACGATTGATCAGTTCTGGTAGATGAATCTTGACTTCATCCTTGGACTTGAGCAGCACCACCCATGTATACTTTGAGTAGTCATCAACGACTACCAATGTATATTTTCTTTTTCCAATTGTGGGTGGGGTGACTGGGCCAAACAAATCCATATGAAGCAGCTCTAGTATCCTTTATGTGCTTGCTGTTACTGGCCTGATCTTGAAGGAGGCTCTCGTCTGCTTCCCAAACTGACACGCTTTGCAAACTCCTTCTTTATGAAACTTCTTATTTGGCAGTCATTCAACTAATTTGTGCTTTGCCAGATATCGGATCGAATTAAAGTTTAAATGACTAAGTCTCTTGTGCCATAGCCAGTTTATAGCTTCCGAGGAGTTGATTGCTATGAGGCACGTGCCCTTTATTCCACTGGTCCAATCTACATTGTAGAGGCCTCCTCTTCTGATTCTTCTGATTATGATTTTGCGCGACTCCTTGTCTGTTATTTGACATTCTTATTTTTCAAATCTGACAATGTAGCCACTTATGCTAAGGAGATTGTGCTTCAAATTCGTGACCAAGGATACATTCTGAATCATTATCCCATTGTGCTCCACGTATCCTATCCCAATCACTTGACCCGTGGCCTTGTTTCCAAAGCTGACAGTTACTCCTTCATATATCTCCAGGTCTTTGATTAATCCTCTTTCACCTGTCATGTGGGCCGAGCATCGCTATCTAGTATCCAAGTTCTTGTCTTTTCCAGCGGATTCCTACTCTGCAACACAGAAGAAATTATTTAGGTCCCCGTATCCTTTCGGGTCCTACAGGGTTATTTATGTGAATCCAGCCTTTTGGTATCCACATTTGTTTTACTTTCACAGTTTGTGAAACTAAATTACCTTTCTGGTTATGATTAACCTTATTTATGAGAGAACGTGTGCTGTGTGGATGCATGCCTTTTAGGTGTGTAACTGGTGTACTCTTCCTGAACTAACTGTTCTGGAAGGAGTTTTTAGAAACTCTTTTAAGGTGTGTACCCGTAAAAGTCCTTTGATTTAGAGAATGATTTTACTCTGGCCTCAAATAGGTGTTCCCCCTATTTGGTTGATGGGTATGAAAAGTAACAGTTCTATCACAGCTTCTTGGATTGAAGTCCGATTGTCGAACAAACTTCCTTGCAACATGTGCATGTTGCTCAGTTGTTCTTGTTGGTAAAACTGGAGTCCTTGCGTAGGAGACATTCTGCTTATCAGGTTTTGAGAGAAGGTCAGTTTTCCTCATGACAGTCTGCTTGTCCAGTTTTCTAACTGGGTTTGCATTCTGTCGAGATGCCAGTTCAGTTTTTGACCCTGAATTGGTCTTAACATTCTGATTCACTGGTCTCTTGGAAACTGCCTTTCCCTTATCCAACGAAGTACCTGAACTGAGTCTTGCTTTGACAAAGCCTAAATGAGTATTCTCAGTTCTTAAGGTGGGATTGTGATTGTTCAAGACTTCCTCCTTATTTTGATATTCAATATATTCAAGTCCGAATTTATCGGATGGAGGTATTTGAACACTCAGAATCTCACTTAGGGTCTTTGAGCTTCTTTTAAAAGAACAGATACATTTCGTATGCTCAATTTTCTTTAGAGAATCGCGTTCTTTGGTTACATTTTCAAAATCTTTAAACAATTTTACATGTTCTTCTCTTATATAATTTAATTCTACACTAAGTGATTTATTTCTTTCTATTTCATCTGTTAAAGTTGAAATTTCAGATTTTAGTGAGGCATTTTCACTAATTAGTGTGTCCTTTATTTCATGAGATTTTTCAAATTCTTTGATAATTTTCGCTAAAGTAATATCTTCTGAGCTAGAACAACATGTTTCAGAGAGTGTATCAAAACATAAGGAAACACTAGGTGTGGGTAGATTAGTTGTTACCAGGATTTCGCGATTTGAGGCGCTATCTTCGTCGTCGGTAACATCTCCGTTTATGGCTGCCATGAAGGCAAGCAGTGCTTCCTCATCCTTCTCATCATCAAAGGTGTAGTATCCATCATCATGGTCTGGTATGTCTGGCACTTCTGTTCTGGTGAGCATCACTTGGGCAACAACTTTGGATGCTCTCTTCTAGAACAGTTTCTTTAATCTATCTCTCTCCTCTTGAGAAACTTGAGGGCATTCATACTTCAGGTGGTCAGGTGAATTGCACTCGTAGCACGTGCGTGGTTCTCTCTTGATGAACCTCTGCTTGCTCGAATGTCCTTCCTTTTCCTTGCCTTTAGCTTTCTCAAGAAGTGCAGTCAGGTTCTTTAACTGCTCTTCCAGTTTGACAACTGACAATTCAGTTTCTATTTTCTGAACTGTGTTAGAGGTAGCTGGTGAGGATTGATGGGCAGTTTTCTCGAGGTAAACCGGCCTTTTTTAACGTCTTTGGAAGTCTCTTTCGACGAAAAATGCTGCATCCACATCAGTTGCTGAGTTTGGAGTTCGAGCAGCTTCATTTCTGTTCACCATCTGGATGTCCCATTCATGGGCTTGAAGTTCATCGAACAGTTCTTTGGTGGACATTTTTGAGAGATCCATGGCCTTTAGACTGGTGGTTTTAACAAACCAGTCTTGACAGAATTTTAGCATTCAAGTCTGTAACTTTTTCTTCTCTTCCGAGATTCTTCATCTCACTGACGATGGTGTTAAATCTTGCCGCCATCGATTTGATTGATTCGTTGGGTAGCATCTGAAATGATTCATATTTCTCCACGGCTATTTGCTTCTTATTGCGCTTCATTGTTTCTGTTTCTTTCGTGAGATTGTTAATCCAGTTCCACAGATCCTTGGCAGAGTTGTTCTCCACCGCTGCGTCTTGAAGGGCTTCTGGAAGGCTTGCTATTAGCATCTCCTGTGCGATGAAATTGACTTGGTGATGTTTCTTGTCCTCAATTGTCCAATCCTTCTTTGGCTTGTCTATGTATTCGACACCGCCTTGCTGGTCTGCTGTCGCAAGGATAACTTTAGGTATCTGAATCTTCAGAGGTCCATTTTCCAGGACTTCATCCATCTCTGGATGTTGAGCTCTTAATTGAAGAAGACACTTCTTCTTCCATTCTTCAAACCTCTCTGGTTGTATTTGGGAAGAGTAGGATAATTCAACATCTTCTAAGACTAATCTGTTCGCTAAAAACACACTAGATAAACGCAGTTTGAGTGTAAGGAAATATGGATACGGTCTTAAGCGACTCAAAACATGACAGTCTAGAAAGACCGACCTGCGCTGATACCACTTGTTGGTCCCAGATCAAAGTATGAATAATGTGCAGCGGAAGTAATTACACTCTAATTATGAGTAAATCAAGTTTCAGTGGTGTAGGGTTTTACCGTGAACCGAATCACCAAAACCAAACTGAACCGGATCGATCTATGGATATTGCTCATAATTAAATACTCAAAACCCTAGCATGCTCCTATGAATTTAATACGAATAATTGTGGATTTAGGGTTTACCGTAACTCCGTCGAGTCTGAACCGATCTTTTGCGTTTGAATTCCAAATCTCAATTCAACCACGCGATCCGATTTAATCGGCGGAAACAAAAATTAGAACCCTAATTTCTAGATTAAAATCAAAAATCAAAGAGAGAAGAGAAGAGAAATCTATTCTCCAGATCAGATCTTCAGGGCTGTGTCCCAATGCTGATCAAATCTGCTACTGGTGAGGATTCCATAGATCTGTATTCTGAGAAGGACCAGAATCGAAATTCTCCTCCTTGTTCACCAAAATTGGCGCCTCTTCTCTCTCTAGGGTTTAGTGTGTTTCAACTGTGTTACAACTTATGAGAGAGAGCTGTCTATTTATAGACCTAGGGTTGGAAACCCTAATGGGCCATTTTGGGCTCAATTCAGCATATTTAATTGGGCCAGTCCTGGGACCTAATGCAAATAATAAAGTGGACCTATAAATTAATTAATTCCCATGTCCACAACCCAGGACACAATTAATTATTTAATATTAATTCTTTTTCACCACAGAATTAAAACTGACCTACTCCTTTATTACCACGTTGTGAGAACGGGCTGCATTAATTGAGAATCCCCATAGTTAAGGTTACCGGACATCCATTAATTAATCGGAGCCTCTGACAAGCTCTAACTACAATTAATTAATATCTTATTATTCCTGAGTAGTACCACTCAAACCTTATCACTCGTGCCTGAACTTAATCAGCCTGCAGGACTTTGGCACGATGAATGTCATTGAGCTCCTCAGGGAATGTCCCCATCCTATTACTCGGATATGGTTACCTAAGTTCAGTCTCAGGTGGTACTACACGAACTGCTGTTACCCAAGATGCCGATATACAAGCGCGCTGTGTTGGCTCTCCACCATGGCAAGTCAAAGCAACAGTCAACCCGTGCAAACCCCTGAACCTTCGTTAGGGTTTGAACTCAATCAATATAACGAGATCTTTTATTCGCTGATGTTAGACAGACGAATATATCTCACTGCGGTCCATCAATACGCCACCTCTGCGTACCAGCGTGTCAAGTAACCAAGACAGACTACTTATTCCGACAATGTCGCAGCCATCCGGACAGACGTATCCTCATACGCTGTCTCGGCTGTGATCATGGTTTATGTCTCACTAGGTCAAGTGATCATACTGTCTTCTGTGATCTACAACACGCCGTATGATTGTCCCTATCGATGAGACAAGAGGATACCATTGTTCATACATGTACGATTGTTAACAGATAGGAGAAATAAATCGTTGTATACACATTGTAATAAATGCTTTCAGTATACAAAACCCATCAATCTCCCACTTATACTCAAAGCATAACTAAGCTATTACAGAGTATACAGTCCGTCTATCTAGTCTGCTGTCTTTAACCACTATCAGTGGTCGGCATCCACCTCAGACCCAGCTCACGAATATGTCTTTCGTAAACTTTCTGCGGCAAGCTCTTTGTAAACGGATCAACAAGATTGTCAGCAGTGTCAATCTTCTTAATCAGCACATCGCCCCTCGATACGATTTCTCGTATGATATGGTACTTTCTCTCTATGTGTTTGCTTTCCCTGTGAGACCGCGATTTCTTTGAGTTTGCCACCGCACCAGAGTTATCACAATAAATTGTGATGCTCCTCGGCAAACTCGGGATCACGCCCAACTCTAAAAGGAAGTTCCGGAGCCACACCCTCTCTTTCAAGGCGTCGGAGGCGGCGACATATTCCGCCTCTATGGTGGAGTCAACAATGCATTTCTGCTTTGAGCTCCTCCAAGATACAGCTCCACCTCCCAGGGTAAACACATAACCTGAGGTCGATTTCTTCTCATCCTGGTCCCCTTGGAAATCCGAGTCCGTATAACCCACAGGGCACAAATCCTCACTTTGATAAACTAGGCAGAAATTTCTAGTTCTTTTCAAATACTTGAGGATATGCTTTACAGCAGTCCAGTGCGCCTGTCCAGGGTTAGACTGATATCTAGCTACCATGCCAACGGCATAACAAATATCTGGCCTGGTACATAGCATCGCATACATGAGACTACCCACAGCCGAAGCATATGGTACAAGACTCATTTCATCTTTCTCCCGCTGAGTTTGAGGACACTGCCCACTAGAAAGACGAACGCCATGTCTGAAAGGTAGCAAGCCTTTCTTGGCGAGTTGCATGCTGAACCGGGCTATCACAGTATCCACATAGGATGCCTGGGATAAGCTCAACATTCTTCTTTTACAATCTCGTAAGACCTTAATCCTAATAATGTAGCCAGCTTCACCCAGATCCTTCATTTGGAACTGTTCGGATAACCAAACCTTGATTTCGGACATCACTCCCTCGTTGTTTCCAAATAGGAGTATGTCATCAACGTATAGTGCAAGGAAGACCACGCTCCCACTGACACAAAGTTGGTAAACACAACTTTCGTTTTCCAACTGTGCAAATCCATAGGATTTAATCACATCATTAAAACGTAAGTTCCACGACCTTGAAGCTTGCTTAAGTCCATACAAGGACTTCTTAAGCTTCCAAACAAGATGTTATTCGCCCTTGCTTATGTAACCCTCGGGTTGCTGCATATAGATGTCCCTACCTTCTTCAAGGTAACCGTTCAGAAAAGCGGTTTTGACTTCCATCTGCCAGATCTCGAGGTCCATATGCGCAACTATGGCAAGAAGTATCTAGATGGATTTGAGCATGGCTACGGGTGAAAAGGTTTCGTCATAGTCAATGCCCTCTTTCTGACTATAACCCTTTGCCACCAGCCTGGCCTTGAAAGCCGTAACCTTTCCATCCGCCCCTTTCTTTCTCTTGTATACCCATTTGCACCCTATGGCCCTAAAGCCATCCGGTAAATCAGTTTTCTGGTATACATCCATAGCAGTTATGGATTCAATCTCAGAATCCATGGCGACTTGCCATTTGGCAACATCCTTGTCCTGCACTGCCTCTTCTTAAGTCAGCGTGTCAGAGTCCTCATGTCCGTCTTCCGGGCTCAAGTCCGAAGACTCACCCACAAACATGTACCTTTCCAGCTGGAAAATAACTCTCCCATTGCGATGAGGCATCGGTGCCGTGTCAGTAGTAGGTGCAGTGACTTGTGGTCCTGCACCTTGCACTGAAGAACGTGTCTGTGGTGCTGTACCTCTCACAGGTGCACCCACATCTACACGTTCCCCTTCCCTTGGAATTGCATTCTCGTTCTCAATTTCTTGAAGAACGATATCACTCCTTGACCTGTGATTACTCACATACTCGTCCTCCAAGAATCTAGCGTTGGTGCTAACAACGACCTTTTAACTCTCAGGACAGTTAAAGTAACCACCTTTCGTTTTCCTGGGATACCCTATGAACAGCATTACTTTTGACATGCTTTCTAACTTATCAGGTTCCTTCGATAGTACGTGTGCCGGACAGCCCCATACTCTAAACTTGCACAAACTGGGTTTGCGACCAAGGAAGAGTTCAGCAAGCTGCTTAGGAACTGATTTAGAAGGCACCACATTAAGCACGTAAGCTGCTGTCTCCAATGCGTAGCCCCAAAACGAAATTGGTAAATTTGCATAACTCATCATTGACCTTACCATCTCTAGAAGAGTCCTATTTCTTCTTTCAGCTACACCGTTTTGCAGGGGAGTACACGGTGCTGTCCATTGGGATGGTATCCCATTTTCTGACAAATACTGTAGAAACTTGTTACCGAGGTATTCGCCACCGCGGTCAGATCGCAGCGACTTGATAGTTTTCCCGACCTTCTTTTCTACCTCAGCCTTGAACTCTTTGAATTTCTCAAAGCATTCAGACTTGTAGCGAAGCAGGTAAACGTATCCGTACCTTGAGTAATCGTCAATGAAAGTGACAAAGTACTCGTACCCTCCACGAGCCTGCGTGGACATCGGTCCACTTAAGTCAGAATGGATCAACTCCAACACATCCTCTGCTCGAGACTGACTAGCCTTGAAAGGCCTAGTTGACATCTTGCCCTCGATGCAGGATTCGCAGACTTGATAAGGTACAGCCTGGACTAAGTCCAATGTACCGTCATCTGCAAGTCTCTGAATCCGCTTCAAGCTGATGTGACCTAGTCTCAAGTGCTAGAGATATCTAAGATCCTCATCAGAAGAAGTAAGTTTTATCTTCCTAGGATTATCAATTACGGATAAATTACATGCAATACTTGCGGACATATTTAGATCGAAGTAGCATAAAGAGTACAAATCAACACAACGGATAACATTGTTACTACCAATGATAAAATCATAAATAACAAATATCCAAAAAAGGTTGATAAAATTTGTCCTGCCGATAAACCACAACCCACAAATAAACTCTCAAATGTACTTAAAACATCAAAATATGAGGAAAGGAAAAATTCCATGAAGTTCCGTCATAAAACGTTGTCTTCATCCAGTTTGGTATCTTCTTGCCATCACTCACCAGCCTTGTCTGCACGGTCCCCTGCAAAATACAACAACATGATCAACAAGTCAGTGCTTACAGCTCTGGAAGAGCAACAACTAACTCTAATCATGCTTGCAGTCATACATGCAAAATGGCATACCTTGTCCTTTGGCATTCGGACAATCCACCTTTCCGCATCCAGCACATTTGTTCTTCTTAGGAGTGACCTTGACTCTCTTCCCCTTCCTAGACTTGCTATCATGGTTTGCCTTCCTGAACTTGCTCTCAGCACCGTCGTCTCCAATCTTAGAGATTGTCGAACCAGTGCTAGAATCGGACAGAACAGGCATCCGTGCTCGCATGGTAGACTGCTCCACTACAAGATCCTCAAGCAGCTCATGCAGAGCATACTCTCCCTTTGCAGCAGCAATTACCTTAAAGTCATCAAAGGAATCTGGAAGAGTATTCAGGATGATATCAATCTCGCCTTGCGCACTGATATTACCACCCCGCACAGTAAACTGTCTCATGAGATCAACCACAGGCATCATGTGCTCAGTCACCGAACTATCCTCAACCATCTTCTTGCACACAAGATCGTGTAAAAGCTTACAGTTAATAGTTCGCTCCACGTTCCCATAGGCTGTCGAGAGTTCCTTCCAGAGCTCTCCAGCCGTCTCGAGATACTCATACTTGTGCCTTAATCCTCTAGACAGGGAACCCGTGATGAGCCAAGAGGCAAACTCATCAGCATCCTCCTATCTATCATAGAACTAAAGCTCAAGCTTGCATACCCCTCTATGGGAACGCAGCAGTGAATCCATGTAAAGAACATGTGCTTAATTTTTCAGATAAAGGACATGTTTAATGCAAAAACTCCATTCGGGAAAGTTTGGACCAGTAAGAGGATTGAGAGCAAGTATATGATCGACAGTAGACTTAGACATATCTGAAACAATAAAGAATCTTAAATAAGAACATACATGTTCAACTTCGAAAACAAATGCATTGAAAATCTTTTAATAAATCAAATACAAATGTTTTCCACTAATTGCCCAAGAGTTCCCACCGCAAGCTACACTCGTAGACGTTTACGATGTCACCCTCAACCAGAACTGCGGGTTTTAAGCCCCAATCCATTTAATTTCACTACCATGTCAGGATGCTTTTGACACTAGAAATTAATAATTAGTGAAAACCTTAGACCAAGCCATCTCTCAAGAACAGGGATGCAATTCTTGCATTATATTCTAAGATGCTTCTAAGAAATTAACCACAAATTTAACTCCGGCCAAAAGAGACAGTTTAGCATGGCACGTAACCATACCGCACA